>OU342451.1:2800000-3400000 GCA_910589575.2 Carcina quercana | reverse complement strand
AACTCACATTCGCATTTATAATATTAGTATGGATAAGCTTGCTATCAGAATGTAAAAAGATATTTGTTCCAAATTTTATTTAAAGTTCGATATTTGAATAAAAATAAAATTGAAGTAATAAGTCATTGCGATGCTTTTATGTTGACTATTTGTATGGTATTGGTGGGTATTGGTGGGTGTTGTTGTGTGTACAAACATGTGCTGGTGCACGTGACATCAGAATACCCAGACGTCGTGCTCAACTGACCGCGTATTACCGAACAACATCAGACACTATGAACAACACTAACAAAAGTACACTAAACGTCAGACACTCGGCCGTCAACATTCACCGCACGTCAGTGTCAGTTACACGTGTGTATGTGTGTGTATTTTTGTTTACCTCACTCATTATTAAACGAGGTTCTATCCGTATATTGTTTACATATCCCATGATACCAGCTACTAATTTCACGTACAAATACATGATTAAAGTAGGTGCTCTATAGTTTCAAAGTCAATGGCGAGCCGTGTAGTAACGATGTCAATTACTGTAATGGTGAAAATTACTTGGGTGCATAAACTGGCGCTTGTCGGGCAGCTATGGACCTGTTTAATATTGATACGGTTACTAGAACGATGCCTGTCACTTATTTTTATAGTTTTATTGCATCACCAAGCTATGGGGATACGCGGATGTCGTGAGAAGTGTCTAAGGTAGACACAGAAGTTGGGCAGCAACATTCTGTCGCTGCCAGCAACATTCTGTCGCTGCCAGCAACATTCTGTCGCTGCCAGCAACAATCTTCAACAATCTTTTTAGATATAAATATATTTTTAATTTTTTTTATATATAAAATACCAATAAAACTGTCGAGCTATTATTACCGGGCGGCAATCTCGTCGTCAACGTTATATGTATATATATATAGTGGTAGGTAGGTGGTAGGGCTCTTTTATTTACACCTTTCTATCTACCACTATGTTGGGGACCAGCAACAATCTTTTTAGATATAAATATATTTTTAAATATTATTTTTTTATAATTCAATTGTTTATATTTGTCAATGTGTGTGAAAATGGCGTGCGCTCTATATTAGTTCGAAATTAATAAAATACCAATAAAACATTATATATATATACATAGATAACATAGTGGTAGATAGAAAGGTGTAAATAAACCGAGTCGTCGATCGAGTCTTATATTATCGTAGAAGTATTCTTGTCGGTCTTAGCGAAAAACTTGCATTTTTAATTGCAACTTTTAATGTTACTACTTATTAATTGCATTAGTTCCAGTATAAAACTTAATCAAAATTCCTAAATATTGTCACGGAGCTTCTCAAACAGTCTAGAAATAATGAAAAGAGAGGGATCTACTATCTCCTTCGTGTCGGATAGCAACAAAAAAATAGCGTGGAAGCCTCCCGAATAATCACGTAAGGATTGACAAGTGCGAAAGGCAGATCAATCCATCTCCTGCGTGTCCAGTAGAATGTAGAATGTTCCTGAAGTAAATAAAAGATTGCCAAAAATTGAAGATCACTGCGAAGGATCTATAAACAATACCGGGTATATATAGACGCGAGCCGAGCTTCGACGACAGTTGATTTCATTTCTAAGTAAAAAGCGATTTAAAGTGAAGTAACGGAAACCGGAAGAAGTCGTATAGCGAAAGTACAATCCAGGTGAAAAAGTGTTAGTGTACTAGTGGGTCACGTGGTGTCAGTAGCGATAGACCGGCGTCAATCCCTCAAACCTGGAAGCTCGCAACACTATCCACTATTATGCTACGTAGATTCTTTTAATTGAATTGAAGAAAGTTATTGCGTCGTATGGCTTTCACGCTGTATCAGAGATGTAATAAGAATATTTCTTGCGCACAAATAGAAAGATTGGTAACGAGGATTGGAAGATGGTTTACATTTTGTAAATTAATCTCTCGAATCTAATTGAAACATAGAAAAAATACCCAAAGTAATAAGGATATCTATATAGTGCTGTTACTAAACGAGGTTTTATTAGGTTTTAGATGTCGGAAATCGTTTAAACATGTGTAATGTAGGTGTGACACATTTCTATCCTGTGTGACGACTGTCCTGACTGTCGGAGTTAACGCAATTCACATTTTAGGTACTTCTTTTAAGTGTTATGTGACATAACAATTTCTATTAAGGAACCAGCAATGAATATTCTTGACCTGACCGAGCTTTTCCGACGATATACTTGCTTAAATTAGTTAAATTCTTAGTTGATAGACAATTGAATAGTCCATAGATTTAAGCCTATTTAGCCATTAAAAATTTCATGAAAATTTACACGTAACTTAGTTAATTAATTATTTACACTGATCAAAGTACTCCGACTAAATGGGTTTCAAATGGAACATATTCGCTTCTGCTGTCTCTTTCTTTTCAATTTTGCAGTTTTACGGTTACTTAGGTTGACATTTGAATTTTTTTTGTCTGTCTCTTTAAAAGACACAAAAAGCGTCAATGAACAAGAAATGTGTTTTTCTTATTGGTCTCGTGTGACAGGTTGTGAAACAATGCACACTTAGCCGGTTATTTTTAGCAGTATTCAATACTACCTAATCTGTGCTATTGGGATGCAATTCACTGAAGACGGACAAACTTACAGCTCACTGGTGTATTTGTTGACGTCATTCGATATTGATCATTATTGGTTTTTTGTGTTTTATATCTTATGATAAATTAACATTTACGCTTAGTACAGTAACAGACGTAAGTAACGAATATTCAATATTTCACAAAGCAATTATCTTGTCCGTAACATGACTCGTCAATCGAAATTTATTTCGTCTGAAACGGTCTGATTGGTACTGATATAGACAAAATTTTCATTTTTGCCAGTTTTATAATGGATTCCTTTCAGAGTTATTATAATCGATATTCGGATATCGATTATAATAACTCCAGATAATCGGCTTAGTCCAACTTTATAAAATATCCTGATTTTCAACCGACTTCAAATAAGGAGGAGATTCTCAATTTGATGGTATTTTTTATGTATGTTACGTGATCATTTTGCCAATTATAAAGTAATTTTGATTATTGTTTTTTTTTTTCGTTTTGTAAATCATACTTTAGTTCTGTATAAATTTTATCGAAATTGATTTAGGTCTTTTTGAAAAAATCAATAAAAAAAATTATATATCCCAAATTATTCTACCTCTAAGGGTGACCATTTTAAAATATGAATGCTGTAGACTTTTAAAGTAGTTGAAGTCGGTTCCTTAGTGCTTTTTGAACGAGTTAATTGCTATTATGTTACTTGTTATCGGGAAATCGTTGGTTTAAAGGTTTTTGAGCGTCATTCAGTACTTACTCGTATATTATGAATGTGAAACTGAGTTTATTAGGAGTTACTTTTTGTGGTTTCAAGTCGTAATGGAGGATCAGAATAACTTGATTTTTTCTATAGGTATAGTTAAAGGAACGAAAAATTACATAGGTTACATTTCTCACCAAACACGCACAATTCTTGTGGGATAAATTTTGAAATTCTTACGGAAGAAGTCGCAAAGCAAAAACAAAAACCGACTTCAAAAAAGGAGGAGGCTATCAATTCGACAGGTATGTTTTTTTCTGTATGTTATCTCAGAACATTTGACTGGGTGAACCGATTTTGATGATTCTTTTTTTTATTTGAAAGCTGATTCTTCCCGTGTGGTTCAGTTCTGCCAAGTGCATCCACGAGGAAACCATATAAGTCTTATATTTTCAGGGCAGTTAAAGTAGGTTTGTAGTTCTTTTTGAACATGTTAACTCTAAGGTTAATTTTGAATTTCTTTTGCTCTCCACAAATTATATAACCTTAGTTTAATTTAATCATTACATTTCGCTAATTTATTCCAAAAATAATATATTTCAAAATTGGCAGTACTATAAAAATAACATGCCATTTGTGGATTCGCCGAAGAAGAAAATTTTAAGGGAACTGTTATCATTCCACGAACTCCACACAAGTTTAAAATTTCATGATTTACAATGAAATTCAATGTTATTTACTTACGTAGTTTTCGTGGCATTTTTCAGATTAATAGAATTAGATTAATAGAATGTCATTTAACGGCGCTCCTGTAAAAATTACGGGTGGATAAGTGTGAAATCTAATTGTGCACATAACACGTTATGAAGCGTCTCCTGTCATCTGCAAATGACTTTTAATTTGCTGTGATTTTTCACTGAAATTGTCAATAAAGCTTTCGTCGTTAGATGACTTTACTGCTAACAAATGTCAGTGTGCCACGGTAGATGCCACTCGCACGAAGCATTCTTCCTTTTTCAATATTTTATATCTCAGTATTCACAAAAAGACAGCAGATCTCCTTTCATAATGCCGGTAATAAAATCAATACATCGTCATTAGGGGCTCCGAAAGCTGAAATCTCTGAGGCACCGTCAATGCCGGCGACATCATTTTCAATTTAGCTCCTAATTGTGCGATCTCTCGGGGGCTATACCAGCTGTACGCAGAGCCTCAGACTGTCTCACATTTTTACGTTACGCTTCGATATATTCAACCTACTTAAAACACCAGCCAAGTGCGAGTCGGACTCGCACATCGAGGGTTCCGCACAAAATATGAATGATTAACACAATGAAAACCACAAATAAATAGGTCAGATAATAAATAGGCATCTAACAATGCTCTAACGAAAATTTAAGTTCGATTGAAAACAAACATAACTTTGCAGTTGAAAAAGTGATATCCCTTACAACAAATTAGTGCTTTAACTGCAAATTTAAGTTTGTATTTGAAAAAAATCTATTTTTATGAGATATAATTTTAAAAAAATCTTTTCAGGTACCTACATTCAAATATGTGTGCTGTAAGACCTTGCTTCTAACCAAATTTTAGGATTCTAGGTCAATAGGAAATTCCCCTTAGGTTTTGATGTGCTTGGGAAATCATTAAAATATACTGTATAAACTTTTGTGTATTTTTACTGAGATTATTTATGAGTTTTATTTTTTGACAGATTAAAGAGACGGCAGACTTGAGTATGTGGTGTTAATTTCAATTTTATTTCACCGTATCTACGCAAATCGTGAACTGATTTAAATTATTGTTTTATAAGTTAGGTCAGTGCTTGAATTGAGACAAAGTTCTTACAACGCTGCTTCCAGAATAATGAAAGTATTAAATAGGCTATTTATATATCATGGGTTTTTGGTTTGGTATTTACGAACACATTTATTATTTATACACAAACAATTTTGCTAGCTATGTCCTTCTTCACTAAATGCTTGGAAAATTTCATCAAACCGTGTTCAGCCGTTTTGTCGTGAAAATGTAGCAAACAGACAGTGTGGCAGCATTAATTTTGAATGTAAATTAGTGTAAATGTAAATTATGGTCTCAGCTTTAGACATGGTGACATGACAACTAATATACCTATTTTAAAGCTAAGACGACAAGAAGTACTAACAGAAAAATCTTTCATTTATTATTGCCCCTTTTCTTGTAGTCAACCATTCTCCCTTACTCCCACTCATGAACCTGTTGTTCATTCAAGTTGAAAGGATCGAGCTGTGTTTGTATCGCACTTGAACAACTCAGAGAGGCATCTATAAACTCGATAAGGAAAAAGCTCAACATATTCAGGAATGAATTGTGAGACAGACTCGCTCTAGGGATTGCTTTGTTTAAACGACAAGTGACATTTAAAAGATAAAAAGTCTAATAGATTTAGACCTTGCAAGACATAATGTGTGACTTACAGAAGCGAGTAGGATTGTAGGTCCTGTTGACATTAGTTTGTTTTAATTTTCACGCTAACTAAGACTTTTGCAAGTTTGGTTACGACGTTGCAATCTGAATCACCTAACTGTTTGAAAAGTAAAATGATTCAGTGCTTCGGAAGTCACGTTAAGTCGTTATTACCGGTTACTATCTACGAAAGGTAGTAGCTACGTGAGCCATGTCAGTTCTATGGCAGTTCAACAACTCTGACAGGCTTCTGCAAAAAATCTGCCAAATCGATGAGATCGTCATGGTTTTTCAAACATGCAAAAATTGACATCAACCAAATTGAGTAGCGATAGACACTCCCCTAGGGAATCGAACCCGGGAATTGTTAGTACAAAAGCGTGTAGCCATTAGGCCGCGCAGGTGATTAAGAGGCCATAGTGCGACAGTGTCGCACGGCACGGCTATTTTCTACATTTCTCTTCAATTATACAATAATATCAAAAACCAAACCGGACTTTGTAGTCGTTGCTGGTTTGCGGTTTATCAATACATTATGGATTCATATTTAGATTCTGTGTAGTTATTATAAATAGAACCGCCTAAAGTGGTCACTTTAAACTTTTTTTTTAATAGTAACTGCACACAATCGTTATATCATTCACGGTGTATCTATAAACCGTAAACCAGTAATAAGTGTAATAAGTCCGGCTTGGTTTTTGAAACTATTGTACAATTGCTAAGAAATGTAGAAAATACCGAATGCAGCGCGCCTGTCGCTCTATGACCTCTTAAGGCAATCCACCTCCATCAAAGTTGCATATTAAATTTATGTTGCCATAATCTTTTAAAATATAATATCTGGATTTGTGTAGCAAATATCTAAAAATATGACATCAGATTGTGATGTCGCGAAATGAGTATCATTGACATACAACTTCACAGTGAATCACAATTTTCATTTTAAACACATTTTTTCGATTATTGTTCAAAGCGCCATCTATGAACCATTAGCTGCGTAACTGCTATTGCAGCTAACTATAAAGTTATATATTAATGATATTTATTTCGCGAACACTATAATTTCATATCCTATATTTATGTAATTACTTATCAAAGCCAGCGATTATATTTTATAAGATTATGGCAACTGAAATTTAGTATGGAAGCATTAGGAGAGGAATAACTTCAAAGCATGCCTATAAAGTTTTAATGGTCCATTTTTGACAGATCGATTGATTAGAAACTAATGTGTTTTAAAACTATTCATTATATTAGAACATGTTTACTTGTACTGCTAGCTTCATTAAAAATCATGTAGCCACTAATTTTCTACGCAAACCTTGAAGTACAGACAACGTTGCTTTTCTGAATCTTATTTATCCCGAGGGACAACAAGACGAGTCGCAATTGCCTGATAAACCAACCTTGTCTGAGGTGATGTTAGAAATTAAATTTCATAGTACAGGGCTAAATTACACAGAACTACCAGTCTAGCTTAGAAAGTAAATGAGGCGGCTTATCAAAATTATATGTGTTCAAAATATACATATTCATGCAGTGTAACGGGCTTGCTAGGTGATTAGGTGGCTTTGACATACGTTGATGGATGTATACATATTGTATGTTGCCTAGAGAGACATGAAGAATAGCTGGTGGATTCTATAGGCACTAACCCAGTTTGAAATGTTTTATTTCTATGCAGAAGCTAAACAGCTACTGAGATAGCAGTGAACCATGTTTTGGTGCGTGGTGAGTGGCGTATGTATAATCAATAGCATTATACATACGCCACGCACAACTCACGACTGTAAAATACGGAGGGACATCGAAGGCGATTCACCTTCATTAAACTTTCATACTATGGTTCTGTTGCCATAATCTTTTAAAAAATATCTGGATTTGTGTAGTAACTATCTAAAAGTAGGACATCGGATTGTGATGTCGCGAAATGATTATCATTGACATACACTTCACAGTGAATCATAATTTACATTTTAAACACTTATTTGGGATTATTGTTCAAAGCGCCATCTATGAACCATTAGCTGCGTAACTGCTATTGTAGCTAACCATAAAGTTGTAAATTAATGATATTTATTTTGCGACAATTTAATTTCGTCTCCTATTTTTAGGTAATTACTTATCAAAGCCAGCTATTATATTTTAAAAGATTATGGCAACAGAAATTTAGTATGGAAGCATTAGGAGAGGGATAACGTTAACAATAGGGTCTAGTTGAGCACCGTTTGGCTGCAGAACTCTTACGCCAGGTACTAAATAAGAATAGAAATTTTATAATCTTACCTCAGCTGGTGGTTTCCCGCCAACAGACACGCACTCCAATTTGACATGTCTGTCTTCTATCGTAGAGAGGTAACTCCCTTGCTGTATCTTCGGTGGATCAGGTGGCACCAAGACTGTGAGTCGAGCGTACCTTGATCTAATCGCCGGCTCGCCTGAAACAAGATATTTATTATCATGTTCATTGAGGATATGTTTCTCGATTTATCATCAGCATCGGTTGAAATACGCCCGCTTCAAGGCACCTACTATGACACCCAACTGGATTGATACCATTTGCACCCTATAGGGCAAGGGTGGCAAACCTTTACGTATAAACGTGTCATTTTTCAAAAGAAATGCTTAATGAGGTCATAGACGTGCCATCAAATGACTTTGACTTTCTGTTTATTGGGAAAATAATAATAATAAATACATAAACTCAAAACTCTTAATTTACAACAAAAAAATAGGAACATTTTGCAATGTTTCATATATAACCGTATAAAATATTTAATACGCGATGGCTAGTCATATAATACCTACCTTTTTTTCGTAGTGCATAATGAATTTCGTGGACAGTGACGTGCCCAAAACATTGTGTCGCGTGCCGTTAATGGCACGCGTGCCAATGGTTCGACATCCCTGCTATAGGGCAATCAAAATACAAAAAGCAATCATAAAGAAATCTTGTAATAGATGCTCATCTATTACAGCATCAGCTCTCCACCTTTTGATATTCTCAGAAACATTTGACTTTTGTTTTTCCTCCTTAGTGGCACCTACTCTGCCTGTCGCTACTTGGTTTGGTTAGTGGTACCTAACTAGACATAAAGCAAATTAATCAAAGGTTAATTTTTTAAAACCAGACTGCATACGTGTGAAAAATATACGTTGTGTATATAAATGTGTAAATATAAAAAGTTGGGTAAATATGTCCTACCACCAACAAAAACAAGTATCACATAGTCTGCTGGGAATCGAATCAGAAGTTTTCGTGTCATGCATGACCAACACTCTCCACACTCCAGCTGAACTACTAAAACTTCATAATATTTCTCTCCAAACCACAAAATTATCACAGACCATCTCTAAAATCAAACTGACCGACAAGACAAAGGGCAGGCCTATTATAATAGTTATGACAAGACAGTACCATTGTCTCTTTTGACCCACCATGGCATTGATAAGCTTAAATCCGTCCAACTATGAAATTCAAACACTCAAATGATTTGCTGAAGCGATAATCTCCTTCAACGGTTTTGGCAGATTAATGTTTTAGGTTGAAGCGTTTGAAATCTAGGCTATCAGGCATTAGACTTCGAGATCTAGGCCTCAGATTTGATGAACTATTTAGTTAAAGGAGTGAAATATAAAACACTAAAAAATTTAAGAGGTTTTCTTAACGAATATAAGTTTCAATAACTATAATACTGTGACTTTATGGATCTCATTCAGCAATCAAAATTCTAGAACATCTGTAGACCCAAATAACGTAATTTATTTTCTGTTATATTCAAGAATTATTGGCATATCCGATACGTTTTAAAGTGCTTGATGTAAATAAATCTATGATTTAGAACCACTTTTGTTTATTATTTGCATTTTTGAAACAAATAAACAATATTTAGGTTACAAAATATGACGTATCGTTGTTGTGTAATGTAATGTGTAATGTGACCTGGTGTATTATATACTGTTACGCCTGCCTAGGTACACTCGAGTACAGAAATTTGTATCCACTTTTGAACCATGTCACATTCACTCTTGCTTGTTCCTATATAGTGTGTTGAGAGAAGTGTCAAAAAAGGTGAATGTGTGTGTAAATGCTGTGTCTATGCAAATAAATGATTTCTATTGTGTTTGAAACTTTAGTTACTTTTATTTCTTCTTTATTTTCCTCAAAAATCCATACTTATATTCTAATTGCGTCTAAAAGTATAAAGTTCGTTTGTTAGCTTGTTTGTTTGTACTTTCTTCACGTCGCAAGTAGTCAGAATGACTTGACTTTTTGTACGGTGATAGATGAAGTCGGATAAGTTTATATGATACTTTAAAAGATAATTTATAAACTCTGAAAGTCATAAACAAAACATGTATTCTAAATATCGTTACGATCGGTTGTGTAAACAAACAAGCAAATAAGCAAACGGATTTATACATGTCTGGTGATAACTTCATAATATGTTGATGGAAAAAACCCATTCCGCATACAATTTCACTTACAAATGCAGGGGCAGCCTAATTTCATTTTCGGTCTATTCATTCATTAGAATAGACATAGTGACAAGAGGGTGGCTTTATCACAAAAAGCTAGTCACGTTGGCAGTAATTCCTCTGTTTGACAGGTGACCCCAATGGAACCATTAACAAATTAAGTAGCTACAAGCTGAGTAATAAAAAAGAATCCCGCATAGCTATAGACATGGCTAATACGAGTATATGTCCCGGTTGAATAGAAAGTGGCTATACTATGTTCCTGGTGAAGGCAGGTGTATTTTATATCAGATTATGCCATGACTTATCTTGCGTGAACTGCTTGCCTGAAATATAGTCACTAAAGTACAGGCAAGGAGTTGGTACACTGGAATACAAAAATATGTATCCACTTTTGAGCCATGACACATTCACTCTGGCTTATTCATGCAGTGAGTTGATGAAAATGTCAATCAAAGGTGATTGTGACATGGTTCAAAACAATATACATATTTTGTATTCAAATGTACACAGTTAAAAGTACACCTAACGTCAGAAACTTGGCCGTCAACATTACACATTATTAAACACGATTTCATCCGTATATTATTTACAAATCTGTGTGGAATATATTAATACATGACATTAACGTTATCCCTCTCCTAATGCTTCCATACCAAATTTCTGTCGCCATCTTGTGATTGAATCTTTAATTGACATTTCCGTCAACACGCCACAATAAAAACAAGCAAGGGTGACTATAATAGTACAGAAATGGATACAAATTTTTGTACTCGAATGTACCTTGTGTATAACAAAATAGTGTCTGATGTAGTTCCTTCATACGTTATGTATAACACGGTGTCTGTATATTTTAATGTTTGTGATAACACAGTAGACAATATTCTCATCGAATTTTGTTTTTATGCGACAATACATGCTTTGATCCTTGGCAGCGTTCGCAGAGGTCTTGTGAATCCCTAGGGCTCCGCAGAGAGGCTTTGAGAATGTCTGTTGTAAATACATAAGTACACATGTGTCTTAAAAAAGCAAACGATTCTGGCGTCCGTTTTAATTTTGCCAGAAATTCACGAGGAGCGCGGAAACCGTTTCTCTATTTGCGTGAAATTCATTCATGTGCCTCATCCAATTTGGATCCTGTATAATTTCTGGGTGTGTCTAATTTGTTTAGTCCTAAACAAGCAGCTTGAGGGGTTACAAGGTAATTTGGCATTGGATCTGACAAATTATGTACTTCCCTTCGTTTGTCCATTGTTTGATGTGAAGGCTTGTGACATTGTTGGTTTTACCTACGTTTATATATGTATATATACTTTCCCATTGGGGAATTATATTAGCATGAGGCAGTTTATCATGTTCTTATAGTACTTACAGTCTTCAAACGATAACTAATTCTGATCGGCTTTGAATATCTGAACAACCTTATCACTCTCAGTGAAAATGTAATTACGTCAGCAGCCAGACTTATTTTTATTTTCTTTTAGAGTGACAAGGAACACTTCATAAGTATTATCACAAGAATAAGCTACATAAGTGCTAGCTTCAAGAGTGAGGTCTCCTAATACAAGTTTTCTTCAACTTAAAAGGAGTACCCCAAAAAGTGTATATTAATTTTAGTTCTGATGATGCAATAAATATTTTTCTTTAAAAAATTCTATAGTGTTCTTCTTTCTATAAAAACAAATTTGAAGTTATGTCATTTTGTAGTTCATTCTTTTTTCAATGTATTCTGTTCCACATTGTTGTATTCGTTGATTTCTTTGTCCACAAATTATTTGGATTAGGGGTAACACCCCGTTGGGTGACATTTATGAAGCAGTTATATTGATGATTAATATTTTTAAAATTTTAGATCTATTTATTTAGGGGTGATGTCACATTTAATTTTTTCTCGAGCTTGTTTTCCACTTCTTTATCCCTTTGGTATTCGAAATATGAACATTTTTTAGTAGTCTGTATATTACGATTTCAATCTTTGCACTTGATTTGGCGTATTATGGTAAAATATTATAGTTTGTGTGTAAGTAGATTAATACTTGTATGTGAATAAAAAACGTGTATAGTATACCGCGGTGCTAAGCGTTGTTCTCTATTTAAAATAGGAGTAGTAGAGAGTAGTTTTCTTAGACGGTTGTCAATTTTTGTGGCATAATATTATTTTGGAAATAAGCAAGAATTAAACTGGCGCTAAACACATTTATTACAAATTTAAAAATATGGGTTAAAAGTGGTGTAAGTATAATACATAAGAACATATCTTTTTCAATTAAAATCAAACACAAAAATCTATCAGGGAACATGTCGAGTGAAATAACCAAGAATTGGAGTAAACAACTTCCTACCAAACCAAATACATAAGACAATCTAGCTCAAATAAATCATACAATGCCTTAGCTGCTTCTGTCAAATCACCGAATCCAATTTATCAAGGCCCTCATATTACAAAGCAACGAGAAAATTGATAAAGAACAGTTATTAATTCAATGCCATCTCCAAACAGAAACCGATTCCGTAAGAAATACGCGATACACAATAAATCAAGATTTCGTTGTTTCGTATTACTTCGGATATAAATCTCTGGTAGGTAATACTTAAAGTAACGGACTGTGTGTCTGCCAAACTCTGTTATATTACATTATAATGCCTGTAAAGGGGGAAGGAGGGGTGGGGTGCTATGCGAAACCTTTCGATCGGAATCGCTCGTCAATTTTGTTATTCATAAATTCGCGCCAGTTTGAAACTTTTAAACGGATCAAATTTGTCTTCTTATACATTTTTTGATGCGTGAACTTTTGTGAGTTGATACTACAGGTCTCGAATAGGTGACGTAAATTTTTATTTATTAATTAATGTGTTAATTAATTTGTTTTATATTAATTTGTGTTAATTAATGTGTTTTATACCCTTTTTGGATTAAAATGACTCTGTAAGTCTGTACATGAAATGACGCGGGCAGTTAGACGTCTTGGGACACGAAATACTGCACCGGGTCCAGACGGAATTCCAGGTCGGGCCTGGGTGTTAGTGCAGGCCGTGCTAGGCGATAGGCTGAGGCGCTTATTTAGCAGCTGCCTGCGTCATGGATGCTTTCCAAAAGACTGGAAAGAAGCAAAGCTGGTCCTATTGCGGAAAAACGGAAGGCCTGCGGACTCTCCGTCTGCGTACCGACCGGTATGCTTGTTAGATGAGGTGGGGAAACTGTTCGAGCGGATTGTTTCCTACCGTATCAACAAGCAACTATCGGGTGATGGCCCAGATCTGTCAGACAGCCAGTTTGGCTTCCGCAGTGGACGTTCGACAGTGGACGCGATCCTTCGCGTCCGAGCACTGTCTGAACAGGCGATATCCCGGGGCAGGGTGGTGTTGGCTGTTAGCCTCGACATAGTTAACGCATTTAACTCTCTGCCCTGGAGTTCGATCAAAGAGGCGCTGATCTACCATGGCATGCCACCATATCTGCGGAACGTCATTGGATCGTATCTGTCTGACAGAAGCATTTGCTACGTGGGTCGGTATGGAAGCATCCAGCAGAGGAGGGTGGTGTGCGGGGTGCCACAGGGCTCAGTGTTGGGCCCTCTATTGTGGAACCTCGCATACGACGCCGTCCTGCGGGTGGACCTGCCTGAAGGCGTCAGTGTCGTGTGTTATGCGGACGATACTTTGGTGCTCACTGAAGGGGAGTCCTTCGACGGAACTATAAGCCTGGCTGAACTTGGGATAGGCTGTGTTGTGAAAAAGATCTGCGAGCTGGGGCTACAAGTGGCACCCCATAAGACCGAAGCGTTATGGTTTTATAAACCACGCAGAGGCATAGTCCCCCCAAGCTCTCGAGTGCGGGTGGGTGACGCTGAGGTCCAAGTTAGTCAGCACATGAAATATCTGGGCCTAGTTCTGGATGGCCGATGGAGTTTCGAAGAGCACTTCGACCGCCTGATTCCCCGAATCAGAAGAGTAGCAGGTGCTATGCACGGGCTGCTTCCCAATCTTGGGGGACCGAGGGAAGAAGTTCGCCGTCTATACGCGGGGGTGGTGCGATCCATTGCGCTGTACGGGGCTCCCGTATGGTCGCATAGACTTATGGGAGTTCGGCGTCTTGCAGCTAAGCTGAACGCTGCACAGCGCCACATTGCAATTAGGATCGCTAGAGGTTACAGAACAATTTCGTTCGACGCGGCAACTGTCCTGGCCAGGTTCCCTCCCTTAGACATTTTAGCGGATATGGACGCGAGGGTATATGCCCGGATTCGCGACCTCCGCCAGAGGGAGGGAGTCGTGCCAGAAAGGTCGGTCGTGGAGCTCCGGCGGAGAGCCCACCAACGCGCTTTAAATCGCTGGCGTGAGCGGCTGCACGAGCCGCGAAGTGCGCAACAGCGCGCAGTGATGGCAATCCTGCCAAGCTTTCAGGCCTGGCTGGAACGGGATGGACGCGTCACCTACCGACTAACTCAGGTGCTCACTGGACATGGTTGTTTTGGTGAGTATCTTAGTAGAATAGGAAGAGAAGATACAGCTAAGTGTCATCACTGTGGTGACAATCAGGACTCTGCCCAGCACACGCTCGAGCAATGCCCAGCATGGAACACCGAGCGGCAAGTCCTGATTCAAATTACCGGAATGGATCTATCCCCACCGGCCCTTATTGCGGCGATGTTGGGGAGTCGGGTGGCGTGGGATGCCGCGGTCGCATTCTGCGAGGCCGTCATGCTCCAGAAGGAGGAAGCAGAACGTGACCGCGAACGTTCCGATCCCACTCGTAGACGGCGACGTCGGGGAGGCGCAAACGCTCCCCCGCGTCACAACGATGCCCCAGATTAGGGGTGCCTGGGGTCGCGGGCGGCCAGAGTAGGAGCTCTGGTCGTCCTTTTGGTGCAAACCGGCGACCACTAGAAGGCAGTGGTAGTACGGCGTGGTCCCGTCCCGCTGCAGCCCGGAGCTGCGGAGATGTCATGGCTCACTGGTCAAGGGAAGGGCTGATTGCGAAGCGCTAGAGGAGTTCTGGTGTGTTCTTAAGAGATCCCAGGGCTCTTCTAATTGCGCGGAGGACGACCACCGAGGGGGTTTTAGTGGATAAAAATTTCACATAACCCGGCTTCTCTCCTAAGGAGTCGGGTATCTTCAGAAGATTTCCCCCTCGAAAAAAAAAAAAAAAAAAAAAAAAAAAAAGGTAACCACGATTTCACTCTAAAGTTCAACGTATCGTCTCTTACGAATGATTATAACAGACATTGGACAGCTTTCCAGACACGTTATAAGAAAAGTCAAATAGATGGCGCTGTTCGTAGACTTTCAAAATAGATTAACTTTTTGGACATTAAGGAAACGTAAATCTAGCATTTATAAAGCATTGAACAGCATATAATGTGTTATTTTCGTAATCTCTAGTGAGAGAAATATAAAATATTCCCTATGTCAAGTAAGAAAAAAATACGTAACTTTTTTTTGCTTCCGAAAACAGCCTAACCACTTTTTTGACACTCTGCTATTTATATTTCCATCAGACAAGTGAACAGTGAGTCAATGGTTTTCATAAATAAATGTTTTTGTCGGTATTTGAAACGATAAGTAGAATGTACCCAATACTTTAACAAGGTTCAAATAAAATAATGTTGTAAAATATATATTTTTTGGCCGTGGAAGCGAGACGGCTTTATGTGGTTACGAGTAAATACGCTCCCTATAATGCTCTGTTAACGCTAGGAAGACAAGCCTAAACATAAAATGACATTTAACTATGAAACATGGATCAAAAACTTATTTTAGATACTATGTAATATAGAAGTCAATGGACAGCGCCATCTATTTGACTTTTGTTGTAACATGTCTGGAAAGCTGTCCATTCAAATGTGACGTCTGTCGGAGTTGAATTTCTCTCTATTGTCTATTCATTAAGATTTTTTTGGAAGGTGACAGACACGTGTCATAGTAGGTTTTCTGTCTAGTGCCTATTGCCTTTTCTGCAATATTGAACTGAGCTTGGTTCGATATCGAAAGTTGCGTTATAGCCCCACGGAAACCAGTATTCACCTCCCTTCAGATAGTTGTGCGAAGTGAACAAGTTCCTCAACCAACTTTGCAAGTTAAATAATGCAAAGTTGTACAACTTTGCCGCCAGCTAGTTGATGTCCATTGTGTTTGATAAAAACAAAGTTTCCAGTTTCATGTAAATCGACCGTTTTTCTAGCCCGCGAAGTTGGCAACGAATGAAAGGACGAACGGATAAATGTTTGTCGTTTTACTTCCACATTTATATGATTTTTATTTTTTAATCTATGCCCGTATTTCTCTAATACACACACGTATACAAAAACAAGGTTCATGTACCTTCACCTTTTTTTAAATCGGTTGAAAATGATTTGAGGCTCTCAATTTTTGCGTAAGAAAATGACTTTGTGTGAACCTTTTGGTGAATTAGGATTAGTTCTTAATAGTATCCATCGAATTATCATAAGAAGAGTATTATAGAATCATCTTGAAATGTTTCTACATTTAGAATAAAAACCTCTGAGTGATAAGGATTTCAAATCAGAATTTTAGAAATTTTAATATTCTTAGGATGGAAACCTGGTGTTGCCTGTTGTTTGTTTAGTTCGTGGTCTGGATATAGCTATCATCATGCAAAATCTGGCTCAATGTAGCAGTGCTTTTTATGTTTTTATCCGAATGCGTCAGAAGGAGATTTATGTTTTTCGAGAGTATGTATGTATAATTGTTTGGCACGCTCGCACGCCTGAACGGCTCGATGGGTTTTAGCTTGAGAGGTGTCGTTAAATTTTTATTTACTCGATGAGTGTCACTGGGTATGTCAAAATCATAAAAAGTTTAAAATTTACGCAGCACAATTTTTAAAATTTACTTTTCATTCGATTGTTTATTTTGTTCACTTCGTCAACAAGGTCTACATTATTACTCTAAGGAATATTATACTAATCTGAGGAAAATCGATAGGTTCATGTGATAGATAGATAGTGATGTCCTTTTGTTTAGCTTGAGGCTTCAGGGTGAGCATGCTTTTCATCCAACGGCCTTATAGTCACATTCAGGTGAGATTGCGAGATTGAATCTCATTGTTTATAAAATTCGATTTAAACGAGCAAATAGGCACCCATCCATTAGCAGAGTTCCAAAGCCGAATTAAATCATAGAATTACGCGTAACAGAATTATTCTACAAACGTAATTCTTGGCTTCCCGAAATCCAAATCCATTGAAACAGTGTCACAAAGACAAAACTCATATAATTAAGCTGTTCACTGAATGCCATCTTGAGACGAGATCAAATTTACTTAATAGCTTTAAGGACAAAGATCAAAGAAACGTTGCTGTATCCTCGATTACTTAAGAAAACACTAAGTTAAACCTTGGAACAAAAGCCGAACGGCACGCGAGAGCCCTTCGGAGTATAGATAAGAGTACGATGAATGCAGGGCCGGCTTCAGGGGTTTCGTTAGGGGTCAATATATGCCACTGGAAGGTAGCGGTAGTACGGCGTGGTCCCATCCCGCTGCAGCCTGGAGCTGATAAGACGTGTGGCTGACTGGTCAGGGGGTGGGCTACAGGCAAAGCGCGAGAGGAGCACTTGTGTGTTCTGATGGAGTTCCCAGGGCTCCTCAACTTACGCCGAGGATGACCACCGAGGGGGTTTTAGTGGACGAAAATTTTACATAACCCGGCTTCTCTCCTAAGGAGTCGGGTATTTTCCCCTTCGACTGTTAAATATAAGCATGCGCACTGTGAACCCAGATGCTACAAGCTATTTAGGCGCTGGCTGTGCTAACTATCATACCGGAACACAACAGTGCTATTAACGCTGCTTTTTGGCAGCAGACTTTGGTAACATGGTGGTAGCTAGCCGAGCGGACATAGCATAGCTGACCACAAAGAAATAGGTCGAAAGGGGGGTCAAGAACGCGACCCCCTGAATCCGTGCTGAAATGCAGAGCGGCAACGCAAATTATCAAAAGGTTACTATACAAAGGCCTATGTAAATTAATTTCACGGGCCTTTTCGTTACCGTCTGAATAGAGGGAGGCACTCGAGACTAAAAGGATCGAAGCACTCCACCAAATTCTAAGACGGCTTATTATAAATTCGCGTAAACGTCTTCGGAAATAATCCCTGGGAAATTAATTTGGGTGAATAGGTTGTGTGGGGAGAAACAATGACGCTAAACTAGCCTTTTGAACGGCTGGTGGGGCTTAGTATTGAATCTGAGGGAAATAATCACGAAATAATTAAAGCAACTTGATTTTGAAATGAATGGCTTCTTTGTTTTAGTAGAAGTTGGGGCAAGAAGGTACTGTGAGATGTTGATCTAGTCTTGAAGTTTTATTATCTCAAAACAATTGATGCTTAAAATAACCATTTCAGTGTATAACAGTTTATTATAATTCACGTTATCCCTCTCCTAATGCTTCCATACTAAATTTTTGTTGCCAAAATTTTATAAAATAGAACAGCTGGCTTTGATAAGTATTTACCTAAAAATAAGTGATGAAATTATAGTGTCGCGAAATGAATATCATTAATTTACAACTTTATAGTTAGCTACAGTAGCAGTTACGCAGCTTTTGAACAATAATCGAAAAAATGGGTTTAAAATGAAAATGGTGATTCACTGTGAAGTTGTATGTTAATGATAGTCATTTCGCGACATCACAATCTGATGTACTATTTTTAGATAGTTGCTACACAAATCCAGCTAATATATTTATAAAGATTATGGCAACAGAAATTTAGTATGAGACTTTGTTGGAGGAGGATTGCCGTAAGGTATATCTTAGTATACTCGTACCATCCACTTATCGAGGAATTAATGTTTGCCTCATTATTTGGTATCCATACATTCTTTTCATATTATAATTTGTAAGCAGTAATAATGAAGGTCCTTATTAAAAATACTTTATTTCTACATTATCTTTAGATAAAGTTCGACAGTAAACAGTTTCCAGACACAATGGCTTCAATATTGGCGATGTCATATTTGCATTTCAATTAGGAATTTGGTGACACAACATTCGGAAGAGAAATTTTCATGAACATCATTTATAATATAACGAGTTCGTTAACCATACAATTAACAAAAACATGAAAGGAAGTAAATAAACACAAAGCAAATTGGGCGTCGATGTAAATTGCGCAATAAACATAAAATGAACACCAGAAGGGGTTAAAAGGAGAAAATTAAAAAGAAATTACAGCGAGGGCAACGAATCTACTGTTTCATATTTAAAAAACGCTAAGAGGAAAAGAACTGAAGGCAGGAAACGAGCAAGATTCTCAATTTATTATAATGAAATACAATTTTACAATGGGCTGGAGGATGATGATGAAGCAGCTCGCTCCGCAGAACTT
Source organism: Carcina quercana (assembly GCA_910589575.2). Taxonomy (NCBI): domain Eukaryota; kingdom Metazoa; phylum Arthropoda; class Insecta; order Lepidoptera; family Depressariidae; genus Carcina; species Carcina quercana. The sequence goes on along the minus strand of OU342451.1, from coordinate 3,380,456 downwards.
GACTCTAAATAGATTGTGCGGGCGTGCTCTGCGAGTCCAAAATAAATTAAATACACAAAACAATTTACCAGTGTTTATCATAGTTTCATACATTTTGCGGAATAAGTAATAGTAATAAGTCATAAAAAATACAGGCAAATGTACCACAACTAAAAAGCGTTTATGAATCCATAGCAAGTAAAAGGTGGCACGCTTGGTTTTCATACAAAACACGGTAATTGCATTATCCAAAGTTAGACACTCTTGTGCTCTGCCTAAGGGCTTCAGAGGGGCTGAATAAATGTTACAAACGTAGTCCACTGGGGTTTTTGGTGACTCCAACACCGTCTGGTGGCTACGCTGAGGTAATACTTAAGACTAGTTCAAAGATAAATTAACTGCAGAATGAAACGTATCGTATGGTAAGATTCTGCCTACTAACGGCGGGCATCACTGCGACACTAAGCTTGACTATTGATGTCACGTGCTCGGTGGTCTTGAAATGCTTCATGATATGCAATAAGGTTAGTTTCTATGTTATATACAAAAAAATATATACTATATTCGAAAGCCAGGAGGAAAGATTTGAACACCCGTTCAGCCAGACCCTTCTCTGATTTATCATGTTATTATCATTACAATCTTATTTAAATAAATATGAAATTTATTGGAAATGGCTGGCAAGATTTTTTTTCGCGCGCCCTGTACATGGTGAATTGAACATGCAGTCTTCTTCAAAATTATAATTTTTAAGTTATAAAATGCTTTGACTTAATTAAGACGGTGTCATGTATTTACGAGTATTCAAATAATGTATGTGTATTTTCAGCGACGTAACACCTATTTGTTACAAAAATGTGTTATTCGATTAAATTGAAAATGTTCTGTTTACGCGCATATTATAATTTACAGAACAATTATATTACGCACTAGTGTGTAATGTTGTTACGCACGCGTGTGTAATAGCTTGGTTTATGGTCATAAAATTGATGTAATAAAGCTCACTGTACGAGCAAGTGAGTTAATGCGGCAAGCCTTAAATGATAAAATAAATACACTTATTATCACACTGCTAGTAATATAACAAGATAATTCTATATTTGAAAAATAACATTTAAATTACCAATACCAGGGAAATTACCAGCCGACACGCATCCCAAATAATATTGATCTCAATCGGAAAGCAGTTGTCGATATGTAAATAAATTGTAAGTTGAGTACATGAATCAACAACGATGTTTGATTTCCTCAATGTGTAATGAAAGGTAGGTAGGAGGTTGTTTGGATTGTATCAACATAGTCAAATAACATGTGTTGCTTGCTGTATGATATTCGATGTGATATTTAAAAAAATAATGATGAAATTTGCACGAGCGGAAAAGTATTTCAAAAACCGGTCAAGTGCGCGTTGAAATCGGACACGTAGGGTTCATTTAACACAGGATAAATAACGCAAACATAGCTCGACGAGTCAGTGAGCTGAAGTGGCAATGGGCAGGCCACATCGCTCGAAGAACCGATAACCGGTGGGGAGTAAAGGTTCTCGAGTGGCGACCACGTACCGGGAAACCTCTACCAGGTCGTCCCCTTACTAGATGGACCGACGACCTGGTTAGAGTCGCGGGGAGTCGCTGGATGCAGGTGGCTCGGGACCGGTCGATGTGGCGTACCATGAGGGAGGCCTATGTCCAGCAGTGGACGTTTCCCGGCTGATGATGATGATAAAATAACGCAAAAAAAAAATTTCGTTTGTACCTTTTCATTTTTCTTATTACTGTCTTAGTAATACCTCAACTGTTGTCTGTCACAAAGCTGCATATTTTGAACCATAGTAAATAGTAGTAATAGCACTTGAAATTTTCACATATTGTCCGCATACCAATGCTTAAAAGCCTTGGATAGTTTTTTTGGGCTCCGTACCCGATGGGCACCAACCTACGGGACCCTATTACTAAAGCCTCCGCTGTTCACCCGTCTGTCAGCGGGCTGTATCTCACGCTCCGTAATAAGATAGTACTAATTCTTTTACGATGGTGCGGAGCCATTCATGCGCTTGTCCCACTCGCACTTAGTTTTTTTAACTTCCGTCTTGTTCCTTCGGAAATAACTGATTTTTCAATTCTGAACATTATTATAGTAAAGACGAGAGCGTGTTGTGTTGAGAAAGAAATTTAAATTCAATTTCTACAGCACGCTACCAATAAGGCAAACAAGCCAGTTGTTTGTGCAGGCGCACCTTATCGTAATTGAACTTGGATCGGTTGATTTACTGTTCAAATTACACCCTTATTACCAGAGACGAATTGAGGGCTGCCGCTTGACCCCTATAGTACTTTATTGCAAAGTACATTTGATAATACGGGACATACTGGGGTGTCCCAGAAGTAAAGAGACAAAATAATCTTAACAATATTGTACTAAAAATAATCCGATACCATATAAATTTGGTATGCAAATGAATGTAAAATTTATTTATTTTTAATTTCTTTATTAATTTTGCTCCAGCGATACCTTTGTATCCTTTTTTTTTTCAATTTATTAGCAGCACGTGTCATGACCGCTTTTCCAGATGTAGCTACTGCTATCTTAGCCAATTTAGTCCATCGGTGTTTGAAAGATGTCAATGTTTGTGGTGATTTGTGTACTTTTTATACTCTTTTTTACAAAGAGACCAAAACATTTCGATACCTCGAGCTTGAGGAACATTCGGGGCATTGTTTTGTCTAGTATGAACTCAACTCTTGAAGAACTGTCTTTGTAAACAGATTCTTGTTCGGCTCGCTTCATTTTGAAAAAATACAAAATGTTTTCAAAATCCCCACCTATTTTGACATATATGTAATCTATGGTTACCATGACAATCATTGATTTACCGTTGAAAACTTTATTCGTGGCTAGATTGATTTTAAGAAATGTCTCTTTACTTCTGGGACACCCTTTATACGTGTTATTGCGTGCAGCATGCGATGTCGGGAACTTCTTGAAATAGATTGACCCAATATATTTCATAAGATATTAATAATAAATCTTTATTTGAAAATTAGTAGCTGAAAATCAGAACTCCATGTGCCATAGCTACACGTAGAGCTTTGAGCCATGGCAGACAATTTGCTAGGCCAAACTAATTACATATGAGGCAAGAATAACTGATTTTTTTAAAAAAAATATGACATGCTAAATAAAATTGCTTTTTTATTATTTCAGGCCAGAAACCCACAGAAAAAATATAAAAAAATACTGCTTCTTGTAAATAGCTTGTATTGAGATCTAGAATTTCTAGGACACTACATTCAGTAGGACCCTTTAGAGAGCCACCTGATCCTTGCTTGAAAGAAATTGTAGTGTTAGGAATAGGAATACAGTGTTACTTAAGTTCATTTTAAAACTGTATACTCGTATTCTAAAATCAACCATTAAAATATGAGCGAAATGCGTTGTGTACTTAAATAATTTACATGTTTGTCTAGAAATAAATTTATTTGAGAAAAATTATAAAGTGTAAATTATAGCAGAGCAAAAATGTTATCCATATAATGTTTTATTAAACGTAAGATTTAAAAATTATTACCTTTATAGGTATGCTTCTGCGATCTAAACAAGTTGAGTTACTTAATTCCTAATTCATTTACAAACTAGAGTATTTGCACATGACTCCGTTTGGGTGGACCTCAGAAATTTTCCCACGGTACTTGTTCGATAGGGGTATACATTGCCTGTATTCTTTCTTTATCTGACCTTTTAACTATCAACAATAAACCAACAGCATATAGTCTTAAACAAAACTGTTCATGTCTGTGAGCCCGCTAACATTTCAAGGGGAAGCTAACAGTATAGTTACATAACTTTGACTAAGAGTCAGTTTTTCACAATTGTGCGCAGCGCGCATTTTCAAGTTGAACTCTGAACTGAAAAAGTTTCAAGTCGCGAGCTCTAACATATTTTTAAATTGTCAATACCAATCAATTTAATTTATTTTAAATGACCCCAAACTCTACCCCGATTGCGACCCTGGCAAAATTTCGTTGTATAAGTTTCGACGGTCCGCATTTAAAAGGCGAAATTACCGGTTATTTTTGAGATCAATTTCAAATTTTCGTGTATTCATTATTGAGAGTAAATATTGGATATTATTGTCTGATGTTGATGAAATACCGTTTTTGATGAGATATAAATAGGTATGATGTTTGGCTGGCTTTTCATAATGGAGTTTGTCTCTAATCATGAATTTGATCGATTTTATTAAAGCTGTATTTCAAGATATAACTAAGGCTTATTAATACGCTACGAAAACGACAACTTGGGAATCTTCAAACGAATAGTTAATAGGCACTTACTAGCTGCTAGACCAATCCATAACATCAAATTGTGGTAAAGCGTTTATCTATCTTTTTAATATATTTCATTTATCATGGAGGGGTGAGGCGCTGGATGCTGAAATACAGGTTTCTACCTAGTTCAGCAACGGAGGCCTTTACACTTAATTTTGTCCAAATTTTTAAACATAAGCAGTCTTACCACAAAAAATATTTTAACTCATCAGTTAAATACCAGTTTAGTTAGACAGTATTAAAAAGATAATCACTGCATAGTCACACATACACTTCTTTTACACATATATTTAATGCCTTACATACTATATAGGGCTTTTCTGAAAACCAGCGCTATGGCTACTGCCATAGCAGATGCTGAGATTAGTTTCTGTTTCTGTTTTCTGTTTCATAGACAATTGTTTAATTTTGTTTACCACAAAACCATATCCAACGTTTGTTTACTTAGGCACGATTTATCTTGACGTATCTTTATTTTATGTTGACACCTCTAGAAAACGTTTCATTGAAAGCATTTTTTAAATTTAACATAATTTTTATTTATCAAATTGATTTGATTCAGTAATTTCTACATTATAAAAATATACGAAATATATACTTTATGTAATATATAAACGCACGCTTGCTTTTGTTGCCGTACATTTGGTGGATTGACAATGCTAAACTTTTTTAAATAAACAATTTTGTACATCCAATGGAACGTGATTTTCACTGACATGAGGTCAGTGTCAGGTGTCAGGTTAATTTTATTCTCTCAATCGAATCTGTGAATCGAATATTAAAATTGAGCTATAGTTTATGCTATCGTGAGGAATATCGTCCTTAATTATATCAACGATTATTCGTCTCGAGTCATGCGTGGTTTCGTGTGGACGTGACTACGTTTATTTTATTATAAATTGCGAAGCGTGGCGCTAGCCGCTGCGACGTCAGCGTCATGGGCGAGGAAAAACTCGTGGCGAACTCCTCGTGTTCCTGCAACAGAAGCTGGATGTGATGGACGAAGTCAGAGCGTTGCAGATATGTAAGTCAAGCTTCAGCGAGGCTGACATAGCTGCGGCGAGGAAGCTGCAGTACGCGGCTCTCAATAAGAGCGACCAGATGATGTCACACAGACGTGAAGGGACACCGAAGAGCCTGCAGGATATCATCACTGTGCTTAAAGAGACCGATCCTGACGACGTGCCTACGTTTGTAGCGAAGGAGTTGCACAAGCTGCCTCCCGTCACCGTGACCATGTCGACGTCACCAGCCTCCTCAGCCTCCAGTGAAACAGCTTGCTGCTGGACACAAAGAAGCTGAATCACCTCGACGTGATTTTGCTTCAGTGGTTTTCGTCGCTAACAAACGAACTGTTCAAGCCCAGCAGCCGGTGTTACCGAAGGCGCAGACGACCACGAGCCAGCAGCGGACGCGCGTCCGATTTGATGACACGAACGAGGATGTATTTCAGAAAGTCAAGACGAAAAAGGCGTACCGTAAACGAGTGACTCGGAACCGCTGCGGAACCGCACCCACAGGGCCCAACTACCTGCTGCGCGCTGAAGTTCCAACCACGGCCACGTATCTGTCACGCCTACATTTCATCACCACCATGCAGGACGTCACAGAATATATATAGCAGAGGTCCAACTAGACCGTGAGGATGGCGCAGCTGGAGTCACGCCACGGTACATCATTCAAGTCGTTCGTGGTTCGAGTCCCGACCTGCAAGCTGACCCGTCGCTTCAGAGGAAAGATAGCGACCAACACCACCAGAGCGGCACCAACGTGCCATAGTAAATAAGTGTGCAGAATATTTTTGTAGTGTGTAGTAGTTTAACTTAATGTATTTTATTGTATTGTATATATACTTATGGGTCATTGTTACCTGAAATAAATGAATAATAATAATAATTTCCCCGAAAGTTTTACTAAATCTGTAGCGTTTTCGAAAGTTGCGCTCGTTGTAATGTTCAAATGTATTTATTCGCACTGTTAAAACGGTCACGATAGTTGTCCATTAATTCCACGTCTTCAAAATCATTAAAATCAACAAAGTCTACGAAATCTATTGCGAATTCCGGCAGAGAATGTTATGACAGGCTACAATTCAAATTAAAGTTTTATGTTAAGAGGCTATCTTGGTAAGACCACGTGGCCGCGTTCAAGGTTGCATTGTTTTGTAGCTGTCCCTCTCCGAGCCCTATTCTACCCGAGCTCGTACGGTGAGACAGCATACACTACGCGAAGTTATCAACCCGTTATTTGGATGTTTCGTAGTCCAGTGATCATTTGAAGGATACAGTATATTATGTAGCCATTTTTTCAATACAGTATATTAATAAAATTTCAGATGTCGGTGTTTTTTCCAAATTGTTCTAAATTAATTCATACTCTTGTAAAACAGGTTCAAAGTTGGGGCTTTTTATTACCGAAAAATACAATACTTTGACGCCCTGTAACTCTGGAAGTATATATTTAAACGAAAATCTGACTCACCACCGACACAGATATTTGTTTCTAGATTGTGCCTTGAAAATTTCATAGATTTTCATAGCTTAATACTCAAAATATGACTGGACTACGTTTGTATGGGCGCTTTGACAACAGCATATCCTCTTTTAAGCAGTGTCTAAGCTGACATCGGCTAAACATGCATTTGTGGTAACATTTTTTCAAAACGTGTGTCTAAAGCTTGTTTATCTTTTTTGTGGTAAGACTGAAGTAGTTTATAAGTAAATTGTACCTAAATTTTTTGGAGAATAAATACTTTTTATTATTATTATTATTATTTATCCTTCTTATTTCATAAAATGTAATAACAAGACTTCTACCTTCATACATACGACTTACAATGTATAAAGCTTCATAATGATAAAGGTTTTTACTTATTTATATTTTCTTACTTCGTTAACTCGTAAACTAGCTCTATTTAACTGTACTATTCGAGAAAATTTGTAAAGGCTTGATATCTTGTGCTCTATATATGTCTGTATATTTACTGTCTATAAGCTGTTAATTTTCCAACAAATAAAATAAAATATTAAAAATGCCACTTCTGAATATGCATATTGTGACGAAAAAATACGAAACCGTACATAGGGGGAAAAATCACAGTAGTAGAATATGTGGTGAAATTAAAAGGAAAACTAATCACGACTAAGTTTTTACAAGTGAACGAGTAATAGTCGACCAAATTACATATTTGTAGATGGTAAAATGACGATTACGTTCAAATTCCATTCAAGATAACTTTACATCATCCTGTATGGATCCGTTGTAGACATTATTACCGTAAACGTATTGTGACGGAACCCTACACTGCGCATGGCTCGACACACACTTGATCGGATTTGTTATGTAATCAAGCTCAAGACTGTTTGGTCGTATATATTGGCTCGCAGCCTAGCTCACAGTGGAAGCCTCTGATAAGTTTAGTAATGAACAAATATCATGTTGATGAAATCATCCTCCAGTTAGTTTAGTTTATTATTCATGTATTCTATCCTGGGAACCTACCGACATTATGAGAACTAAGTCTATAGCTCTGTATAATTACATTGTCTCAATTTCATGTCTAGCTAGTTAGTTCCCTAAAGTGGATTTTCTTCCTTGCGTTATCTAAGACTACGTACTGACTGACTAAAGTTATTACGATTATGCCTAAATATAGGTATAGTGATAAATTATTGGTTGTTTTTTAGGATTCCGTACCCAGAGGGTAAAAAACGGGACCCTATTACTAAGACTTAGCTGTTCTTCCGTCACCAGGCTGTATCTCATGAACCGTGATAGTTAGACAGTTGAAATTTTCACATATGATGTATTTCTATGCTATAACAACAAATACAGATAGAATTAAAAACAGAATAATATACTAAATATTCAAGGGGGCTCCCATACAACAAACGTAATAAATATTGATAACGGCAACAGTTAGATGATAGATAGATATTCACAGAAAATCTATTTATATATTCACTTTAAAAATAAATAATTAAATTAAAATAACACAAATATTTACGGGGGGCACCCACACAACAAACGAGTTTTTTTGCCGTTTTTATAAATAATGGTACGGAACCCTTCGTACGCGAGTCCGACTCGGACTTGGCCATTTTTTTGGCTTATGTTTATAGAAACGAAATATTTAAAATATTTACATAAATGCTTCGTGTTTTTTTCTTTACAGATTTTCAACGAGAAAGTTTCAAGAAGTGTTCCGGTATAAAATGCAACAGAGCCAGCACCTCATAAGTTTGAGGCTTCTGAGTAAGCACGCTTATCATCAGATGAGATAAGGGACCAAAGGTCAGTTTCTTTTAAAAATATTAAATGAACATGTATATTTAAGAGTAACAACAGAAATAGAAACAAACATATCGTAATATACATCCTTCCAATTCAGTTGATTCCTGCACCGAACTGCTCAACTCGTAAATTAACCAACAAAAAAACACCCACTGGTCATAAAATCTCGCACGCTGCGCCATCAACAACTTTATGACCCGAGCGTTAATCTCGCCTAATTACTAAACATTAGCACATAGCCCCTACTCATTAGCAGAGGGGGTAATGAAATACATACCTTTAGACCCCGAGCTGACTTGGCATTGGTACTTGGCATCGTCGTCCAATGACACATCTCGAATGTCAAGAGAGTAGTCGCCTAAAACAAATAATTATAAATATATCTTCTTGCTTTTTTAATACGGATCATCATCATCAGCCGGGGAACGTCCACTGCTGGACAAAGGCCTCCTCCACTTGCATCCAGCGACTCCGTCACCGACATGGAAGGCCACATCGCACGAACAACGATAATAATAACCAATGGGTAGTAAATATTCTCGAGTGGGTCCACGTACCGGTAAACGTGTATCGGGCCGTCTCCCTACTAGATCGACCGGTAACTGGATGCAAGTGGCTCAGGACGGGTCATTGTGGGGTACCATGGAGAAGGCTATTGTCCAGTAGTGGAAATTTCCAAGCTGATCGCGATAGTTGAATTGCATTTTGTTAAATTCTTTAATAACAAAAGGATTGACTTTATATAAAGCGGAAAACCTCAAATGATATTACATTGACGCCATTTTTATTTTTCGTACTGTGTTGCCAATTTTAACTTATATGTAGTCGTAGCTCTAAGTAGCAAACATTGTAATTTAAATGGTTTATATGATGTTGACATATTTTAACAAGAAGTGTACAAAGGGCAGGCTGGGCTTCATACATTCGAAGAACGTCTTTTGAATTACGTAATGAGCTTTATCAAAACGAATATGTGAATCGTTCAGATATACTTAAGAAGGTACTGCACGAAATTTTATGCGTAAGCGTCGGTGGCGCAATGGATAAGGCGCGGAATCTCAATCTGAGGGTACCGGGTTCGAATCCAGCCGTGTACCTATGAGTTGTTTTTCAATTCAAGTACATTATCCGATTGCTTAACGGTGAAGGAAAACATCGTGAGGAAACCTGCATGTCTTGAAAAGGCATGTGAAGTCCGCCGATCCGCACTGGGCCCGCGTGGTGGACTATGGCCCATACACTCTCTGTAGGAGAGTAGGCCTGAGCCCCTCCAGTGGGGACATATATAGGCTGTTGATGAATGACACCTTGACAAATTTTATATTCATTGATATATCATAAGCGTGGTGGACTATGTCCCATACACTATCTGTAGGAGAGTAGGCCTGAGCCAGTGGGGACGTACGAGTATATAGGCTGTTGATGATGATGTCATAAACGTTATGCATTGTTCATTAACGTTATCCCTGTCATAATTTTTCCATACTAAATTTCTGTCGCCATAATCTTTTAAAATACAATAGCTGCCTTTAAATAGGATACGAAATTATAGTGTCGCGAAATAAATATCATTATTTTACAACTTTATAGTTAGCTACAATAGCAGTTACGCAGCTAATGGCTCCTAGATGGCGCTTTAAACAATAATCGAAAAAAAAGTGTTTAAAATGTAAATTATGATTCACTGTGAAGTTGTATGTTAATGATACTCATTTCGCGACATCACAATCTGATGTCCTATTTTTAAAAGATTATGGCAACAGAAATTTAGTATGAAACTTTGATGGAAGTGGATAGCCTTAACGTACAAAATTTGTACAAAATTTTAACAAGAGCATGTCCTAGTTCTATGTTTGGGCTAACCATAAAGTAAGGCAAAGTCGGCAACAGCTACCACAAACAAACGATTGAAATGAATGACATTGTCGCCATCTTATTTTTAGTTTGCAAGCGAAAACAAAGCACATGACACTCTTTTTAGCATCTGATATTGAATCTATCAACCTAATCCTTACCTTCTTCATCACTCCCAATCATTCTGTAACGGTCGTATCCGCTCAGCTCTCGATGCAGACCAAGCCCGAAGTCATCCTTCGTCCACTGCAGCTGTCCAGCTTTGTTCTCAACTCGGCATGGCAACGTTACTCTGGACCCCACTACTGCTGTCTGCAAGGAAAACGGTGGGTTAGGGTACGTTTTCAACCGACTTGAAAAAAGGAGGAGGTTCTCAATCCGACGCGTATGTTTTTTTTTTTGTGTGTTACGCGATAACTTCGCCAATAGTGAACCGATTTCGATACTTCTTTTTTGTTTTTGGTAGAGCATACTTCTGAGGTGGTCCCATAAGATATTTTATCGAAATTTATTGTTCTCTTTTTGAGAAAATCAACAAAAACCAAATTTTAGTTTTTTGTTGTGGTTTTTGAACGCGTTATTTATAACAAAACAAGAATTACCAAAATCGGTTCACAGTTGGCAATTTTATTAAATAATTCACAAAATATCAAATTGCCTGACTGAACGGCTCGATGGCTTTTAGCTTGAGAGGTGTATTTAGATTGGTAGTCACTGGGTACATCAAAATCCCCTTATAGAATTTCCTACTCAGCTATCTATAAGGAAGCTCATGTCCAATGTCCAACAGTGGAGCTACGCTTCTGATATCCATACTGAGGTGTTGTATTTAGTTCCTAAAACAATCGCAACAAACTTTACTATTTCCAATGTTATACAGGTGAAGAATACGTATATACACCTTGCTACTCGTATATATATTCCGTCTAAAAGCGGCTCAGGAAGCTAGGGGAAGTCGGGGCTGATTGGCACACACGACGTAACTTACAATAACCAAGTTTTAAGTGACTTATACAAGGGCCGGGGTGAAACTAACTTCCAAATTGAATTGTACTCGTCATGCTAACGTGCTGTCTATAGGTTTTACTATGAAAATCTACGGTACATTCGGGGCTTCGAACGCCCAACTAGTTTCTAACTGACTTCGAAAAAGGAGCAAGTTCTCAATTGGACTGTAGGTTTTTTAAAATGTATATTACGAATTATGAATCGATTTTTATGATTAATGTTTTGGTTTTTATTGAAATTAATTTAGCGCTTTTTGAGAAACTCAACAACACCCAAATCTGATAATTCTACCTCTAGATGTGAATATTTTACGAGATGAATGCTGTCGACTTCAGTCAGTTGAGATCAGTTGAAGTCGGTTTCTAGTTCTTTAGAACCCGTTAATTGTATGTATTTAGCTCCACTTTTTCCCTTCGATTTGCCGAAATACACACAGATGCAATTTGATTCGCCTTTGAGCGTGTTAAAAACCAGCGGAATGGCAAGGGCGGAAAATGACAGAGATAAACAACATTAATTTTTTTTAAATATTGAGTTAGTTGGGAAACACTTTTGCGTGTGCTACGTACAACCAATATGTAATGACAGAGAAAAGATTCTTATGTACAACTTATGATTTTGCTTTCTGGGTCATTTCCCCACTTCTCTAAAAGCGTGTTGCTTTTGGGTGACCAGATCAGACGTACATTTCCATGTTGCTTTTGTATATAGGAAATTAAGTGTTTATAAGTCAACATTTATAATGAATGATAGGACTACACGTATGTAGTCTACACATCAAATCATTATAATTACATAAATCCATAACTGTATTTTAGTTTCAGCTATTTTTTACATTAGAAATTAAAATACGAACTGTGGGAACGGGAGAATCACCTAACACAAATGTTCAAATGTTTTAATATATAAAAAGCATCACCAATGGGGATTCCCCATATATTTTTGTTATTATAAGTTTAACATAAAAGTAATTACCTGATCTTGTGGTTCCATAGCAAACTTCTGTTCATGATATCCACCACACACTCCAAAAATACCACAAAACACTATAAAGAAACTAAAGTCCAAATTCCGAGTCCGTAACAACAAAAACAATGGCTGCACTTTTCTACTAGACAAAATCCTACACTTATAGTTCGACATTTTAGGAAAAAAAGTCACTCAACTTGTCTATTTCCGGAACAACATAACAGGGATTTCCGTTTCTATTTTTGAAAATTCCTTTTACATTTTTAAAAGGAAGTTCCAGTTTGTCCGACGCGGCTCAACTTCCCCTATATGTTGAGTTGCGTTCTATTTTTGAATGTTTGAATTTTAGCGCCATGTTTATTTTTGGGTGCTTTTTAGAGAATGATTAATTGGTGGTTTGATTTATTGGGTGCTTTTTCTGTGGCGGTGAGATGTTGGTTCTCGAATCTGAAACAAGAAAGAAAATGTTTATTTTTTTGAAGCTATAACCATGAGCTTAATATTATTTACTTTACAAATACATTCATTATTCTACTTATGTACAACATGAGCCTACAGGCACAGATCGCCACGTCAGACTTTGCAAAGGGAGATCTGCCGTAATCGCCACGTGTGGAAGACGGATTGCTAAGCGTAGTAATATATATGTAGTCCTTACATACGAGTACGTAGATGTAAAGAAAAAGAGGAGACGTCCATTCACATCCTCTGTCACTGCGATGCACTCCATCACCGTAGACTAAAGTATTTTGGAGGCCATATCGTCACACCAGACGATATTAAGGTCTCCACTCCTAGAGATATTGTCCGATATATGATCGGAGTGGGCCTCGGGGAAGTGCTGTAACCGCATAGGGGTCACAATAGATCTATCAAGGTCAAAGTCAGTGGTTGGGCCCGGTTGATCGGACCACCCCCTTGTCTCATATAATAATAAAAAATACATATTACGAGTATGTAGATTCTGAATGATGTCGGACTTCTGAATTTCCCTGGTCAACTTTTACGAAAGATTGCATGGCGTGGTCCTATTTTAAGCCATAACAACATCATCAATCCTGAAAGGCACTCTTCTAGAGAGAGTTTATAGGACATAGTCCACCACGTGGGCCCAGTGTGGAATGGTAGACTTCAGACACACCTTTGAATTTCTTCTCGTGCAGGTTTCGTCACCGAAAAGCCAACGCTAATTATTTTTATAATTCGTACGTAAAAATTCGTATGTAAATTCCAAATAACAAATTGTAACTCATTGGTACGAGCCAGGATCGAACCTAGACCTAGATTATTCAAAGAATGATGCTTTACCCAACTGAGCTACCATGTCTCATGGAAACCACACGCCACTACTAATGAATATTAATAAAACTAGTCACAAACGAAACAAAAATGCTATTATGAGTCAACTACACAGTTTTTTAAAACGGCGATTAAGTAATATAAATCGAACCTCTTAACCGGAAGTGATTATACAGTGTGTAATTTTTTTTCACAGTTCATCGCTATAGAAACTTGCTCATCAGCACTTAAGTAGAATTCTTCGTCACCACCATGCATAGAGACTGATACTAATCCATCTACATAATTATACACAGTAGTGCTAGGCTTTAGTGATGTGCCATGGGTCGAGAAAGCTTCAAACTTAAAATCGAAATTATGTCCAGCGGATATTAACACTAAAGGTTTTAAATAGGGCCGCTCATTTAAACCGACTTCAAAAAAAGGTAAAAGTTATAAATTCACATATACTTTTTTCAGGTTTGTGTATGTTACCTCGTATCTTCACCAACAGTGAACAAATTTTAACAATAATTTTATAATAGAATGTACCTAATAGAAGGTTTCAGTCAAATTTGAAGAAACCTTTAAATCTCTAAATGTGAAAAATTAATAGATAAATTCAGTTTGTTGTTCCTCTAGCTAGTACGTAAAACACCTTAATTTAAAATAAATGCTTAAAGATTCTGGTACGAAATATATGCCTGGAAAGCACTTCATATAGATGCCACAAAGAGCATCCCTACTCGTCAGATTCCCATGACATAAACCCATATTTCTTACGGTTGGAACTCATTATAGTTAATAGTAACGATTAGTCGTCATCGAATTAATGGTGTACCATTATGTAGGTAGTTTTAGGAGTGCGGTTAAACTGGATTTGTGGATCCGGGCCTCGGCTAATGTGTGGTTTTGTTTAAATTAAATGTTTTGATGCGGAGTTCGTTCCGATTTCAATGGCTGTACTTTTACAGGCGATAGAAAAGAGAATTATGTATAAAGGTTCCGCTTAGCTTCCTATTACCGTCAAGTTTAACGCTTTCATAATGGACATTGGCAATCGATGCCATAAAAGATCAATAAATAAAATGACAATTTTAGGCGCATTTTGTTTGCAAAAAGTGGTTTGGGGACGGACATTGTGGCGCACCACATTTAAGTCATTTATTTCTAAGAAGAATAAAAATGGCATTGAAATAAATATATAACAGACGCTAAAATTAAACAGGAACATAAAATTAAATATCACACACGAGCTTGTGCCCACAACTTCATCCGCAAAAATGATTGGTTGATTAGGATAAAAACTATACTTATACAAAAAATAATGACATTCTCGCTCTCCGTAAAAACGTACAGGAAGGACAAAAAATAAACTCTCTTTCGCATGTATGATATTAGTATAGAATTCAACACACAGTCATATTACGTTAACAAACATTTCAATTTCAAAAATGCGTTTTGCATTTCACACATTTCCTTTCTAAAACACTGGATAAAAGTCTTAATCCGAGACCATTTTATTTAATCGGAGGTTAAAGACCGTTTAATAAGGATTAATTTCAATTATCAAAAATAATAATAAAACCAAAATGCCGCAACAAAATTATAATTATTAATTAATAGTACATGTGGTAATAATCTACAAAGACACCGAAATGTTTAACATTTTAGTGTTATCAATTATCAACATACTATTAATTTTGTAAACGATAACCCTCCGAGTCAATAGGTGTTATAAAGATAACTGACGTAAAATTAACATTAGTTGGCCACTTGGTTGTCAAAAATTATCGCCTATTAAATTATTTAGAACTGGTCCAGCGATAATATGTGTATGTGTCCATCTGACCGTGTGATGAGTGTTTTTATGAGATAAATCAAATTCGAACTGAAGTTTAAAATTTATTTAACAGCATGCGTGACCTAAGTGGCTACACATTTTGACTCACGATTCAGAAGTCCAAGGTTCAATTCCTAACGGGTGTTTATCGGTACTCGGTTAAGTTGGTGGTATGACATTTTCTATGTGCGCCTGAGCTGCCACCATATGACATGAGTTTGAATAATAAACGCGTTCAAAAATAACTGCAACCGACTGCAACTGACCTAAAATGATACGATTGTCAGCACTGGGCCAAATTGAAATAGAACCACATGGAAAGCATCAGCTTTTAAATTAAAATAAGAATCGTCAAAATCTGTTCACCCAGTTGAAAGTTCTGTGTTAACATAACACAAAAAAATACAGTCGTATTGAGAACCTCCTTCTTTGTTGTAGTCGGTTGAAAACAGAAATGGAGAGCCCGCGCCTCATTAGCTTGAGGTTCAGGTTTAATCAAGTAAATTTAAAAAAGCAAAATGAAAGTTCTTACCAGTTAATCGACGATTTAAAAACACAGACACAGTTTAAGAAATAATTTGTCAGAAATGTATATCCCAAGTTTCAGTCATCCTGTAGTATCCTGCCTAACCCGTCGATGGCAACTGACTGAACGTTCAAATTTGAATCCATTGTGGTTATTTTTAACCTATCCCCTCGTAAGCTGTCTGTCTGTGGCAGGGCTTAAAATGATTCAACTCCAGGCCGGTGGCACCGTCTGCATTCCTGGTTAGTAGAGGTGGGATACATGTGCTCACAAATATAATATTCAATAATAATAATTCTTTATTTCGGGCAATATATTTGTAAATATATATTTGTAAAAGTAGTATAATTAAAAATGCAAATAAATAAAAAAGTTAATAAAAAAGTTAAAGTTTAAATGAATGTATTCCTAACAACGAATACTTTTTTGTACTCGTATGTTGGAGACGAAATCTTGACAGGCCCTTTAGCTCCTTAAGTTATTTAATTTATAGTATATTCAAGTATTTATCCGATAATTTAAAGTGAAACTTATTATACAGTAGTCGAGGAATGGAACAGCTTCATTAAAATTCTCAAGAAAAATCAATCGGAAGTCACATCTAGAAATAATTTTAAAGATCTTATCATGTTGTTTCCATAATTATCCGCATTATTTCTAACTCGTGTATAGAAAAGAAACGTTAGGAGCTACACAGATGTGTAGAGTGAGATAGAAGAGCCTTCAGTTACTGTTATAATCTCATTTAATGAACTATTGCTTGATAAATGATCTATCCTATAATTACTGTTTTGATATAACACAATTATAATCATCAGCCGGGAAACGTCCACTACTGAACATTGGCCGTCCAAATAGTATGCCACAATAACCGGATTATGTTTTATGTAAATAAACACTGGTGTTAGTAACAGATTAGTTTTATTTTACATGAAAAAATACATGAGATACACGGTCACTACGGCGTCAGAGAGTAGAGAGAGACCGCTATATTTTAGAGTGAGAAAGCATCATCAAAAAGTTAAGCAAAGCAGCGAAATTTAATTATATTCAACGCCGGTCTCGAGCCACTTCCATCCAGTGACTACCTGCGACCTTAACTAGGTCGTCGGTCCATCTAGTAGACGGCTTACTACGTGGTTGCTACTTAAGAACTCTTAATTTCCATCAGCTATCCATTCTTTGAGCGATGTAGGCAAAATATTGGCAAAATATCTCAACAGACGCTTCGCATTCGCTCAGCGCTACATAATTTACGGATATTTTAATGTTGTAAATCGGCTGATGATTACGAGTATAAAAAATGTTAAAATTTGGTAATTAAAGTCATACCATTTAAATGGGAGCTTTAATAATTTTACATGTTTTCCACACTTTTACCTTTTTTTACTTTTAATTTTTTTTTAAATGACACTATTCATTTTTCTGACATATTCCTTATTCTAAATACATAAATAAATCAAATATTGTTAACACTTGAAAATGACTGTTATTTAGTTTATTACTTATATTTTTATGATAAATAAGACTCTCGCTGGCATTCGGTAAAAAGAGGCACTTCCGTGAAATCTCAAACTAACCCTATTAAAATCCCGGCTTATCAACCTGCATCTTTAACCGACCCCGAGGCATCCCGATAACCGACACTAAGCATCGGTTATCACAATCAGTGCAACCGGGCCGGGCCCTCAGAACGAACTTCCAGTGAAATCTATTAAATGTTAAGCAATTGAATAGATACCAATGTTTCCTTAACGCTCAAATACCTAAATCTGGTAGACAAATATTTTAACTACAACCAAACTTAATTTCACATTTAAGAAACCAGTCTAAGCTTTGAATTTGACTTCTATTTCAACGAAACAGAAGCCGTTTGAGTATTAAGTGAACGGTTAATGTATTTTTGTTAGTTGTAAAGAGATCCTATACATAGATTCAAATTAAAACGGATATGAAGTGCATTCTACTACTTTAATAGTTCTTGTCCCAAATGAGATCAATTTTAATCGATTTTAATGGCAGTATATTAGACGTTATTAGCTTCTGGGAATGTTTTGATCTTATGAGTCAAGTGGTTATTATCGGATTTGAATTTTGTCTCACACTTTGAGTATACAAGTTGGAACAACTTAAATAATCACATTACGTCTTCTTTATTATTATCATCAGCATCATCAGCCGTGATACGTCCACTGCTGGACATAGGCCTCCTGCGTGGTACACCACATTGACTGGTCCCGAGCCACTTGCATCCAAGGACTCCCCGCGACCTTAACCAGGTCATCGGTCCATCTAGTAGAGGGACGGCCCGGTAGACGTTTTCCGGTACGTGGTCGCCACTTGATATCTTTTACTTCCCACCGGTTATCGGTTCTTCGAGCGATGTGGTGTGCTTGTTCGTTTACGTATTTCCTTATTACGAATTTTACCAAGTGAAACTGCTTTATTAAATAAAGGTAATTGAAAACTGGCAAATTTTTAATATGTAAGGTTGTATCGGAACTCCTGGATTTTCTTAAGCAGAGATCTTTTTAGCAAATAATTATTTTCATACATTTTAATATCCAAATTCTTGCTTTAGTAGAGGTGCCTTCACCACACGCCGAGTCCAACGAATTATTTAAAAAAATACTTGATTGATTTGAATAATACTACCAAGTTCGGAATGTAACTAATTAAAAATAATATTTTGCATTGTGGCACTAAAGCTAAACTTCTTAAGCAACATAGCACCTAATTTACCATATTTGGTAATATTTGTAAAAAACTTATTCGAGTCAAATTAGTAGAAGATACCACAAGGGTGCAATATAATATTGTTACGTCGATATCTTTATTTTGAATCTGGTCGGCACTCGTGATAAAATTAACCATTTACGATAAAATAAATAAATGTAACTTCAGAATAAAATTTGAACGTCAAATGTATATAATACGAGTTGACGTTTAGGTAAAACATTATAGGCTGGATCTCACCTCAGTCCTTCTTTCTCATTACATTATCAACATAATAATGTTACTTTTTTAACAGTTACTTTGAATCGAGTTCGAAACACAAATATTGTGCCCGTGTTGTAATTTAACCCAATATCAAACTCGTAGGGAAGTTTTGTTGACAGAACGCCACTCATACATGGGAATCAATAAAGGAAAGTAATATCACTTTATGGCTTCAAGGCATGACAACAATATGCCGATTAAATCTCATTTGTTTCTAAGATCAAATAACTGTTTGGTCACCATTGAAAGCTAAAGATACGTGAATAGAAATGCTCATAATATCTTAATATACCAGAGTTGATATCGTCATTTATTACGAATGTGAAAGTGAATTTGTTTCTTCGTGTCTTCCTTTACTTTGTAGAGTCAGAATAAACATACATAATAAAGGCTACATTAATCCTAATTGCACTAGTATTTTTCGTGGGATGAATTCTGAAGTCCATGCAGACGAACTCGCAGGTAAAATCTTATGCTAGATTGTGAAACATGGATGTCGTTTTGATACGGCCATCGTATCAACTGATGTTTAGTAAAACTAAGCCGGTACTTGATCATTTAAGAGTATTAATTTATTGAAGCGTATGCAACTTTGAAGCATATTTGAAGTAAATAAAGATTATTTATAATTTATTTTACGTAAAATCTACAAGGCATTGAAGCGTTGTTCCAATCAACAATATAAAATATAGAAGTCCTCAGTTCAATAAAAACATAACAGAGGTTTGCAATTTAAAAATATCTAAGTTAGCGGGTGAAGCCAATGTGCGTAAAAGCATGCAAGTGAAAGTGGCAAGAAACTTTACAAATGATTTTAGTCATAAGTTATAATAGGCAAGACATAATTTCCAATACATAAATTCCATAAGTTCCAATTTATTATTTGGAGTTCATCATTTATACAAATTATAAAAATCATTGGCATTTCGGTGAAGGGAAACATCGTGAGGACACCTGCACACTCCTGAGAAGAAATTGTGAAGTCTACCAATTCGCACTGGACCGCGTGGACTACGGCTTATACACTCTCTGTAGGAGAGTAGGCCTGACCCCCGCAGTGGAGACATATATATAGCTGTTGATGATAAATAGTCAGTAAGCTGTCTAAAAATATATAATATTAATTACAAGATAACAATAACAACTCAGTCAGAGTAATTTTCCACTTGATCTCCAAAAATGTATTCCAGTGCTAGGATCTTGAGGTAGAGATGAGTATAGGACTTCTGTTAGTCGTTTACAAGTTTTCTGTGGACGTGACTTAATAATGTTCTTGCAAACTTCCGGGTTCTAACAGGAGATTTTAGAGGAAACTAACTTGCCAGGGTATAATTATGATGGGAATTTAATTCCACCGTTTAGAGAGTACTGAACATGTTGATGTAACGGCCATTTCTCTTTATTTTTCCTCACAGTTTTATTTTAAATTTCTTAACAGCGGAACCCAAATTCCATTTGGTATAGTTAAATCACTTCTTTTAGTATTCTTAATATCCGATGAAAAAACGGAACCCTTATAATCTCACTCTGGTGTCTGTCAGTCCGTCCTTGTATCACAGCTGATAATCTTAGGAACTACTAACGTGAATGATGAATGAATGAAACGTGAAAACTCCGCGCTCGCTTTAGCTGAAGCTTTAGTAGTCGTAGGTCCAACAGCGTCAATTTAATTTGAAGAAAAAAAAACCATTAATGGATTTTAAGCTCTAATTCTATTTTTACTTAAATTAAAATTCTTGATTCTGTTCATAAATTTATTTTTCCTGTACAACGTAACACGAGTTAAAGCTCAGCGGGCTATAATTAATTTTTTTTAAAGAACCGAGTTTACGAGCGAATAAATCTAAATTTCACGGTTAAGATAAGATTAAGTCTTTGCGACAAACCAAACCGAGACTATTGATTTTTGTCTGAAATTCAAAACGTACGTCACGATGGTAAACTTTCACAGTAACGTATATCGCAGTAGAGAACTTTCGCGACAGCGTATTTCGCGATGGTGAACTTTTGCAGTAACGTACATCGCATTAGAGAACTTTCGTTACAACGTACGTCGCGTTGGTGAACTTTCGCAGTACCGTACATCGCGATAATGAACTTCGCAACTATGGAGTGCGCCCTTTTATTCTATGTGTAGATGGTTTGCAATTGGCCTCAATCTGACCTGATGGTAAGACGATAGATTGGATGGTAAGCGGGAACAAAGGAGCCTCATTTATAAAGCAAAGTTTAATTTATTTTTTGATAAATGAGAGATGCTATTTTACAGCTCCTTTAATAGACACTTCATAACAGCCTTACGCCATGATTAATCAGAAATTTATGCTGAAAAAAGTAAAATGCATTTCCTATCATAAGATAATTAAAAACTGAAATAAAATCCAGTGCACTGGCCTGAATACCGCCTGGCTTCAGCTTCACTGATCCGCTACACTTTTTGCTGTATCAACCGTCTACACTCTAACATTTCGTTTTTCTCAAATCAATAAATTGCACTTTTTGCCATTTCTGTTTTTAGATATTCTATTTGAGATTCGTTTATTTTAGTGTTTTCTAACTATAAAAACAGCTGTTTCTGCTCAGTGATTTTCTAGTACTTGCTGTTTTGATTCCTAACTTTATTTAGCTATTGAGAGTCCGTGCGGACACAGCTTTGTATATTAGCTTTTTTTTTCACTTAATGTTAATTTAAAAACCAGACAAGTCCGAGTCGGACTCGAAGCCCTCAGATCCGTACAGAATAAGAATATTTAACATACAAAATCATAAATAATAGGTACAGGGTAATATGCAACCAGTAAGTTTGATTGAAAAACAAACTTTACTTTGAAGCTAAATTACATACTCGATGTACGGCTTTCAACTGCAAAGTAAAGTTTGTAAACATAAATAAGTTATCTTCACTGTGCTATATAATTAAAAAAGGTATGTATCTTAAGAAAGTCTGCCGCCAAACAGCAATATTAACAACACTGTTTAGTTCCGGTATGAAAGGTAGCAGAACCAGTGCCCCATTAGGTTGGCATCTGGGTGCGCGCTATCGTCACATACCATCGGGTGAGATGAAGGCCAAGCGCTAACCCATCATAATATGTACATGTGTTAATGGAACGTAAGAGGATGCCTGAATGACTAAATGAGTGAAGAATCTGATTGAACATATCAATGAATGGGAAGAATAAATATCTCTTATGGACGTCAGACGCCATAGTGAAAGGGTTGGTTATTTTTAAATTAAATAATAAGTTACTATCTCCAATTTTTTTAAATAATGGCTTTAACCAGTGTTTATCTAGCCAATGACGAGTAAAATTAGATGAACAAATTTTGAGGTTATAAACTATGCCGAAGCCTTTCAGCTTTCTCAATAAAATGTATAATGTTTACATTTTATCGCTTAATTTGGATTCTTGACGAGAACTTCAAAGGCCAGCCTTAGTTTCAACATAATTCGAAAGAATCCATATGCCGAATGCACTCGACATGATAAATTCTTCGGATCGCGTCGAAACCCTCGCAATTTTACGTAATTGATACTATAATACCGTCCACGACACTTTTTGCACTATATCACACCATTATAACACAAAAAACACACATAACAGTATTATTATTCAATTAACAAAATTGCAATGAACCACCATTTTTCAAGTTCGCGCCAGGAATATATCTCCAATTTGTTTCACTGAAATCTCACCTCCAACAATTTTTTTTACTAGAGCAGACAGCACGTGCTGTCACTATGACACTTTAATTCAATCCCCCCAGTTATGTAAAGCAAACAAACACTCTCCCAACAAAACTCGCATCCAAATCCTCAACGCTCCACAAACCATATCATTATCCGAACAAATAATAATGATAGCTTTCCACAGGAAGCCCAATTACTGTTACAAGAACAATACTGTAAAGCGGGCGTTCTACTAAATTTGGTACAATTATATTCAATTTTATGGGTATAACAATTGGCTGTTTACTAAGAACGCGAGTGTCTGGGAAGCTTAGCTTTGCCCCGTTTAAAATAAGAACTGAAGGCAAGCAGTCGCTCGCGGTTTTGTTTTAAAAAAGCAGTCAAGTGCGTGTCGGGCCACGCGCAGTTCGTAAATAATTTTAAATGGAATTTGTACGAAACTTTCATTATGACATCTCGAAGTATATTTTATAATTTGGTCGACTATTAGTCGTTAACCTGTGAAGGCACCTGTGTAAACATACTACTACTGTTATTTTTAAAAGCAATAGTTTAGAAGATAGAGGGAGGGGGCCACGTCCACTTTGGCAAAAATTATCACTTTAAACAAACGGTTGTTGATAGACCCTCAATGTTTTTGAACGACCTATTTAACGATATCCAACAATATGGGGCCAAAGTTACATATATGGGAGCCACGCTTAAAAAATTATTTTTCAAAATTGTATTGTACCATTTTGTTGGCATAATTAATATGTATACTCTTACCAAAGTACTGCTTTCTAGGAGGAAGGGTCTCTGAGAAAAGACGCAGACATACAGACGAACATACGGACAGAGCGAAACGAAAAAAAAAAAACAAATTCTACTCTTTAAATCTATCTATCTATCTATCTTCTTCTATCTTCTATCTATCTTCTATCTTCTTCTTCTTCTATCTATCTATCTATCTTCTTCTATCTATACTATAATAAATCTGTAGAATCGACGTGTCTGTACATTGATTTTTTTTGCCAAAAACTGATTGAGGGTGACACGATAAGTGTAACAGAACACAATAGGACCATTTTTAAACATTTTGTCTGTCTGTCTGTCTGTCTGTCTGTCTGTCTGTTTGTCTGAACCGGCTAATCTCCGAAATTACAAAACCAAATTTGATGCGGTTTTCAAAATTAAATTAGGCGCAGATCAAGGCAACATCTAAGCTTTATTTCATCAAAATCGGTTCACGCAATAAAAAGATATCTTCAAAAAACCTGTAGAATCGACTTACCTGTATATGGAGAATCGACGCGTCTATCTGTACATTGAAAATACTTCCCAAAAATGGTTTGAGGGTATACAGAATACAAAAAAACAGCCAAGTGTGAGTCGGACTCGAGCACCGTGGGTTCTGTACAGAATAACTACAATGCCTGATTAATTTCAAATAGCAAAGACAAAAGAAAGTGCTTTAGTGGTTAATGTTTAAAAGTGATTTTAAAACATTACCTCAGTCTTTGAAGTGACTGATTGATTGACACGTGTTTTTTTTACCATAATCTTACCTGATGTTAAGCGACGATGATGTCTAGGATAATTCACGGTTGCCTATAAATAGTCTATTCACTGTGGCCTTGAAGTTATCTTAATGGTATCGCTTAGGAAACACAAAAGCCGGCAGGGAATTCCACTGCTTAGCTGTAAGCACGTGGTAAGTGACAATAAGATAGAAAGTATGTTTAGCCAGGAGACTCAAACTAATAGAGGTACTCAGGTGCTCTGCTACCTCACACCTGTAGAATCAACGTGTCTATCTGTACATTGAGAAGGTTTGCCAAAAAAATTTTGAGGGTGATATAGGTAGTATAACAGAATACAAAAACCAGTTTAGTGGGTTCTGTACAGAATGGCTACAATGCCTGACTAATTTCAAATAGCAAATACAAAAGAAGGTGCTTCAGTGGTTAATGTTTTAAAGTGTTTTTGAAACATTTCCTCAGCGTTAGAAGTGACTGACTGACAGCCGAAACCATGTAGGGTAATGAGATTTTGCAAATATTTTCTTTTTATGATAGTTCCGCAAAAAGAATATGTGATGCAAGTTTGTGTTAAAGTTTGCGATTGCCGTGTAACGACACATTAAACTTTATATGATTGGATTTACAACAAGCACCACTGTTGGTAGGCGGATTGGTGATCGCAGTAAGATTTTGTCGTTACATATCACCTATATCAGGTAAAATTAGCGATAGAAGTTTGTACCAAAAGTTCGTAAATAGTTGTTTTTTGTATGGGTTTGTATTTGACCTTCATCTGACATGATTTTTTAACATTAGATAGGCTTCCATTTTATTACAATCTCACCTGATCTTAAGCGATGATGTGGTCTAGGATCGTTCACGGTTGCATAGAAATAGTCTATTCACTCTGGCCGTAAAGTTATCGAGGTTGTATCGCTTGGGAAACACAGCCGGCAGGGAATTCCACTGCTTAGCTGTACGCACGTGGTAAGTGACAATAAGGCCGTTGGATAGAAACCATGCTTACCCAGGAGCCTCAAACTAATAGAGACACTGGCTTTGCTACCTTTCATACCGGAACACAACAGTGCTATTAACAATTCTGGTTGGTGGCAGACTTAGGTAACATGGTGGTAGCGAGCCAGGCAGACAAAAAATGGCTTACCACAAACCAAACCGAGTACCGATAGATACTGGGAATCGAACCCTAGACCTCCGGATTGTGAATCGAACATTTAGCAATTAGGTCACGGAGGCGGTAACTACTCTATTTTAACGAAAAACTGAACATTTTAATAAACAAAACAAACTGTTATAGACAAAACAATACATTTCGAACAATATTTACATAACAGACTAAATATAATAAAAGCCAGATGGGCATAGAAAATGCCTTCACCATCATCATCATTAGCCAGGAAACGTCCACTGCTGGGCATAGGCCTCTTTCGTGGTACGCCACATCGACAGGTCCCGAGAAACCAAGTACCGATAGGTACGAGTTACGGTTGTTAGTACGAACGTGTTGCCATTTTAAAAGCTTTTATTTAACTTGCAATGTATGTATGTATGTATGTATGTTCGGGTCAAATCTTGCAAGCTGAATTAGAAGCACTTCCTCTTATCCTAGGGAGTTGGAATTTTTTTAAGACACGGAGGTAGATAATTTTTTAAACAATAGGTATTGTGGTGTACATTACATGTCATCTTATATAAAATTCAAAGTCCTGACTAACTGACTTATATATCAACGCACAGCCTAAACCACTGGTCCTATAGCCTTGAAATTTGGAGGCTGCGTTTTTTGTAAAGTGAAAGTATCAGCTAAGAAAGGATTTCCCGAAATTCCATCCCTAACAGGGTAAAATAAGGGATGTAAGTTTGTACGAGAGTCCGTTATTTTTGAAGATAAGTTTGTATGGGAACTCTGTTGTTTTGAAGTCAATATCATGAAAATTGATAAGAAGTCTTATTGAAATAAAATTAAGAGTGATGTGTTTTAGCGATTTTGAAAAATCGAAAAATTATTTGAAAGTCAACCATTTTTGAAGATAATGCCATGAAAATTCATACGTGGTTAGATTATAAATAAAGAAATACGTGTTTCACTGAGTTTTAATGGGGATTAAAGGGGGGGGGGGGGGGGGGGGTGAAAGTTTGTATGGGAACTCTGTTGCATTTGAACTCAATAATCAAAATCATGAAAATTTATAGTAAATAAATGGCTAGATTTGATACAAAGAAATACGTGTTCCACGGGTTATTAATGGGGGTGGGTCATTTTGTATGATAACTCCGATGTTTTTGTAATCATCAGCATGAAAATTCATACTCAGTCTTATGAACTACAGTTAAGGGTGACGATCTTAGTGTTTTAGAAAAATCATCCCGTATTGGGTGAAATCAGGGATGCAAATTAAAATTTCAGTTCCTCATTTTTGAAGATAATAACAAGAAAATTGTTAAGTGGTTAGAGAGTGGAAACAGATAAATACGTGTTTACGCATATTTTTAATGGGGGTGAACAGGGGTTGAAAACTACCGAAGTAGTTCCGGTAGTTAGCCTTACTGATAAAAATTAAGAGTGACGTAGTTTCACACATAATGAAACAATCTAATATATAAAAATGACACGGTTTTTGTGGTCGCACTTCTGCGAAACGGCTTGACCAATTTTTATGTGAATCTTGCACCCTCTTATCTCCACCTCTTACCCATATTTTTATGTCGATTTTAGAATTGTAGTATGAATAATATACAAATAATTATTCGTTGCCTGAAAGCGTCACGTCAGTTTCATATTTGTTATGTAGTTGATTTATCCAATGGGATAAATCCTAAAGTCCACGCGAGCGGAGCCGCGGGCAGAAGCTAGTCATTCATATTTGCCCTCAAGCTTATGAGGCGCCGCCCCTTGATACCTTTCGCACCAGAAAACAAAAGGGCTATGAACAGTGCTTGGCGACAGACTTTAGTAACATGGTGGTAGACAGGCGGACATATAAAATGCCCTACCAACAACCAAACCGAGTAAATAGGCCGATATACTCGACTGGGTATCGAACCCGGTACCTCCATATTGTAAGTACAGCTTGCTTATATGCCTGAAAATTGTTAGTATTAATTACACAGCTGTGTTGCGGTCAGGTTCAGCATTAGATTGAAGCTCATTAAAATAAATAAAATAAAATAGTTTTTATTTTAGCCAAAATCAAATAGTAATGGAGGCCGAAAATCTATTTTAAGCTTTGAAGCTTGTAGTAGAGGTTTCCGCTCTTCTGTTAGCATAAAGGGGTTAATTATAATAGGACGGCTTATTTACTTACAAACACAAATATATAATATTGTCTGTGTGTGTGTTTGCGTACGCTTTCCAGCCAACGGCCTTATATTCACTTAATATCAAGTGAGTCGAAGGCCAAGTGCAAACCCATCATACATTTTTTTTAAATCGTCTTTAACTGCATACGCAGGATGAGAAAGGATAGCCCCATTCTAAAGCCGAAACCTCACGGCCCATTATTATTTAAATAAAGCAGAGATTTCAGGGAAATAAGTCTGCACGTAAGAACATTAAGTACTCATTTCCTCCAAAAAGATATAATTCGTTAGTGCAATCTCCTTGGAGCAAGATGGATGAGAATCTCGTTTCTTTTTGGTCATTAAATGCGATTACGATGTACATCTGGCTGTTCGCCTTTTGTTTCAGGGTAACAAGCCTTTAACTCTCAAGTTTAATGGGGTTCCTTTATGTTTTGTTAATGTCATGGAATCCATTTTTATCTGCTACTCAGTAGAGCGCCCGTGGTAACTAATGTGAACCTATATGAGCGTGCCAAACTTTATTGAAATCTTCTAACTAATACAATAAACTCGAACCTCTGTCGTCTTTTCACGACAAAACGACTAACCAGATCTTCTTCAGAAATCGGAGTCTTAAACTTAAGCTGTTTACTTTTAAAGTAAATACTCATTCGTTTCATATACTTTCTGTAAACATAAACGCTATTCAATTTTGTTTATTCAGCATCCACGCTGTATTTAAGTTTATCAAACAAAATAGTGTGTTTATTTTTAAAACTTTAAGAAAAAACAATCTCCAGCCATGCCCTGAACCAATAATTTGTTTGCCATCCGACACGCCTGTGTGTCACTTTTTATGTTTAGGGATCGGCGGAGGATTCTGGCAGTCGATTTCTCTACCAATCGGCATTTTTATTTAAAAACACTTCATGTCCACTGCTGATATAGCCTTTTATATATGACTGCTGAACGGTCTATATATGTGGGGTCCACGAATTTCCAAAATTCCAAACTGAACTGCACTATTCGGCAAATGAACGATCCAAACAAATGAATTAAAATAAAAATTTGCAAAATTCCCTACGCAACTAACTGCTGAATCGAATATAGCTAAGAACTACGGCAAGAAAATTTTCTTTCACGTAAAAAAACGCATCAAAATCGGTTCATCCGTTTGAGAGCTACGATGTCACAGACTGACAGACAGACATTGCCGTCAAACTTATAACACCCCTCTTTTTGCGTCGGGGGTACACCATTTTAAAATCAACAACTAATTAAATACATCCTCCGCCACCATGCAACAATCTTTCCGTGAATTACAGTAACATAAACTGTTTGAAGTAAATAGAACCCAAACCGTAGCAAGAGAACTGCGCTTGACCTTTTTTTTCCTTTTTTTTGTTTCAACCGACCTCAATCCTTCTGGGAACGGATGTACCGGCATCCGTTTAATCGTTTCGTTCGATAACATACCTGATTTACCACCTGTCAAAATTCATGCTTCTCCAGTCGCCATCTTGTTTTCGAAACGATATGGCTCGTTTTGCTTACTTACTGTTACTTTTTACTTGTTTCGTTATATTTTGCTTACAAAAGAAACTTGCCACGAGGGTAGTATTTCACTAAAGACAAACATCCTTAAAAACTCACGGTTTTCGGATGAATTTATTGACGTCTTTCGATATTGATATTGGTTAAACATATTAAGTGCGTTTATTCCCAGTAGTTCAAATAACAGTTCAATCAATTGAACTAGTGGGAAGTTTTTGTCCCAACAGTTCAGTTGTACACATATCAACTACAACTTGGGAATCTTCAAAATAAGAGGAAATAGATTCTAGATCAACTCTTAACCTTGTCGACCTCATCGTCACTTAAAATCACGTGAGATCGAGGTCAAGCGTTGATCTATATTTAATGAAATAATAAAAAATATATAACACACACACAAACTTTTACATTTATAATATTAGTGGAATGGTAAGTTTTAAATCTGTACAACTGAACTGTTGGGACAAAGTCATTCCCAGTAGTTCAATCAAGCTGTACCATTCAATTGTTAGGACATAAGCTTCTTACTAGTTCAATTGATTGAACTGTTATTGGAACTAATGGGAATATATGATCTTACTCTGGAGTCTGTTTGTCCGTCCGCCACAGTTGATTTTCTCAAGAACTACTAATGGTATCAACTTGAAATGTTAAATAGTTATAGAGTAATATATGGTGACATAGGTGCCACAACTGAATGAATATATTAAATATTTTTGTTTTTATTTCAAGTTCCAGTTTCAGTTCAAACATTACACAAATTACGTAACATATTTCAACAAAAAAACAATACATTTAAACAAGGAAACGTGCATCTCGTTTCACGTAAAACGTCTTCTGTTTTTTCCCTGCCCTCTCCTCTGAGCTGATTTGTTTCGATTAGTTCCACTCGATGTCTAAACGATGTTTGCCTGCGTTCCGACACAACGTCAATCTATTTACGTAAGCGTGTCGAAATTCCGCCTTAGCGACACGTCGCGACAGTTTTTTTTTCTTCAGGGAAAATTGCAATAGTGAACTTGCGTATTTCTATAAGATAATATAATAATAAGCTTTTCCTATACTCGATTTTGCTAGTTACCTAATCCGGTATTTATTTTATTATACAGTTTGTAAGTATGTTTGTTTTTAAAGTAAAACACACTTATTTTAGGCACTTATTCTTACTTTAGTCAGCTAGCCTTACACTTTGAAATTCATTTAATTCTAGAAGAAAAACATTTTTTGTAAGGAAAAATTTCCTTTTTAAACAATTTAGGAGTCGATCGGATTTTCTAAACCACGCGCTGAAAAATGTCAAAAAAATTTATTTGCCACATTTTATTGCTTTGTTTGTGTGTACCTTGTGTATAACAAGTATGATGTAGTTGTCTGATGTAGTTACTTCAAAAGAACACGGCGTCTGATTATGAAATGAAATATAGATCTATTAGTAGGTTTAGGCATAGTTAGGTAAAAAATTAGTAAACAATTTCCACGCGTGGAAATCCACAATCCTAAGTCTTGTACTACGTACTATAAAATAAAAAATGTGAAGCGTATTTCAGGCTTATATTGAGTGATGTTTCTTGGCGAGGAAATTTCATTACGAGGGTCAAGTCTGATATCCGGCGCCCTCACAGCTGAATGATGAAAGTGACTTTCAATTTTCTTTATTGAACAGTCATGCTACTTAGTTTGTTTCTTAATAATATACTGATTCATATCAAGTGAAGAATACACTATGTATTATCTTCGTTTTTGACATAATGGATACACGTTTGGACTTACAATCCAGAGATTGCGGGTTCGATTCCCAGTGGTTGTACCCATTGGTAGGTAGTAGAGAGTTCTTAATATCTAGTCCTGACTATCTACAACATGTTACCTAAGCCTGCCGCCAAGCACTGTTGTGCTGAGGCTTATGGGTGCGCATTACCATCCACCGGCCTTATCGTCACGTACCATCAGGTGAGATGAAGGCCAAATGCAAACTCAGCATATATAAAAACACGTCGCTTGAAGAATGGATAACCGGTGGGAGAAAAAGTTCTCGAGTGGCCACTACGTACTGGAAAACGTGTACTGTGCCGTCCTCCTACTAGATGTACTGATGTCCTAGCAAAGGTCGGGGGGAGTCAATGGATGCAAGTGGCTCGGGACCGGTCAATGAATACAATGGATGAAGCATATGTCCAGCAGTGGATGTTGCCTGGCTGATGATGATGAAGTAGTTATAACACGGCCATACGGCAGAACATTTCCTAACATATGACACGTTCTGCTAATGTATGGAGCCCGGGCCTAATTTTGTACATTTCTAATTCAAAAAGATAATTATCGAATAAATGTGATTTAATTACCATTTGTGTATATTCTGGTCTAGTTTATTGATACAAAACATTGAAAACGCACGATATGGGAAAGACTTAGAAAACAAAGATGGCGTCAATAAAATGATGACAATTTGACGTTGTCACTTATTACAAAAATCATGCATTTGTACGATTAAAATAAAAATAAAAAATGTAATTCTAGCATTTTTCTATATACCTTTAGATTATGCGTAGATTTTTTAAATGGTGTACAAGTTGCAGCCGGTTTTGAAACATTTCTTTTATTTCTTTAAATACCCTGAGGCTTCTGTCATTAAATTCAATACTCCGTCCGTACAGTAGCACCGACTTAATAGCCAATAACTTACGTTGAAATATCTCAAATTCCCTTCGTAATGTACTGTATTAATCATAACATGGTAATACGTTGAGGCCGACCCCCTGCAGGTTTGAATCAAAACATATCAATCCGTACCGTTGTTTAATATAAATAACGTTCGTAGTCATCGACATCGATTAGGAATCTTAAGAGGCCATTGAGTGACAGAGGCTCTCTGATACATTTGTGGCTTTTGGTTTGGTTTTTGGAATTATTGTATAATTGCGAAAAAATGAAGAAAAGAGCGAATGAGGGTGCCCCTGTCGCTCACGGCCTCTTAATGAAAGGAACAATGTCAGCGTTCTCTACCAAGAGAATATAATAATGAAATTAAGATTATTGGCTCGATAAAAGCTTTATACTAAATTTCTGTTGCCAAAATGTTTTAAAATAATTGGTAGGATGTAATAAAATATTTGTATTTATAATTTAATATACATATAAGGCTTTGCGCAGTAATTATTTAAAAATAGAACATCATATTATAATGTACCGATATAAGTATAATTAACATACAACTTCACAGTGAATCACAACTTTCATTTTTACACACTTTTAATTATTCTTTTTCAAAGCACCTCCTAGGGACCATTAGCTGCGTAGCGGCTATATTACACTATAATTTTAGTATGATACTTTGATGGAGAGGGATACCGTAATGGAATAGTCTAGTAAAAGTCAATCTACGTAAAATTCCAAATTGGAATTAGTAAAATTCGAGATGGCCTGCGTTCTCAATTTGAAAATCTATCTCGGGTGTGATAACTTGATAAGTTGACTAAGTTTTAAATTAAGTTTACACTGGGCAAAACATACTAATAAACAAACCATGACAGACAGACAGGACAAATTTGTTACAGCATATATAATATTTGTCTCTAGATTAGCGAATACTATTTCATTCGCCTGACCCTTGTACAAATATGAAAATGTACAACTGACGAAGTGGCTTCGGCCTTATAGTTTATCACCTAAAACTTTAAAGATTTATGGTGTTTTGCCTTTGCCTTTTCCTAGTGGGAAAAAATCTTACAAAAGAAACACCATATTGTTTATGCCACTTCCCACACAAATATTTTTGATGGCAGTTTTGTGCACATGCGTCCCGAAAACATCGATATATTTTATGGTGTGCTTTTATAGCCATTGAAACCTGTTACTAGCACTTTAATATTTCGTACAATTTATAGCGCAACTAGTTTCACCCCGCAACTTCATCTACGCGGACTTTATAAATTATCCCACTTTACCCTGGTATAAAATGAAGCCGCTTGTGTTGTGAAAAAGAAAGTCCGTTGCAAAGGTACAAATTTCGAAATGCGTGGACAGACATGAGTGATTCTCGTTTAAATAGGGCTAAGGATGTTGGCGTATTGGTCTCATAATTTTTAAATCGTTATCCATACAGTATTTTTAAACAAGACAGGTAATGGTGATATACAACCATCATACAACTCGCAAAACGTAATTCCAAAGTGGTAGCAGCTAAGTATGATTGTCTTATCCCTATCCTATCCCTACCCCCACCACATATCCATTGCAACCATTTCAGGGTTCCGTAGCAGTGTGCCTAATAAGGTCACCCCAGGCCCAACATATCACGACTGTCACAGGTCCGAATATTTTTAACCGCATCATCATTAGCCAGGAAACGTCCACTCCCGTTCCGAGATACGAATTCGAAAGTGACTTCCCGTTACTTTACCAGTTTTAAGAATAAGTTTTTGATATTCTTTTGTTTTATTTTTCAACTACTCTTTCTCGTAAACTCATATGTGATCGTTGTTCTGTAAATATTCTTAAAATTAAACGTTTTCCTTTAAAATCCTAAAAATATATATTCTAAAAACTATTTAAAATATTTACATTATAAGTAGCAAGCGAGCAAAATGGCGGAACCAAATCTGTAATAGTCGACATAAGCTTGAATTCATCATCACCGCCAGCTGCATATGCTTACATGACATGGGTCTCCTCAATAGACCGCCGCCATCTTGGACTTTCTATAAGGTGATTTGACATGCTTGGAAGGCAGGTTGATGATTGCAGTAAGGCGTTATAAATATACAGTTCCTGCAGATGTTTATTTAGTGACAACCCTACCTGACCTTGGACCTAAGGGCATGTTTATATGACACGATTGTTACAAAGAATTTCAACGTTGTGTCCTACTAAATAAAGCTTGCTATGACTAAACAGTTAGTATGAGGCAATCGCGCGGCCGCCGCAAGAAATTTTCGCCTCGTCAAAATGGGCCCTTATTCTAAAGCGATTAGTTATAAAATTTCGTCATTAAAATGTCTAGCTTATAAAGTTTTCAAACAGCCAAAGATTTCCCATTAATATAAATATTAATTAATAACACTGTCAAAAATAAAAACGCAAAATTATTGAAGGCGAAATGTAAACAAACAAAAAAGGTCGCCCGAAATGAACTCGATGTAAAAAATATCTGTCATGTCAATGTCACTTATAAGGGAACAGGGGAGTTGTGTTTTTGACGTGCATAGCAAAACAATCGGTCAAGCGCGAGTCTGACTCGTGGATTCAGGATTCTTTATTTATTTGTTTTATTTATTATCAAATGTAATTTACGCTTCGTAAGGCTTTAAGTTGCCAACGTGTGCTCATGGATACATTCTTTGACTCACAATCCGGAAGTCCCGGGTTCGATTATTGGTGGTAGGGTATTTTCTATGACCGTCTGGCTATCTACCACCATGTTACCTACGTATACCACCAAATGTGTTCTGGTATGTAAGGTAGCAGAGCCAGCACGTCATTTAGCTTGAGGCTTCTGGGTACGCACGCTTACCATCCAACTGTTTTATCGTCACCTATCCGGTGAGGTTAAGGCCAAGTGCTAGCAAACCAACACAGAGACACACGAGACATTGCATGTATGCTATGACAACACAGTACATACTACTATTAAAGTCTCAGTGATTATCTTATCCAAGGTTGCCTGGAAGAGATCGCTTTTAGCGATAAGGCCGCCTTCATTGTACCTTTTATGTTCTTCTCTTTTCTGTTTTGTGTGTGTGTGCAATAAAGACTATTTGAATTGAATTGAATCTACATTTTTCATTATTACCATTAGCCAGGAAACGTTCACTGCTGGACATAGGCCTCCTTCATGGTACGCCACATCGACCCGAGCCACCTGCAGCCAGCGACTGCCCTCGATCTTAATCAGGTAACCAGGACCTTAACCAAGACTAAATTTTTACATGCACATTTTTGCTTATAATTCTAACACGCAACACGCACCCCAAACTAAAGGAACGGTTTCTCGAATGCACAAAAAATCACTCTAACAGCATAAAAAGTGTCAGCTGTGTCACTGACGTGACTCTGTCGAAAATCCTTGTACTATAGTCGTGAATAAAGCAAGTGTTAAAAAAAACGTGTCACTTGACACCCTGATATCGACAGCGTTCGGATTTTTTTAAAGAAAACAAAAAGTTTGGTAAAAGTTTTTGTTAGTGACTTGATGTAGGGGGCTCGTAAATGAAGTGTGATAGAATGAAGCGAGGGAAAAAGTTAACAGATATTTTTAGGGTTCCATACCGTACCTAGAACGTAAAAAACGGGGCTCTATTACTAAGACATGGCTGTACGTCTGTCCGTCTGTCACCAGGCTTTATCTCATGAACCGTGATAGTTAGACAGTTGAAATTTTCATAGATGATGTATTTCTGCTGCCGCTACAACAACGAATACTAAAAAACAGAATAAAATAAATACTTAAGAGGGCTCCCATACAACAAACCTGATTTTTTGCTCGCTTTTATACAGTAATGGTATGGAACCCTTCGTGCGCGAGTCCGACTCGCACTTGGCCAGTGTTTCTAATTACCCGACTAAATCCAACCCAAAGAGGTATATGTTTTTAGCAACCTTTATATG
Source organism: Carcina quercana (assembly GCA_910589575.2). Classification (NCBI taxonomy): domain Eukaryota; kingdom Metazoa; phylum Arthropoda; class Insecta; order Lepidoptera; family Depressariidae; genus Carcina; species Carcina quercana. The sequence goes on along the minus strand of OU342451.1, from coordinate 3,344,725 downwards.
TGTTTTTATCTGTTCGGTCATAGATATGACGGAACCTAAAGAGACATCACTGAAAGAGTCGCGGGCGCATAGCCTGCATTACATCACAAGAAATCCAACATGGCCGTTAGTAGCGGCCATAATATTCTACATCCTACTAATATTATAAGTGTGAAAGTTTGGATGTTTAGATGTTTGGATGTTTGTGACGCTTTCACGGAAAAACTACTGATTGGATTTGAATGAAACTTTACAATAATATAGCTTATACATCAGAATAACATATAGACTATAATTTATAAAGACATATTGTGTAAATTGTACAAAATCACACTTATAATATTAGTGGGATTACATGGGCAATTTGGGCATAACAAAAACGCGTTGCCTAGCAACCGACCATAGAATATGTAATTCGTATATGCAAACTTTCGCGTTTATAATATTAGTGTGAAGACTATTTGAATGTACTACGTCAGATATTGAAATTTTTGTTTCTTTAACCTATTAGGCTACGTAACAGAATAAACACTATTTTGTACCTTATGCTGGATATGGAGATAGGCCTTCTATGCCTATCGAACAAGTAGAATATATCCTGAAGTACACGCGGACAAAGTCGCGGGCGGAAGCTAGTATAAAATAATTCAAGAAAAATATCAAATGACGTTAGCAATTACATCCTTCAGCCGTGATATTTTGTAAGGATGACCCTTTAGTGAACGCGCCCAAGGTTGACGATTGCAGTAAGGTCTTGTAGCAAAATATGTAAATCCTAAATACGAGTATAGGAGTATTTTTGAAGCTTCCCTTTAATTACCAAGCCTCCTATTTAACTTCACTAAGAGGAAATTACTTGTAGTTTTTATTTATGATTGGTTTTGCACTTGGCTATAATCTCTCCTGATGGTAAGTAACGATAAGGCTGTTGGATGGTAAGCGGGCGCAACCAGAAGACTCCACGTAATGAGGCGCTGGCTCAACTACCTTCCTTCAGCATCAGCCGGGAAACGTCCACTGCTGGACATAGGCCTCCCTCATGGTACGCCACATCGACCGGTCCCGAGCCACCTGCATCCAGCGACTCCCCGCGACTCAAACATTACCACCCACATTTAGAAACAGTTCAACGCACCGACGCTACCGGATTCAACTAAAATTGATTATAATCGTAAAAGAAATATTCCAATTTCCAAATAGAGAAATGTGCGCATGAATTTTATAGTAAAACAGTTAACGCTTACTTAGGAACCAGTTTATTTTATTCGCAGTAATATAATTTTGATAAAAGGAAACTGATTAACGATACGGTTTAATTGATATCTTCCATTTTATTGGCTTCCTTAATCTTGATTAAGATGGCTAAATATCGTGTCGTAGATGTACCCGAGATGGTAACTGTCGGAAGCTGGGACCTACGTTATTCACAGCGTAATTACCGTGCGGACTCTGTGTAACGATTCAATTTATTCTAGAAAACATAGTGAACCAATACGAAACGTTCTTATTCGCTGAAATACTTGCTTCATGATATTTAAAATTTAGGTTGCGATTCACAATCGCAAATTGGTAACGGGATCTACTCGTTAGTAAAAACTTTAATGCCATTACATAATTTATATTACACAACGTATTGAAGGAATACGGCTCTTATTTACTTCTTTTTTTAATTTATTTTTCTATGACTGTGATTTTAGAACTTTAGTAATTACCATCTCATGTTGGTGTACAATATAAACACTTACTCATAATTTATATTTTAAATATATTTTTAAAAAATTGACCAAGTTGAAAAGTTGCGTTTTGTTTCCGTTACTTAAATTGCGATTGATACTATAAAAATTTAGGAAACGGGTTACCCAACTATACTTCTCATCAGAAAAATGGAAACACCTTGCAAGTTTATGTTTTGTAAGGATTATCAGAAAAATCTATGAAAATTTAATTTGAATTTAGAACATTAACATTAGGATTTGAAAACCTCATATTATTCACTATTAAACGACATTAGACATAAGATATTCCTAAATATGCACATTTTTCTTATACTCGAAATCCTAACAAAGTATAAAGTTGCAAGGGATTTCGATTTTTCCGGTGAGAAGTATACTTATTCATAAAATAATTAATGTCCAAAGCCCCTTCGCAGCACAAACTGTAAATCAGCATTGCCGCACTCGCCATTTTGGTTTTACTCTAGGCTTGTGTCATCAACAGAAGAGCCGGGGTTGAACCATATCAGATAATAAAGTCACATACAAGTATTTAAGTTGAGGTACAATTAATATCATAGCTCATGACTCAATTTTAGACTGTTTCGCTAGCTCGGGATTTAATGCACTCGCATCAAAGTATAACTATATAAACTTTTAGAATAAATAATTCTTTTTTTTATTTTGTGTTGTACAAAATCATCCTTTTTTATACATATACAATACAAAATATACAAAACAATACATATACCAAAACATTACAAAATATGCAACACTTAGTATAAAGTGTTGCATATTTTTAGGGTTCCGTACCCTGAGGGTAAAAAACGGTCCGTCTGTCACCAGGCTGTATCTCATGAACTGTGATAGCTAGACAGTTGAAATTTTCACAGGTGATGTATTGTTGCCACTATAACAACAAACACTAAAAATCAAAATAAAACCCAAACAACCGACATGATTTTTAGCCATTTATATAGATGATGGTATGGAACCCTTTACGCGCAAGTCCGGCTCGCATTTGGCCGGTTTTAAAATGTTTTTAAATATTCAAAATTGGTGATTGAAAGAATGACATTATAAAATTATACGTGTTCAAGCCTAGGCGCGGAACGTGTCATTACCCGACTGCGGTAGAAGGATGTTTTTCGAGAGTATGTATTTTACACGCTCTGCGGCCTCAACATCTCCATGGATTTTAGCTTAAGAGGTGTCGTTAGATTTGTATTTACTGTGAACGTGACACTGGGTATGTCATAATCATAAAAAGTTTTAAAAAAACGCAGTTGGGTTTCTAAAATTTACTTTTCATTCACTTGTTTAATTTGAATCTTACATGTGTTTACATATATTCTTTAGAACAAAAAAGACTCATCTAAATCAGTACAATTTAGGTGAAGGTAGTGGGTAATTTAACAAACACTAAAAACACAAACAACATAAGGGGTCTAATTAAGAACCTCCTTTTTAAAAAAAATCGGTTGAAAAATAAATAGTCGTAAAATAAAATACAGTGTTATCATTATAGTGCCCTATGTTACTTCTGTGACTATTTAAGGTTTAAATATCTATTTAACAGTCACGTTATTCACGTATTTCCTAAGATTATACTCATAAAACGCCTACTCAACGGATTTCCTAAAAATATTATCATTTATCCAGAATTACTGTTTACTTAAATTAGATAATTTAGATAAAATTGCCAAGTCTCGGCAATGAACATACGCCTACGTAAATAATCCGTAATTACGTACCATTTCGTATTCAACAGGTTGATTTCTTAAATAAAGTCGTCATAATAGATATGAAGATAACAAAATGGCGGGATGGTAAAAACGAGTTTTTTAATTTGATGTTTGGCGCCGAATAGCGAAGTTTTTGCATTAGAAACACATTAGTAAGGTTTATTGAATAAATAAAAAGAAAATATGATTGGTAAATTTAAATAGTTTTAAATTAAAATAGCAGTTAATATTTTATCTGCCTCTTTTCACTCTGTTTGTTTATTACCTTTTCACAAATAAACGGCAAAATCAATCGTAATGAAATTGGTCATGAACGTAGCATACATAATTAAAGAGACTTAGGCTTTTTTAAACAATAAAGAGTTCTCATGGGATAATTTCTGAGGGCTAATGGCTAAGGTTTGATTCTCAGTGGAGGTAACTATTGGTAGTCAGTTTGGTTGATTTCTATGTCCGCCTAGACACCGAGGGCTGATATCGATACTGTCACCCCAAGAATGAAAACTTATAATTTTAATAAAGAACCGGTTCCCATAATTATATATATAGATCGTTTATTCGTCAGAAAACACAGATACAGAGAAGAAACATGCAAATGAACAAAAACAGAAATACACACAAACAAGATGACAACAACAGGCGACATTGCCCACGTAAGTGCCGCATCCTGTGACCTGTGCATGTAAAATCATGGATTTTTCAAGATGCTGGTCAGTAACTATGCCACTCTTGTCCCATGGGCTAACTTACTTATTTAGACATACAGTGACCTTGGGTAGATGACTAAATTTCTTTAGTTCGTAAATAATATTTTATAAACAATACTCATGATCATTGCCTTATCCTTATCTCGTTTGTCGACTCAGCTTCGGCCACTTCGGCCCTAGATAGCCCTCGCGTTGATGTATCTTGTATGGAATTTCATGCTTATACGAGTTTACTCGACGTGTCTCGCGTTTATGTCTATAATTGGAAAAAATATGAAATGCTTCATAATTGGAAAAAATATGAAGCGTCGGTGGCGCATTGGATAAGGCGCGGACTCTCAATCTGAGGGTTTCGGGTTCCAATCCAGCCGTGTACCTATGAGTGGCTTTTCAATTCAAGTACATTATCCGATTGCTTAACGGAATAACGATAAATTGGAAAACAATGGCATGCTTATACGAGTTTTCTCGAAGTGTCTCGCGTTGATGTCTATTGTATGGAATTTCATGCTTGTACGAGTTTTCTCGAAGTGTCTCGCGTTGATGTCTATTGTATGGAATTTCATGCTTGTACGAGTTTTCTCGAAGTGTCTCGCGTTGATGACTATTGTATGGAATTTCATGCTTGTACGAGTTTTCTCGAAGTGTCTCGCGTTGATGTCTATTGTATAGAATTTCACGCTTGTACGAGTTTTCTCGAAGTGTCTCGCGTTGATGTCTATTGTATGGAATTTCATGCTTGTACGAGTTTTCTCGAAGTGTCTCGCGTTGATGTCTATTGTATGGAATTTCATGCTTGTACGAGTTTTCTCGAAGTGTCTCGCGTTGATGTCTATTGAATGAGATTTCATGTTTACATAGGCGTAGGTACTAGTTTTTACAGAGACAAGGCGCAACCTTTGTTTTGGTAAAAATCATGAACACTTTCCAGTCTAACGGCCAACCAGTCTTGAGTGACTCATTTGGAATTGGGAATTTCTTTCACTCGAATGATTCATCGATGAAACACGAGAAATCGATAACACTTAAGCCCAAACCCATTCGCATTGACAGCACATTCGTATGTGCAGGTATTTATTCTGCATATTATCGAAACAAAAAAACACTAACAAACCGGTGGAGCGAGAAATTGCCCAGCTGTGAAGGGCAAATACTGGTATTGCAAATATGTTAAGTAACCATTGATTCCTGTAATGTTGGGAAGAGTTCTGAAGTCACACTAAAAGGGCTTAATGAATTACCGCGTTCTAAGTCATTTTCCTTTTTACTTGCTCTTAGAGGTAGTTTTTACTGTGTTCGTATCATACTGTGTGCCTCTACATACTTCACTTATTCAAATTAACTGTGTTTCATACCTTGTAGGCAGGCTCAAGAATGTATTGCACTAATTTTTAAAATTAAAGTCTACTATTATGCGCTGAATTAGTTAAATACATTGAAAGGGCTTATTTAGGTTAGCTCGATCCTTGAACAATGGTACCGTCGTGTTGAAATTTGATACAAATATAATTAACTAGCTTCCGCCCGCGACTTTGTCCGCGTGTACTTCAGGATTTATTCTACTTGTTCGATAGGCATAGAAGGCTTCTATCTCCATTTCCAGCATAAGGTACAAAATAGTGTTTATTCTGTTACGTGGGCCAATAGTTTAAAGAAACAAAAGAAATTAAATATCTGACGTAGTACATTCAAAAAGTCTTCACACTAATATTATAAACGCGAAAGTTTGTATATACAAATTACATATTCTATGGTCGGTTGCTAGGCAACTCGTTTTTGTTATGCCAAAATTGCCCATGTAATCCCAGTAATATTATAAGTGTGATTTTGTACAATTTACACAATATGGCTTTATAAATTATAGCCTATATGTTATTCTGATGTATAAGCTATATTATTGTAAAGTTTCATTCAAATCCATTCTGTAGTTTTTCCGTGAAAGCGTCACAAACATCCAAACATCTAAACATCCAAACATCCAAACATCTAAACATCTAAACATCTAAACATCCAAACTTTCACACTTATAATACGAGTATTACGAGTAGTAGGATAAACAATCAAAAATTTTATGGCATCTCCATAAATATCAAAATTTTCTATTATTAAGTGATTTTAAAAAGAAATTTTAATATTTAGACGTGAATGCAGTGTTAATAGCACTGGTTGTTTACCGGGTGGTACTGGTACGAAAGTTAGTAAGCACAGCCAGCGTTTCTAAGCAAGAGGCATCTGACTGCGCAACCTTACCACCCAATTGCCTTACCGTCACCATCAGGTGAGAAGGCCACGAGAAATTATCTTAAAAAAGTTATCCTTGCTGTGATATAATAAAAAAACTGGTTAACAGATTATTCCTATACTTGTGCTGTACCTTGCTTTTTACCAAATTTCCAGATTCTAGGTCATTGGGAAGTACTATATAGATTTTAGGCATAAACGGCCGTATCTTTTTATTTCATTCACTTAAAATTAGCTTAGAAGTTTGATTTCTTCGCAGAGTAAAATCCAGGAGTTTATGAAAAAAAGCATCTTTACAAACAGACGTCATAAATAAAGTAACCTTATAAGGGTTCCTTCTTTTCCTTTTCAGTTATGGAACTCTAAAAAGAAGCTCTCTAGCTGCACTGAAACGCTAAAGTAGACCTCTGGGATCCAGCAGCAATAGCTGTGCAGGTTTCCTTGTCAGGTCCACACAAGATCATTCACGGTGGAAGTATGGATTCATTTCGTGTCGAAATGTTATACAAGTAAGTACATCTAAAGTGTATTAGAAAATAAGAAACTCTGTTGCTTATAGCGCAGCCGCAACCGACGGACAACCGGTTGAATATCCGCTCGATGCACCTGCCCTGCCATGCCATGCCTGGCTGTGGGAAATAATGGAACTCACTTTATGGTCTGTTGAGAATAGGTCCAAGAAATCTTACAATCACATTCTATAAACGAGACCAATAAGCAAACATTATAAATAAGGTTGCAATATTTACGTTGAATTAAAATTACTAACGATTTTCCACATTTTGTAGCTCATTTAATCTACACGAATGAATACGTTAAAAACAGACTTACAAGTTATTTTCACATAGAATCTTTAAATAGATTTAAATGTATTTGTTATAAATAAACGGCTGTAGAGTTTGTACCTTTCATTCTTCTTTGCAGAATGATTTTTAGAATTTCAGGGGCTTTTAGAGTTGACGGATTTTAGATGAATGGAATTGTATTCAATAAATTCCTGGTACACCAATGCAAGCCCCTTTTTTATGCTGCTGTTCCAGGACCCACATAGGTAACTTTATTCTCAACCAATACCACAAGACCACAAAAGAGAGAGATTAATATTTTATTATCAACATACTACACTGTTCCATGTCAACCCAATTACGAATTACTAAAATAAGACAGCAAAATTGTTGTCCCGGCAGAATATTTTGTTTCAACCATAAATTTATCAAAGAAAGATTAATGTAATGTAAAAATTCTTTTATGTGAAGTATGTATTTTTATTATTGATATTTATTAGTTTGTTTTTATATCTCGTATTTATGTAATCGTTTATTATATTTATTATATCGTACACCTAACTGTCCTCCTCTAGGACCGCTGTAAGAAATTTCTTTTAGAAATAAGCTGTTCCTTTTGTATATATTTTTCTGTTTTTATGTTATGTAAATGTATGTATGTTATGTATGTTTCCGTGCACAATATAAAAAAATTCAAGAGATATTCAATGGCCAGGAGCACTAAAGATGCCATATGTATTTTAATTAAGTTTTTACGTACTCAACGAAACTGTTAACATAAAAGTGCAAACCTTTAAACCTCACAATTAAAAGCCGCCTTCATTGCCACTAAAGCAGCTATATTCCTCAAACCTATCTCGGGATCGAAAATAAACAACATTTCAAGGAAGAAAAAGTATCAAGCCAACCAGTAGGAGCAAGTACACTACGCGTGGCGCTACAGTTTTGTTTAAAAACTGCAGTATACGCCTTTCAAGTCCTACTTGAAACTGAGATTTCAATCCCAATACATACAGTTCAAATTCAGTATGAATTGAAGCTTTGCGTTCGCGTGGCAAAGCGGCAGACATTAAAATTTAAAATGTCGTAAGTCTATCTAGCAACTCCAACTGATAGTGAGCCCTTTAGAAGGTGAGTAAAGTAGATATTTGTTGGGAGATTTGATGTAGTAAATTATTGCGTGTTTTGCGATGCTACAGGCCGTCGTTTAGCTACCAGTTTTCGCTGAGTGCGTTAAACCTTGAGGGTAGTTGTAAGATTGTCAACATTTGCTATGTCATTATCAGGGAACGTATCGCCTTGAGAAATACTTGGTGTAGAGAAAATCGTGCTAGGAGTGCTTTGTTCGCAATACGATTTGTGTTACTTTTATTTTCAAACTATAGGATCGTAAGGGAGCTCCCATTTATGATGGACGAAAATATTCTACCTCTAAGGGTAAAAAAATACAAGTGGAATGTCCACATTTTTTACAATTACTTACAGATTTTAAATATGTTTTTTATATCATTAAATACGTTGAAAAAGTATTTGGTATTAAGGGTGGTTAATTAGGAGATGAATGACAATAAAATCGTTGGTTTGAACGTACTGTAATTGCTTTGTCAGAAACTTAATTTTGCAAACCTGTGTAACAGACACACCTTACTGCGATTGCTAATCCACATTTTCAGCTGGTGGTAATGATAAATCCAGTTTAAGTTATCTAAATCAGTTTTAAAACTGCTACGATTGATATTCACAGTGGAACATTTTAGGCAAAAAATTTAATTTCCCGGTCACCGATTATTAGAATGACATGTCAGTTTAGATTTCACTGTAATGGTTCGCAAACTTAATATTACAAGAAATGAGATGAGATTTAGGGAGGCTAAATATCAACCTTGCAACCAATTGGATTTTAGGTCTACTTAGGTCAAGTAATAAAAATACCTAGATTGATCGTAAAGAAACTGCATTAGGATTGCTGCTAGGCAGTTCGGATGAAGTGGGAATGAAATAGTGAAAACCTCGTTCTCTTTCGCTACTAGAACACGTAATTGCATCATTATTATCTTTACGATAATTTTAATTACTATGATTACGTATTATCTGCATAGCAGCTTAAATTATTGCGTCATAAAGTAACTTGATTGTAGGATTTAGTTACAGCTTAGTTAACGAACAATTTACAGCATATATGAATGCTGTTAAGCACTATAACTTTTGTTGTTAATATTTTAACCACTAGCTGTGACCTAATGGCTTAATGTTGGACTAACAAACTGGAGGTCTCGGATTCGATTCCCCGTGGAGGTAACTATCGACTATGTCAGATGAAATAAAATAAAAAATCTGCAGTGTTAATAGCTCGTCACTCACAATATGCATCGAATATTCACCGCTACCCAGTCTTTCACTGAACATAAAATTTAATATTGAATTAAAATGTCGGATGCTGTAATAAAAATGCACGAACGCTGCAGGGGTCTTAAATCTTAGTATCAGTCGGATCAAGAAAAAAGACAACGTTTCCCAACCATCCGGTTTACGAGCCTTGCGTTAATGCAAATTTATTTTTAAAACCTTTTTAGGTGCTTACGTGTCCCAAAAAATATATAAAAACTCCATTTATATATCTGGTTTAAAAAATGCAACATGAAAAACAAAAAGCAGTTACTCGTATATTGCGAAACCTTGTGTAAAACGGAAGCTAAAAGTTGAATGGGTCAGACCAAACGATATCGGTACCTATTAATTATAAAGTAATAAAATGTTCTTAACATCTGATAGTTTTTAGGAAATTTTACATGTTTTTTTTATTGTAAACTGACTTCGCACTTGGCCTTCATCTCATCTGATGGCAAATCACGATATGGGCGTTGTGAAGTGTGCTCACCCAGAAGCAACAAGCTCACGAGGTGCTGGGTATCTAAATGTTAAGCAACGGGACAGCAACGCTATGGTGCTTTTTTAAATACTGAAGATAGATCTGCACTTGTCCACGATCTCAGCTGATGTTAAGTGATGATGTGGTCTACAAAGGTGCGCGTTGGTCTAGAAAGTGCCTGTTTACCCTTGTCTTAAAACACACTAATTTTAGCTTTATGGGAATACAGACGCCGGTAGTGTATTCCACTCCCTAGCTGTACGCATGATAAAAGACATGCTCCGCGCGTATGTATGGAGCCAATGCCTGATCTTGTACACTAATGATTTGAAAAGAACATTATCAAATGAAAGTGGTGAAACAAGAAGTGCTAAACGCTGAAACAAAGATGGCATCAATAAAATGGTATTTGACGCTGTAAACGAATGTAGAAATGTAATTCTAGTATTTTTCTATAAATATCTAGATTATTACTTAATATTTTAAATAGTGTACACTGTACAAGTGCAGGCCTAATCTGAAACATCTCTTTTAGAATCAAAACGCTTAATGCGAGCCAATAATACTGACATATAATTACTAATTGTGATAATTATTTGCCAGTCGCTTTGAGATAAACAACACAAAAATTTCTGTCAAACAACGGACGGATAAAACAATATTTTACATATTATTTTTTGCCACATCAAATATTTCACAATATGATAACCAAAACGAAATAAAGAATTGAAATTAATCACGCGTCATATAAGATTAGTGTATGTGGAAACGGGTTCCTCGAGAATAACTTTCGAGGAAAAGGTACGAAACAATTTGCAAGCCAAGCTGTGCCTCACACGTTTTGCCTGGGTTCCGCTCATCTCAAAAGCAGCAATGAAGTTATTGTCGTGATCAGATATAGAATTATGTTATAACAATATCTTGATTCTACGTTCATGTGTGACATATTTAACTCTTATAATAATCTCATAAAATTTTAAACGGTTGAAAACAAAATTGCCCTTAATTTTTTTCAAAATTCAATTTTTTTTACAAACGAAGTAATTTATCCGCCTCCGTAGCCTGGCTAAAATGGACTGAAATCCCGAAGATACGGTTGGTGGTAAGGCATTTTCTATTTCTCTCTGGCAAATCAGACGTCTAATGGTGGACGCGTTCCTCTTAAATGTAAACAACTAATTTAAATTATTTTTGTCTATAATTGACACATTATCTCATAGTTTTAGATAATTAAGTAAAAATGTAGTAGCTGTAAGTTTTCCATGGTTAAAAAGCCGTAGTAGCTCAGTTAGGTAGTGTCAGACCTTGAGCAATCGAGGTCTGGATTCAATCCTGGCTCGTACCTATGAGTTCCAATTTGTCATTTGGGATTTATGTACGAATGATAACAATCTTAAACATTATTTTTGTATGGCGTGTGTGAAGTCTACCAATCCGCACAGGGCCCGCGTGGTGGACTAAAGTCAAAACCTTATCTGTAGGAAAGCCTGAGCCCCTGCAGTGGGGACATAATATATTGTCACTGAGAGTTTACAAAGCGAAGGTTTTAGCGTATCACAGCAGAACCCTAACAATAAATAAAAGCTGTTATAGTACCGGTCAGACCAGCATCAAATGCAAATAGCCGGGTATAAAGCTGTAAGTATAGTGGTTTTAATGCAGAATTGATTCCTTGCAATTGGTCATTTGTTTTACGTTTATGCGTCGTGCTTGAAATTAATTGCATGAACTGATTTTCCCCTTTATTTTGCTATAAGTAATTTTCCAGAGAAATACAGAAACCTTGCATTTAAACTCATTTAAATACTGCTTGTAACTCACTTATGTAAGACAAAGCTATATCGAAAAAGTGTGTATCAAATGGCACTCGAAAGTTTACAACAAGCTCTCTTTTAATATACTAGCATTTTTACAAATTTTTATTTGAAACGTAAGCTATTTTACTTTTTGATATGTAGGACATTTTATTTTTAAATGAATATTTTCATTATTTACCATCTAATGTAAATATTTTTATTATAATTATGACTTTCTATGTAGTTTTTAAATTTTAGAATAGTAGTATATTGTGTGCCGTGCCGGCGAACTACAGTGATACTACTAAATATCATAAGAACTGAAGAAGAACCTATAGTTTACAATAAAATTTAATTTCTTTAAAATCTGTGTAAAATAAGATTGGGATAAAAAACTAATTATTGCACTAAGTATTCAAATGCGGATTCGTTCGCTTGGACTTCAGAAATTATCCCGCAAGAAACACAAAAAGTAATCTATGTTTTTCTCTTTCTACAAAGTACCACCAAGTAACTCGTAACTTTATCAGTAAGTATTCAAAAGTGTCAAAATACAGTGACATATTTTGAACGGAACAATCAAAACAAAATATAAACGATTGTCCAACCCTCCTCCGCTACACTACGCTACACGATTATACTCCGAAGGTCCCGGGTTCGATTGCAAGTGGACTTGGTTGGTGGTAGAGCATTTTCTATTTCCGCTTGGTTAACTACCACCATGTTACCCATGACGCCAAACAGCAGTGTTAATAGCACTGTTGTGTTCCGGTACGAAAGGTAGCAGAGTCAGCTCCTCACTAGCTTGAGCCTTCTGGCACATATACTATTCAACGTCCCTGGTTTACTTATTTCCCTGGTGCCAACACTTTTTAAGTCCAAAGTCATTTTTTGGCTCAAATGAAGATGTGAATAATTGCTTTATTTTTGAAATTAAAACCTCATCATATATTTATTGGCATGTAACACGTCACTTTGCCTGTTAACACGTTGCCAGAAAATTACCTACGCATTTGGTGTTGTGTTTATTACTATAAAACAAACAAAGTAGCCGAGCCAGTAATTGTGGATAAAAACATATCAGAACGTTTTCGTGATGTCCTCCACGAAAACTCACAAGAAGATGTATTACAACAGTCATTATACATTGTGGGCGTTACATTATTAACAGAAACATAACAGTACGTAATATAATTCCAAATCTCCACATATTATTAGATTACGCCTTTGTTACGCCTCCGCGTTCATTCAACTCGTTTATGTTTACCATGTTGAACATGGTATTCATTCACGGTTGTTATCTGAAGAAAAGTGTGAATCATTTTTGCTGATGTGATCATTATTTCCTTAATAAATTCGTTTTTCGTGCGTGTAGATTTCATAAATACTGCCACAATATATAATAATAATAACTCGTGTTATTATACGCACGTGGTCGTACCTGGCTCTACGTATCTCGCTGGCAATCCAACGTGGCAATGTTGCCAGCGTCATGGGTACTTTTGAGCCGGGCACACGATCAGGGTTTCTGGATTGGTTATGTATTTGTTTCTTGTTCAGAATCTTTTTTACTATCTATTAATATATATATCTGTATAATTATTTTCATGTAAATAAATTGTTTCAGAGCTTTCTGAGCAGATGTAGTATACTCGTGTGAAATAATTCGCATATTTTGAAGGTTCGTATTCGTACCGAGTATTATACTTACACGTGGAAGTTAAAACAAAGTCTGGTTAGTTTCACAATTTATGACAAGGACGTCTGAACCGATTTTTATGATCTCGTTTTTTTTCTTCGTGGACCCGAGTAAAAGAATAGCGATTAAACATGGGATAAATGCTCCTGGTTTTTTTCTCACAAATTCACGACCTAAAATAAGTAAGAATGACTTGATTTTTGATGTGCGGATAGTTGATAAGCCCAAAAAGGACATAGCCTACTTTTTATGCCGATCAAACAAGTAGTACCCATGGGATAAATCCTAGAATCTACGCAGACGGTTGAATGACAGTTCTGTATGACAGTATTGGATAGAAACTATACGATTCTGGGCTGCTAGTCTGAATTCCTGTAATGGGAAATGTGAAACCTGGGAGTCTTTAAGTCTAGATCAAGCAGGCGTCTTCTGGTTCATCAATGACCGTGGCAATGAGTTGCAGTTCTATTTTTAAACCATCCCAATGGACCACTTACGAAAATCAATAATTCAATATTTATCTAAGTGTCCCAAAGCTTCTTCAAGACACGAAACGCCGATGGCACTCCATATTTCAAACGGCAAAACCCCAAACATAAATTTTGTTTTTACACTACTTTTTTATCGGAAGACAAGCTTGTATTTTATCCAAAATGGGAGGCTGGACCGTTACTCATGTATACGACCAATAAACGTCGAAGTTCTTAAAACTATCTTTTTCCGGATCACGGCCATTTTTTTCAATGTTGCCCTCTTAAAATGTGTGAAAGGCATGATGTGATCTTCGTGGGTATTTCCGCAGGCAATGTTGGCAAGACATAGCGATTGGATCAGAGATAATGACTATTAAATTTAACAGATAAAGTACCTTTCTTTTACGTAGCAACGCAGAGTCAGAATGGCTTGATTTTTTGTATAAGGATAATGTAAGGGCCATAATACGAGGACATATAGTTTATCACGATCCGCCGCAATATTGTGCCTCGAAAACTAGGTGCACGTTCACCTAGTTAGCACCGCGCATAACCCTGATATGTATGAAAGAACAATATGGTGTATTTCATAATTGATGTTTTGCTGTAATAATTATAACCAGTAAATTATAATCAGAAAAATGACAGGGTTTGAAGCCGAGTAAAAGTAAGTAAGTAAGAACAAAGTAAGATCAAGAAATTACTTTTGTAAGTCACGTACATACAAGACTCTAGTAAAGAAGTACACTACTTAAATACAAATAATGAACTAGTTTTATAAGTTATTTAATCTATTGAACACGTACTAACAGATTAATCTCACTATTTAGATAGCATTGAATCCACATTGCTCTACTCCCTTTCACATCCAACTTAACCGAGTAACTTTGACTTAACTGATTAAAGTTATCAATAATCCCAATTTCACGCAAGATGAACTCCGTTCTAAGTTACCAAATCGAACTTTAAGCTGGAGATAACTGAAAACATACCAATTAAGCCGATTCAAGTGGTGACACGGACGATTAAGCGATCATAGAAGTTGAGCAAAAAGCGTTATGATTGATTCCATACAATGAATGGATTCTACGTCGGCGTAGGCTGTCTTACTAACTTACTTCGTGAAAAAATACCACGTGTGAATTGGTATTTTTATGGAATTAAATTATGAACACTTTTGTGAGATATAAAAAGGTCTGTCTAGCTTCTGTCCGCAGCTTCGCCCGCGTGGTCGTTAGAATGAAACCCGTGGGAACTGCTCGTTCGGTCCGGATAAAATGTGTGCATATGTCCTTTAAAACTTTCTGTTAGGTTAGTGTTTTTTTAAATAAATAAATCCCATGTTTTAATAGTTATTCTGCTATTCGGGACGGAGACCAATACAACAAATCAAAAACAATGAAAATCGGTGCAGCCGTACTCGAGTTATAAGTGTTCGAACTAACCCGACTTTGTTTTACATATTAAGAAGATTGTTTACGTGAGTTAGCCGTTTTTAACAGTTATTCTTTTTACGTAATTTCGTTATTTTTAGGGTACGGAGCATCCAATAAAAACGGAACCATTATGATCTCAATCTGGTATATGTCTGACCATCCGTTCGTCCAACATATGCTATAATGCTTATAGACTGTAAGTGTGGAATATGGAAAATGGCAACTAACAGGTGACGCATGTTAAATAAAATTGTTTTATAAAATATTTATTTATTATTATTATTTATTTAAGTCAGACATACATCCATATTGTTAGTAAACTTAGTGCTATGTTAGTAATTAAATATATCGTCAGTAATGACAGCCAGTGTCGCAGCATCGGTCCGTCGGTGCGTGCGACGACAGCGAGCAGACTGCTGCGGCTGCCCGCGTCCTGCGCGCGCTTGAGGACGCACTCTTGCGCATCGTGCTGTAGAAGCAGTATACATGTGCCTCGGCAAACATTCCCGAAGCGCTGCAGAAGCGAAGCAGCCGCAGCAGAACCCTAAAAGCATTGTTGTATTGAACTCTGCGTGTATGAAAGCCACAAGCTTCTCGTGTAGAAGGTGGTACATCAGTCTGATGTGATCGCTTTAGTTATATAAGTAGACCATCCGTGTTGTTAAAAAATAATATTATACCTAAGAGGTATAAGAGTTATACTCATTGTTTGCCGAAAAATTAACGATAAAAGAGCGAAACCCATTTAACGCTCTTAACGGCAATTAAATAGACAAAAAATGGGTGTTGGCGTCAATTAAAAAGAGTAACTAATTACTGGAAAGGCGTGCATTAATTGTCGTGCCTTTTTGGGACAATGACATTGGAGTTGCTCAAAAGTTGAGACACAGAGATTGGGCGTTTGATAAATAATGTAAGCTTTATCTCACTTTGTTCTAACTTACCTGTGACTACACTTAGCCATTTATACATGATGCATAGTAATTTATAATGGTTGGAAACATACTCGTACTAATTGAGGAACATTGACATGTGACTTGTGATGTGAAAGTTTTAGACTTTAGGGAATCGGGTCGCGGTTTTTGTTATGTGTGTTTTCTGTTTTATAGTGGTGCAAAAAAAAGGTGCAGGCTTCGCCGAGTCAAATGTATCCTGAATGTAAATTTTTTCGAATACAGGTAGGTGATACAGGGCAGTGCTGACTTTAACAATATCTGGTAAAAAAAATCGAAAACTATCAATAAAATATCCATATCATACAGACCGAATTGGGTGAAAATTATAACGACCATTGTCTTTCCTGTAAACTTAAATCGATTTTGTTCAGTACGAGTATATAGGTACCAAGTTTGAAAAACTGAAGACGTTCAACGTCTTTTAAGATCTAGGCTTTTCTGCTACTGTACCGGAAGATATACCGGAGGAAATTTATGTTCTGGAGAAGTGGAATTCCCTGCCGGCTTCTGTTTCCTGAGTGACCTGGATTTCTTCAAGGCCAGAATTAATAAACTATTTCTAGAAAAGCGCGAACCATCCTAGACCACATCTTCGATTTTCATCAGGTGAGATTGTGATCAAACGGAAGGCTATAGAATATATGTAACAAATCTTGTTTTCTCTACAACTATGACTAATACTTAAGAATTCGTTAAAAACACATGTGACTTTTCGCTCACTATCGTGGGCGAAGCGGATTATGGATATAGATTACACTGAATGCTACATGACTCATATTAAAATATGTCACAATCTGCATTTTACAATAAAAAGAGCACCGGAAATTGTTCGATTCAATATTTCAACGGTTCATCTATAGATCACTAAACAACGATACACAATCATTATACAAAATTCAAGAACAGTATTACTTTTTTAAATGGAGTATCGTTGAATAGGGGTTATAAAGCATGATGGGAAGTTAAACCATTTATCCCCCAAAATCGTTTTTAAAACTTTTGTTTGGGGTAGATCTCAAAACGTTTTTGGCACCTGAAGATGTCACAGTATACTAAAATACTAAATACTAAAATAGTGGAAAATTTAGTTTGAACTCGATCCGCTAACCACAAACTGAATAGGTATAGATTTGTATTATTTTGTAATAATTTTTATTTTAAGGGATTCATGCTATGCACCTGCATTCAGAACATGGGTTGTTCATAAAGTATAAACTTCTACATTTACAATTGCTAAATGACAAATACATTAGTATTAGAAAGGTACTAAGTAGTCTCGAGTATACAAGCGAAAAATATTGAGTGAATAAAGATCTACGCTACACTATAGATACAATCTAATTAAGCACAAACCTGCATCTATAAATCCATCCCGTTTTTGCAAACGCAATCCGACGAATGTAAAAATAAGCCTCAACATTTTAATCAGTATCTCGATTTCCGCCTCATTACCAAACAATCTGCCCAAAAAATTACAACTAGGGACTAATAACCGAATGACAAAAAGTAAAAACTCAGCGCAAATGAGTTACAGGAAACGAACAAAAAAGGTTAGGTTAAATGAAGTTTTAAGTACGCTGTCGCGTCGTGAGGTTTCATTTATTCTAAATATATGATTTATAGTCTAAAACATAACCCAATCCCGTCAGAAAAGTATTAGACAATTTGACATATAATAAATACGTAATTTTTATATGCATCTATTTAATTCGGACATATTGTCACATTATTTATGCATCGATGTTTAAGACATCAACGAATCCATCATTGCGGTCGTATACATTTCGGCCACACAATATTCGCGTGGGTGTAACGAAGTCGTCATAAATATAATGTCGCTATTTTACGCCTAAACGATAGTTCTCTTTTATAGCGTATAAGTCATAATTTTTACGGCTGATTTGGGTATTAAAAAGTTTTTACGGCAGACTGTTTAGTTGGACGATGCGTGACGCGACAATCACAGTTTTCTAGTAAAGAAACAAAAGATTGACTGAAGAATTCCTATATCCGTCATTTCGCATGCTGCACAACACTAGTTTTCAGCCAGACCCTATTCCAACTATATTTTATTTAACAAACTTGCATGCAGCGATACATAAATATAACTAACATACAGCATACGTATACATACAACACTAATTAACAATATATTTAGAAACATAATGAACAATATAACATAAAGACGAAATTTAAAATAACATAAAACTATTTCTACGAGTAGATCGAAACTGAAACAACCTAATTTTTTCAAGGGCTTACATTTTTTGAGTACTTAGTAAAATTCCTTTCAAGTGTTTTTCAAAGTGTTGTTTCGTTTCGAATTGGGTGCAAAATGTATAAATCCGAAATTCGGATTTTGTGCGGGTTCCGATCGGTCAGATCTTATATATCTAGTATATCAATGTGTGGTTTGGTGGTGTGTGTGTGTGTGTGTGTGTGTGTGTGGGGGGGGGGGGGGGTTTGGTTTGTAATCAAATTTACGAGTATGACGTAGGCTCCGTCGACATCCGGCTTTCCACTTGTAGCTCCTCTCTCAGCTCCACTCATTACAATAAGCCACATTAATAATCGCAGTAATATGTAGCTGATACAGAAGGTAGTACTTCCCATCTCCTGAAAATGATCATTTGTCGCCTTTTACCATCTTTCCTAAAACTTGATACGTTACGTATTCACATTCTTCAATAACACTTCATTAATATTCCACTTTCAATTTCGCCTAACAAAACTTTCACGTTAAAAATAAATCTCACTTTTACCAAAATAACATGTAATTATTGGAATATTAAAGCCAATATTAAAAGCATTAAAAGAAATTGAACATTTACTAATGACTACGTGGTCGGAGTAACTTGTGGAAACTCTCCAAGTGGCCAAATTGAAGATATTTTCGAAACCGCAACTTTGACTCAAACACGGAATTGGTTTTATTTAATATGGCAAAGTGTGTTGCTTTAGTTTTGTATGCGGTTCCTTACATGTTAATCGAAAGGGACAAAGCACGGTTAAATACTTGTGGCATTGGCTCTTCGGTGGAGGAAAATTTCGTGAGGAAACCTGCGCACTCCTGAGAAGAAATCCAAGGGTATATATATATTTTTTTACAGAGTATAGATCAACGCTTGGCCACGATCTCACCTGACGGTAAGCGACGATGTGGCCTACGATGGTGCGCCTTGGTCTAGAAGGTGCCTGTTCACCCTCGACATGTCCTCGATATGTGAAGTCTACCAATCTGCACTGTACCTGGGACCATGTAGTGGAATATGGCCTATACACTCTCTGTAGGAGAGTAGGCCTGAGCACTTGCAGGCTGTTGATGATGATTGATGCTGACATAAATAAATAATAAACAATACGAGTTTATAACGTTACTGACATCTAGAAAATTTTGATAGTTATGAGATGTCGTACACGCTATGTATTGTTATATAAGCTGCTAAGATAAGTTTTTAAAGAAACGAACTTCTTTTTTTTTTCTTTTTATATTTATGTATTTATATCGTATAAGGATCGGGCTAACCTAAAGTCATTTCACTGTATTTAACCAATACAGCGAACAATAGCAGTGCCTTTAATTTGTAAACTATCGTGCAGTACCTTTTTAAGGGATGGTTAATAAAACATTTAACATAATCACTACATCGGCCAGATAGATTGATGATCACAGCGGCATTTTTTATCCGAAAGGGGCCCATTTCTGTATACTCGTGTAACTATCAGCTCTTTTATGCATAGCTAGCTATTCGAACTAGAAGTTTCTGCAGTAAACAGTTAGCGGGTTCCTCAATTCGTACTCAGCACGGCCACTACGAATCAAAACACTCCTGAATCGTTAAGTATAAGAGATAAATGTAGTCATTAATACATAGAAATGGTTTCACTTAAATTCAGCCAGTAATAATTTAATTTTTTCACAAGTTACACCGTAAATATATAGTGCTGTCACCAATACTTAGGGAGGTGAGGCTTTGGTTAAGCTTTGATCTATTTTTCACGTCATTAGTTATTTTTCCTTGTGTAGTACAGCAGGTTACTATTGAATATACGTTCTAAATGTTTTTGCCGCAACGTTTCTATAAGCTATAGGTAAAGACAAGCGGATCTCTAAAGTCGCGACGACGGGGTGTGTGGGCGGACTAGATGTTTCTACGTCCGCGGTTAACGGGGCCACGTTTCAAAACGTATTCATAGTGACTAGATTTATTTCCAAAGGGGCCTAGAGACTCAGTCCGTAGCAACTGGCTTTGTTAAAGTTGCCGTCACAAAACTGTTGGTTTTAATGTACAAGTTTTTAGATATTGAATCCGTTTGCACTTAGTTTTCATATCACCCGATGGCAAGTGACTATAAAGCCATTGGATTGAAAGCGTGCCTATCCAGCAGCCTCAAGCTCTCTGATACCGGAACACAACGGTGCTACCAAGGCTGTTTGGCGGCAGATTTAGGTAAAATCGTGGTAGCTAGCGTAGACAGAAAATGCCCTGCCACCAACCAAACTAAGCACCGGTAGCACCACTTGGGGTCTAACCTGTGACCTCTAGATTTTAAGTTCAAGTATGCCACTAGGCCAATCTACCAGTACATAGTTGACGCTGTATAAACATATCCTAACCTAAGTTAATTATAACAGATAATTATTTTTGGTACTTTAAGTTGAATTAATTAGAATTAAAATCATTTAATATCGATGGTGGTGATACACCAGCTACCAATTTAAATACTTAAAGACGAGCACCATTCCAATCTTTCGGTAAACGGTGAACTACAGTAATTACGAAAACTTTTGTTAAAAGATTGATATAGGTATAACTCTATAAAGACATTTTGTTTCGATTTACCTCAATTATGAATTTTCTCATTGGATTTTCGCTCTCACCAACATCCTCAGGAAACTAGAGTTGACCATTGACCGTGCTAAATTACGTCACTAAGTAGAAACTGCTCAAGATTTCACAGCAATTTTATTGATAATAACCATGACTCAAGTCAAGCAAAATACATGAAGTTGATTGAAAACAATAGAAACGCTGGGTGGCGAAGTTTCCTTATTACATTGGCTTCGGTCACTGAGTTTATGAAGGCTATTCCAGTGATTGATTCGTTTACACTTTACGCTAGGGTCACACGCTTTTGTTTTAAACTCAATGATTTAGAAACAGAAACAGAAAAATATTTATTTAACTAAAACACACACAACACAATGCAAAATACAATTAATACATATATTACGTACAATTACAAATAGTACATTATTGATGTACATAGGCATTGTGTTGTAATGTGTCGTGAAAAAGGACTGATCTCAGCATCTGCTATGGCAGTAGCTATAGCGCTGGTTTTCAGATAAGCCCTATATAGTATGTAAGGCATTAAATATACGTGTAAAAGAAGTGTATGTGTAAGTGTATATGGACGTGTTAACATATAGATATGTGTGTTTGTATGTACAGTGAAAGTATTGAGCAAGTGTGAAGTGTAGGCAAGCAAGTAAGTAAGCAAAGGCTGGGGATAGTATCCAAGGCGTTGGTTGACGTTGATTATATTCTTTCAAAGTGTGTCATCTCACTTGGCAAATTTAGATTTCAAAAAACCATACTGAAAATAGCATTACTACTATCAATTTATTTAACCGCCTCCGTGGGTTCAATTCTCAGTGGGGATGTCTCTTCGGTATTCGGTTTGGTTGATTGTAGGGCTTTTTGTCCGCGCTAGCTACCACCTTGTTACTTAAGTCTGTCACCAAACAGTAGTGTTGATTAGCAGTTGTGTTTTGATATGAAAGGTAGCAGAGTCAGGACCTCATTATCTTGAGACTGGGTGAACAGGAACACGCGTTCCATTCAACGGCATTATCGTCGTTTGATTTCTAATCAACTTTATTATTAGCAATGTGAGTCTATTGTCTTATATGAAGCCTTCTTTTGAAATACAAATGAGGGTAGCTCAGTTAGGTAGAGCGTTAGTCCTTGAACAATTAGATCTGGGTTCGATCCTGGCTCGTACCCATGAGTTCCGATTTGTTATTTGGAATTTATGTACGAATGATAGAAATTATTACCATTGGCTTTTCGGTGAGGAAACCTGCACACTCCTGAAAAGAAATTGAAAGGTGTGTGTGAAGTCTACCAATTCGCACTGTATGTTGAGTATGGCCCATACACTCTCTGTAGGAGAGTAGGCCTGAGCTCCTGCAGTAGCGATATATATAGGCTGTTGATGATGATGTGGACATTTGTAATTACTTTACGATTACAAAGATATTTAAAAAAGGATGTAACTAGGTGGATCAAATCATTTCGATAATTGTATAAAAAGTATTGAATCAGAGATACAAGGCAATGTTCTCTTAATTTCTGTTCTTGGTGAAATGGTTAGTTGATTCAAAGAAAACAGTTTGGCTGGTTGTTGTTTTTAGAAATAAAGGAAAACAAAGTCCAGAACTTTGCCGAAGGGGATAAAAATATAAAATAAAAATAATAAAAGGCACTGGTATCTTAGAGTGCTTCTATAAAATTCCATTTAAGTTTTGTCAATGGACGGTTCCACTCGAACGGGCGCACAAAAAACCAAAAGATATCCTCGGACGATCCTCAATCAACCAAACCTAACTTCTTGAGGGGACACCAGAATCGACTTCAGTTACTATTAGTTCTCATCATATTATCGCTTCAAATCAATTCTCGCTCAGAAATGAATAGTAAACATAGTACATTTTAGACATAATCTCCATGCGAGGATTCATCACTCCCTAGCTTTTTTAAATACTCGGATTTTAGTTTCTGCTACGGAAAAACTAAAAGCACACCACAAAAAATGTGACACTTCAACTTGCTAATTGGACGGACTTGATCCGTTTCAACATTCCCAAGTCATAATTTTCCAGAAACAAATAAACTAGCAGAACATACAGTTTACCTTTCTTTACGCATCATAAAAGTGGAAGCGAAACGGTTTATACGAGCTGTGGGATTTTCTAATGATTACGCATAGAGGTATACGGTTTTGTTTGTTAGATATTCGTAAATGGCAATGGAGGAATCAAGATAATTAGGTCCTGCGCACACTATCAACTATCCTGTAAAATACCGGCAGGCAGGCAACTTGCCGTCTCTCTCTGATGAATCTTGTTGTGAATGCAGTCCATCTAAATTCTAAAACATAAACCTTTGCATAGCTAGCTGTCCACGTTTCACCTCCACAAGTTATAACAGATATGACGTAGTCTGGTTGAAGACCATTGTCCTCGACTTTTTAACAGCAATAATAAAGTAATAATAATTCTCAGCTGTGTACGGTGAAGACGGAATAAGAATGGAAATGATACACGTACGATTAACTTGACAGCACGGAAACCTGCTGTTTTCTTATGTCCAGGAGATGCATTGGTTTGTTTCTATTCCACTTACTTCACAGCACGTATCAAAGTTTATTGTTCGTAATGTTTCGAGTTAAATGTATTAAATGTTTATTGATTTCACACGGCGCGTCAATAAATGATACCTTCTTCAAATGGTAGCTTGTTTTTAACAAAGCGGGTAGGAAAACGGTTGGTAGTTCATGTGGGTAGGAAGGAAGATCCTGGTTGACAATGGCGTGGATAAATTCATTTTGAAATTTAACGTTGGAATCAATGTGAGCTACCATTTTATCGAAGACTAAAGTTATGTAAGTCTTATTAAAATGTGTTACTGTTACGACAATGATTGTACATCGTAACCATGAAAACATATTTGAAACTTGTATGCAAACTTACATTGTATGCAACTTCAATATCTCAATGGCCGTTTGTTCCTTGGTGCATTCGAACGAGAAAGTTTTAAATGCAGTCAAGTTAGTTAATGTCAGAGTTTCATCCATCCAGTGGATGAGTTATTGAATTAAGAATTAGTGCAGTTTGAAGACGATTTTATGACTGGTAATAATTTTTGTACATTTATTCACAGAATAGATGTTTAATATTTTTATTGTTATTAAGATGTAGTAGAGAATAAATAATAGTTTTATGCCTATAAGCAAAAGCCGCGCACAAAAGTTTAAATGTTTTTTGTCACACTATCCGTTAAAAAGTTAGTTAGTTAAGGCGCTACATTGAAATCTTAATGGGCGTGGCGTGTGTGAGAATCTGTAACCCTAAAATTAAATTAGGTCGGGAGTGTCATCATTCCGCGTGAGCCCTGCGTTTCAGAAAAGCGAAAAAACACGTTTAATTCATTTAAAAAATAGCTTATTGAAAACCAACAATATCATTGTTAACATTGAATTAAAGCATGTAAATTTACAATCCTGATGTTGTTTAACAATAATCTGAGGAATTATGATTTTTAGAGGATTTATTTTCTCGAAAATAAATATATTGAGTTTCTGGTTCTTGCAAAGTGAAGATAAAGACACAAAGAAATGTGTATTTTACTTAGAGATTCTCAGGATCTTCCAGCGTCATATAGCATACACCTAAAAGTCAGTTTATTACATGAAATCGCCTTAATTGTTTTAGAAATATTATCTTTCTACGTACTTAATTATAAATAAATAGACATATACAAATATAAATATTTGTACTGAATTATTTGTGTAAACTGGAGTAAAAAAACAAAAGGACAAAAAGTAGACAGTTGGAAGTTGAAAGGCATGATATGGAATGGAAAAGTTATCCCCTCGTGAAAGTCTAACGTGTCAATCTATGGAAAGGCTCATGTCCAACAGTGGACTTAGATAGCTGATTATAATGACATTCATTAACCGTGTAAGCGTTCTATATAGGCGCAAAAGCACGTGTTTTAGCGTTTTTCAAAAAAGTTGCATTTCTTTTTAAGTAAAAATAAGGCAGTAAGGTACTTAATATTTATACAGAATATAGTTTTTGACATCTCGGTGTACAACGGTCGTAACTCAATTTAAATTCATTTAGATTCATTTAAACTGTACCCATTTTTATATTATCTATTTTATCTGTCCCGATCTCATCATCGTCTCTGGGAACAGTATTATTATTGCTTTTATCTGGTTCACGCACAATAAAAAGTGAGTTCTCCTAGTACGGTCCCTACCTGCTAGCTGCTCTCAAAAGTTAAAACGAGTTTTTGTCGAGATCCCTGACTCGGTATAATTGAACAACAGGTGTGGTGGCTACCGTTGTTTATTTTTGTCCGCCCAAGGGCGAGCTTGGGTCGAGTTTTGGGTGAAAAAACATAAATAGGGGTTCGGCTAGTGTTGTAATTGATGTTGGAGTAACGATACGGTGAACGGGGGATGTTATTGCTGGATGCGTGGGCAGACATCGATATCGATAATGAAATTATCTAATGGAAAGCTTGTCTATTTCACGTTGGATTCGAGGTTGAAAGGGAAATATCGATTTTCAATCAGCTGTGCCTTGATCTTGAAAATAACGGGCAAAAATAAGGACGGCTTTGTTTATTAATATTAACAAGTATGTTTGGTACAAAGCTGAAACAGAATTTTCCACAACTTGATGAATTCTGTTACAGTAGAAATAAGACATACTTTTGTAAGCTGGTCTGATGCTAAAGACGAAAGGTGGTCGTAGGAACTATATGATAAACCCGTCGTGCTTGGACTCGTTAGGTTTGTTTGATTGGTATTTTAATTAGATCTCATCTCATCTTTAATTTACGACGACTTTGTACTTGGCCTTCATCTAACCTGATGGTAAGTGACTACAAAGCCGTTGGGTAGTAATTATGCTCACCTTCATACCAGATCACAACAGTGCTATTAACACTGCTATGTGGCGGCAGACTTAGGTAACATGGTGGTAGCTAACTAGGTGGACATATAAAATTCAATAAAAAAGTGCCATCATCAAAATACTTATTGATTTCGTGTTTGAAATGACTACCATTTCGTGTGTTTCGCGAAAATAGCTTGACGAGTTTGTAGGGGCGGAAAAAAAAAGTGTTTTTGCAGGACCTTTGTCTATGGTTTTTGTTTTCCCAGAAATGACACGTTGTTAGAGCTGTACTCGTTGTGGGAGTGACGATTGGCGTAATAACGAGGTAACTGCTTATAAAACGGGCGATCTTCATCGCACCATTTGGTCGCTTTGTTCCTATTATTAGCTACAATTTTTGGGGCCCATGCAGTGGGTGACTGTCATTTGCCAACACAATCAAATGGACGTACACGTATCCATACAAAGCCATACATCTCGAGCTCTTTTTGAAAAAATAACTCATGCATTAAAAACATTTATTTTCACTTCACCAACTGCTTCTTACATTGGATAAAATAAATAACATTTAACACTGGTACATTCTTAAACACATCTTCGTAAAAAAATTAGTCTGCGGTGATTTGTATTATGTTTGTATATTTTTATTATGTCAAATCAATCGATAAATAGGTAGCTACCGATTTAACAAACCTGATTTAAGGTATCTGAAACCATTCCCATCGATTAAGATAAAATCGATTTATATTAGTAGCCCTGGAACCTAGACCTAGAAATTGTATTGTATTTTTTTTTATACAAAATATGGATTTTCGCAGTCAAACATAGTAACAATATTATTAAGTCTTTTTCAATCAATTGAATGATAAAGATCATTGCATCAAATGGACCATGTTGGTCTATCGATAAAATTGTCATCAAGCCCCATCTCTACGTACGATAATAAATAGATCAGAAATCTATACTTGCTACACCTACGAGCAGGTAGGAAAAACATCGATATTTTTTTACAAGATTACAGTAATTTAATAGAGGGTTTTATATTGGAGTATTAGTATTATGTAGACGGCGTCATGGAGCCTTGTAATTTCGTGTTAATTTTTTTAAAATTTGGAACTAATTCTGTGTATTTTTGGATACCAGTTTTCTAGTATACAGTTACTGCATAAATACAAAACACATTTTTATTTATATTTGTGTAACTAATTGACTATTTTAATATGTTTGTTGTTGTTGTTAGTATAATTGTTTTAAATGTTATCTAATCTAATTTAAACAAATTTTAGTATGTAAAATTTTATTTTATTTTCAGCTTTCTAAAAAAGATATAGTGTGTAATGCGTAAATAAACGTATAAAAATAATGAAAGAATCAAAAACTGTCTGACAAGAAAATGTTTTCCATTATTCCTCACATCAAGCAGGATTTTCTATTACAGTTACGATTAAAATAAAAAAGTTAAGTAGTTCCTAAGCTAGACTACAGGTTGTATATTAATTTTCACTAGAAATGGACATTGTGGGATGAATGTGGTTTTCGTTATTTGTAGGACATTTCCCATTTCCAAGTCGATTTAATATTATTCTGGTTTAGTTATTATTATAAATAGATTTACGTGTTTTTCGGTGGCGATAAATATTTAATCTCTACCTTAAAATAGAAACAACATACATTTTTAATATCTAATATTTTTAACAAATTAATCTGTTTTACAAGCAAACAGAAAATCACATACTAATAATTTTTAGGTAGCAAAATACATATTTATTAACCTAGTCGAAAACAATCAAAAGACGAGAACTTCAAACACTTTATATTATGATAAGTTTATCAGCAAAATAACTCCGAGAATCCCTAATTTTTTCGGTTTAAAGGTTGAATGATCTTTTAATTGAATGAAATTAATTCTTACCACAAGCATTTTATCTACGAAACTATAACATATTATTATGTATTTTTATACATATGTACATAAAATAAAATGTCTACATATATACAATAAATCTACTCATTAGGTGAACTAAAATTTAAATAATTAAATCATAATTTTTCATACTAACTAAACAAAGCCAATCGCAAAATGAAATGAACGTGTTAACAAAATACCATATAAACGTACCCAGTACCTGTTATTTACTTTTTAGGCTTTTGGCGATGCACATAATTATTTACTATAGAATGGCATGTCCGTCACTTACCTTCAGTTTTCAGTTTCAATTTATTTAATCATTGAAATGAAAATGAAATGAAAATATTTTATTTCATAAACTAAAGTAACAAATTACATTTAACGCTGGAAATTCCTGTTAGGTATAGAAATACCTGTGGTAGGAAGCCCCAATCCTCCGCTTTACACCGTGTTTTAAATTTATGAAATAATAATAATTAATAACTTAAATAACCTATGTATAAAAAACATATATACTATTTAAATCTAATTAATTAATTAATTTTCCTAGTGTGTGTGTGTGACGTATGACAGATTTACAATGTACATTGTATTTGAAACACACACACATATAAAATAAAAGTTATTAGGTGATTATCAGATAAACTAAGTCTATAAAAATACAGTAACTAAAAACACCAGTAGGTGAAAAAAACTAATTATATCCCGAGAAATCAAGTAGGCACGTCACCCTATTGATTTTACAAGTTGGTAAGCAAGAATGACGTAAAAATTGGCCTCATTCGTGGAATTACGTAGGAACCAGAGCCCTGCAAAGTGGTGCGTGGGCTCCGCTAGATCCAATTTCATTGTAGGAAAAAATGAATAGAAAACTTAATGTGAGATCTTAGTTATTCCATGCATTGTACTCAAATTGTACAAAACCTCACTATCTTGCCGCCGCTTATTTTGCCGCCTCCGTGGCCTAATGGCTAAATGTCGGACTAGCAATACGAAAGCCCCGGGTTTGATCCCCATGCCCTACCGGTACCCGGTTTGCTTGGTAGTAAGGCATTACTATGTCCGCCTGGCTAGCTACCACCACGTTACCTAAGTCTGCCGCCAAACAGAAGCGTTAATACGAGTAGCACTGCTGTGTGCCGGTATGAACAATAACAGAGATAGCGCATCATTGGTTTGAGGCTTCGGAGTTGAGCGCTTTCCATCCAACGGCCTTATCAGAATCAAAATATTTTATTGTACCTTTGTTTCTGTGGTGTTGTGTGTGATACGTATGACCTATATTTCTTACCTGAAGGCGTACAATATGATAAAACTAATAAAATAAAAGTAATAATTGATCTCTGTTGGACTATTATTACTCTTATATATAATCTACTAGCTTCCGCCCGCGACTTTGTCCGCGTGTACTTCAGGATTTATTCTACTTGTTCGATAGGCATAGAAGGCATCTATCTCCATTTCCAGCGTAAGGTACAAAATAGTGTTTATTCTGTTACGTAGGCTAATAGTTTAAAGAAACAAAAGAAATTTCGATATCTGACGTAGTACATTCAAATAGTCTTCACATTAATATTATAAACGCGAAAGTTTGTATATACGAATTTACATATTCTATGGTCGGTTGCTAGGCAACGCGTTTTTGTTATGCCAAAATTGCCCATGTAATCGCACTAATATTATAAGTGTGATTTTTTTACAATTTACACAATATGTCTTTATAAATTACAGCCTATATGTTATTCTGATGTATAAGCTATATTATTGTAAAGTTTCATTCAAATCCATTTAGTAGTTTTTCCGTGAAAGCGTCACAAACATCCAAACATCTAAACATCCAAACATCCAAACTTTCACACTTATAATATTAGTAGTATCTATAATTAATCTAAAAGATAATTCCTCCAACTGTGTCCCAATTAATTGATCGCCCTCCAATTCGATTAACTTAACTAAGCCCTGAATAAATGATTACCAATTTATTATGGGTACGAATAAACCTAATAATTACTTACCTTAATGAGGCAAACGGTCAATGTGAATCATCAAATTACGAGAAAGTCCCACCTACCCGCAATATTTTGCATATTGCTACCACGCTCGCCCACGCGTGGTGTAATGGTCACCGTTGAAATAAAAAGTTTATATGACACCCTGTTTACTGTAGTGCACTTATTACTAAACCATGGGTTCGAAGGACTTAGTCACCAGCCGCAGTAGACGAAGAATGTGTTGGAAAATATACTTCTCATCAAAAAAATCGAAACACCTTGCAAGTTTATGTTTTGTAAGGATTATCAGAAAAATGTGTATACTTAGGTATATATGTCAAAAGTCGTTTAATAGTGAATAATATGAGGTTTTCAAATCCTAATGTTAATGTTCTAAGTTCAAATTAAATTTTCATAGATAGAAGTATATATAACTTATTTTCCACCTATCAGGATCCCACTTAAAGACTACTTAGAAGCCACAAAATCTACTACTTCATTTTCTATTAATAAAAAATTTCTGTTAGACTGTACGGAATCAGCCAAACAACAAGGAATATAAAAATCACACATTTGTAACGTGTACGTGACGTCAGCCAGCCCACGTTACAAATTACCGTCGGGAAGGATAATTTCCTCGGTGACCAGCACAATGTTATGACAAAATACCTAAATGTTGTGCTTATGGTAATGAACGGGCCTTCTGTAATTTGAAATTGTTAATTGAGACTGCATTAATTACAGAGAAATTTCCAGGAAACAAAAATATTACACGCAGTAAAAACTTGGAAATTTATACCTCGAATGAGTGAAAAGAAAAAAGAAAAACCCCAACAGGTGTACAAGGTTCCAGGAAAACATTTAAATAGAAAATTCCTTGTGATAATAAAGCACGTATTTTTCCACTGGACGTGAACTGTATTTTTTACTGAATCTGTTTTAGTACCCAATATTTATTTAAACAGATATAATGTGCTATCTAGATATCTAGCTAGACAAAAACAATTTCGCGCTTCTGTTTCCCTTGGGGATCAGGAATGACCTCGTTTCGTTTTTCACACAGAAACGAAGAGCGGAAAAGAAAAATGTTTTTCTTACCTAATTACTTTCCCTGCCTTCAATGTAGGCAAGGAAATGAAAACAAATTGTACTAAAACACAGTGTAATAAGGGAGAATAAGTAATTTTGTATATTGCACCTATTATTTTATATATTGTAGCTATGTTACATGTATATGCTGAAATTTGTGAATAGAAAGAATAAGGTTATCGTTACTATAAAAACAGATCTCAGCATCATCATCAGCCGGGAAACGTTCACTGCTGGACATAGGCTTCCTTCATGGCACGCCACACAGACCGGTCCCGAGCCACCTGCATCCAGCGACTCCCTGCGACTCTAACCAGCTCGTCGGTCCACCTAGTAAGGAGACGGCCCGGTAGACGTTTCCCGGTACGTGGTCGCCACTCGAGAACTTTTACTCTCCACCGGTTATCGGTTCTTCGAGCGATGTGGCCTGCCCATTGCATTACCTTACATTTTTTTACGGTACAATATCAAAATATTAGTTTATTTACAAAAAACAACAGACAAATGAATGATGTTTCATAAATAAGACGTTGTTATTTTCACTAAAACAAACTAACGGATACAATCCCACTATAAACAAACGAGTATCAATATTACATTTCTATATTGTTTATAAACAAACGCAAACAAATAAGTGAAATCAAACCTCGCATATAAAAGGCATTCGATAGTAATCCCTACGCCATTTATATTGACGTTTACGGGCGAGATATTATCGAAACTGAAAAGCCAGTAATTACCACACGAACGCTGAACCAGGGTTTTTTACACCTGTACCGAAAAAAAATATGAAAAATCTCACTAACCTTTATTCGGTGTCACGAAATGTAACGTTCATTGCTTAATCCTTCAGGTGTGCAATCAATCACTTTACAATTTGTACGTGAAAATAATCTTTAGCGGGGATCACTGTAACGCCACCACAAAAAAAAACAAGTCACTTTAATCTATGGTACAAGATGAAATTTATGAACAACGCAACACGTTCACAAAATTAATCCAGACACCTGTATTTCAGTTTTTTCAATCCAATTCAACGCACAATCCGCGATAGTATTTTTATCTAACTCTCACATAAACACTCATTGGTCAGAGGTCACAAATGACATTTTGTTTATTTTTTTACGCGTTCGTATTTCAAAATGGGAATGCCGCGTAATGAGCAGCGGTACCGAAGACGTGATACACAGTTACGCCGTAGACGCCCGGCCGGTGACTGAGGGTGTATGTAAGCTCTGCCAGCCCCGGCCAAGCCAAACGACAAAGAGCAGGCGGTGGAACAGACCCCACACTCCTTTGATTACTTAAGATCTAAAACGTGTTTTCTGTCAAGTTTGATATTGGGTTTGTATGTATTGGTGAGGTAGTATTATTCGATTAGACGGTGCCAAATCAATTTTTGGTGTGACAACTTCTTTAAGACATCTAGATCCATTGTTAAATTTAAAACCCAGAAATTATTATTTAAACTACTGGTAGATAAAATTGAAAAGTATTGGCCTCGTTATGATTTTTAAAATATACTGTCTAAATAATGCGCCTTTTTATAAATCATATCACAGACGACCTTTAAAAGAAAAACGCATAATAGCTTGATCTTAATGCAATGTACTTGAATTTTACAAATGCACATTTTAAGATGAGAATAGAAACTCCAAAATTAATGTTCAAAGTTTTGTCATTATATGTACATACTCGTATTTCCACTTAATAACAGCAGCAAATTTATAAAATATTTCAAGAATACGCATTTCATTCAAATCCTTTCAACGCATTACTCCATAAACCTACTACGCCGCACGGTCAACTTTCAACTTGCACCGCGGTCCAGCTCTACGATTTCCACGCTAAACCTATTCTTTGCCCCGACAACGACCTTAATCTGAAATCCCTTTTCAACTCCTCGTGTCTCTCATTATTGATCTCTTTCACTCCTCACTACCGGTGCAATAACGTTCCTCCCGCTCTTATTGCTGAAAGTTGTATAGCTTCCTCTCTCTCACTCACCACTGCAGAGCCTCAAAAACGACTCAGTGGCGTACTATCAACGTGCTACAAGTTTTTCCTTTACAAGTGGCGTAGAGCAGCAAAGTAACGTACATAACGTTTGTATACTGGTGTTTATGTTAATATTTTAGCTGGAACTATTTTAATCTACATCAATTTGAACATGGAACAAAATTAGTGTGATAAATTTCGTTAAAAAAACAGTTGAAACAGAACGGAAGCTACTGTTTACATTTTTTTTGTGTATTTTTTTCTTAGAGTTCGGTTTTTGTTTAGTATTCTTGCGAGCGTGCCCGATTCGAATCCTGAATAAAACATAGGGCAGTTGGGAACGACGATATTTTCAATTGGGCTGGCTTGTGTAGTGAAACCATTATAGTGCCGATGCTGCTTGTGTCAGAGACAGTTGTATTCTGTTCTTGTAATGTATTTTGTAACACAACTATTGTGCAGTGCAGTAAACTGAACTAAAAAGTTTAATAAGAAAAGTTAAGAAGTTTTTATAACGATAAAAATGAAGAAAAAAAATATGTTGAGTTTTCAGTGAAAATCAAGACTAATATTCTTGAAAATGTTATTCTAATGTTTTTATTCCAAAAATACTTTGTGATATATATTATATGTATTTAATATTGACAATACAGGATAAAAAATTATTTATGAATGTATTTTGATTTATAAACTGCAATGTATTTACATTTAATTTTTTTATTGTATGGTCTTTAGACAATTTGTATATATATGAGGTAACATATACACACAAAAAACCATAGTAAGTCAAATTGAGGACCTCATCCTTTTTTAGAGTCGGTTAATCATAATCATAATTTACTTCAATTAGTACTGCCACAGACCTATAAAAAAGTCATTTCTTAAAAACCTAGAACTACTTTTTACCGCCACGCGACGTACATCTCTCTCTTTCTAATATTGCTAACTTCAAAACATCTGTCTCGTTCCGGCGGCACGCTTAGCAGCCCTGTCTTTCCATTCATATTTTTAAACCTGATTGGAAACCAGTTTTTGCAGATGCTGTGTTTAATATATTCGAACAAGATGGTTTAAACGTAAGCTGAGGTAGATCGTGTTGTAGTTACATAGCGAAATGACACGTTTCGCGAATGTATGAAGCCACATTCATCATCATCATCATCAACAGCCCACCGCAGGGGCTCAGGCCTACTCCTACATAGAGAATATAGGCCATAGTCTACCACGCGGGACCAGTGCTGATTGATATACTTCACATAGACCTTTGAATTTGTTCTCAGGAGTGTGCGAATTTCCTCACGATGTTTTCCTTCACCGAAAAGCCAATGTTAATTATTTTTATCATTCGTACATAAATGCCAAATAACAAACTGTAACTGTTACAGAATATATAACTGTTATTCTATCTTTTAAAATGTCATTATCAAATAAAGTGATTTAATAACCTTTTTAGATATTTTTCGTATCTTCACAAAATATAACTAGGAACTTTACTATGAGCCGGATTTCAATGCTTTACTGCGTCATATACAAAGTATTATGTTGATGTTCGTTTGGAACATCTAACACTAGAAAAGGAAAGATGGTATGCGTAGACGCAACTGGAAAGCTATGAATTCCAAGTGCATACCCATTTTGCGCACATAATTTTCTAAAAGGAGATTTTGCGCACTGGAAAATGTAACAGTTAGTATTAGTTTTTTATTTGAATTAAACAGTTTAAATTTTAAATTTAAAAAAAAACACGAAAAACTATCGTTATTAACCATAGATTGTGCAACAGATAGCTTTAGGGGCCGTGTAGACACATATAGCCATCTCATTTTCGCAGACACTGATTTATTAAATATAATATAAATAAAATTAAACATCCGTCCATACAATAAAAATAAAATATAAAAATAAAATACTATTAACTAATAAATAAAAAATAAGATAAGCATGTAATGCTTATATTGTCTTATTTCTTATTTGCGTTCTGGTGAACACCAAGCCAGTATCTAAAAATAGGGCTGGACATATCCTCACCAACGGCCACCAATATTATACAATATTAAAACAATTTTTTCCTGTATTTTCTTTTGTTTGTTTGTTCTTGTATATAATATACTTATAAAACTATTTGATGTATTCCAGTGCACCTTGGAAGTGTTTTCGAATTCATTATTTGCAATTGAATGGCATGATGGACTCAGGTTAATAAGTGGACTTGAGTACATCAATGGATCGATTGGAACGGAGGACCTTTATCACCATCAGCTGGGAAACGTCCACTGCTGGACATAGGTCTCCTCCGTGGTACGCCGCAATGACCGATCCCAACCCACTTGCATCCAGAGACTCCCCGCGACTTTAACTATGTCATTGGTCCATCTGGTAAGGGGACGGCCCAGTACACGTTTCTTGGTACGTGGTCGCCACTCGAGTACTTTTACTGCCCTTTGCCTCTTCATCTCACTGACTTGTCGAGCTATATCAGTGACTGTGATAGTGCCGTGGAGAAACTAAGAGGATAGCCCGTTCCATTGCTCGCTGCGTGACTTTGAGCTTTTTTCCGTTGTTGTTGCTAGGGTGGTTTCCGAACATGGCCATACGTTGGCCATTGTGCATGGAAGTGTTGGCGGCTATACTAGCCAGACGATCTCTTCCCAGAAGTGCGTATTGCGCGCTTGATGTCATTACACGCCTCCTGGAATGATCGATGGTTGTCTAGGATCGTCGCCCGTTTTTTGGCCACGCTGCTGTAGGTGGGAGTTTCCTCGGCAGCCATGCACCCTTGAGCTTGTTTATTCGGCCAACATACCTCTAAATGATCACGCTTCGGTTCCGTATTCCATACAGGGGCTTTACACCTGGCTAATGGTATCAATAATATGAAACT
Organism: Carcina quercana; assembly: GCA_910589575.2. Lineage (NCBI taxonomy): Eukaryota > Metazoa > Arthropoda > Insecta > Lepidoptera > Depressariidae > Carcina > Carcina quercana. Next base: position 3,308,762 of record OU342451.1, on the reverse strand, counting down.
GGTGCGCAAAAAGGGTCTCGTGCTGCCGTACTTACACAAGATTTATATCGGAGAAGAAATATACGAGTATTATATAAAAGAGTGAGTACGTACGTACACCACAAACATGAAAGTTTTAATTTTAATAATACGTCATTACGGCAGCGGTCGGTTTTTTGTCTTGGTCGGGTTTCAGTTCTGCAACTTTGTTCTTGTTGTTTTCTGTTTTCATTTTGTTCCGTTCTCTTGGCCGTATGGCCAATTTGCACGAAATGCGTCTTTAAATATATTTATGACGTCAGTCACGCAGCTTAAAATAATGTGCTCCGCTGCGCTGAAAAGAAGATGTAATTACTAAAGAAAAATAGATAATACCTTCCCACAAAGCGTACTACCCAAAATGTCACATTACCTGAACTTGATTTACATTCAGATATTAGTTATTAGGATAGATTGTGTACTAACTACGCATTAATTGATGTGCTGATGAAAAGGTTGTCTTGTTTCATACCGCGGTTAAATGTGCAAAAGCTGGATAGATTTGCAGACGTATGTTTATGATAAACTAGATTTTATCTGTGGCGTAGCGTTATGACGGATAAAAAGGTTTTTTGTAGGTTTTTCAAGGCTGCATTTAAATTAAAAATGGTTCCGATATACATTTACCATAAATGGAGCTGAGCCAATATCAACTTTCAAAAGTTATGTATTTCTCGCACCGCTGTCGTATTCCAAGTTGTCATTCCTCATTATTATTTTTTATGTTACAATGATATGTTAGAATTAATTATTATTATCAAATTTAATAGAGTGCTTGAAAAAAAATCCCGTAATTTTTTTCCCTTAGGATAACTTCGAAAGCTAGTATTTAAATATATGTCTTTGGATAATCTGGAAGTCTCGGGTTCGATTCCCAGCGAAGATACCTATTGGTACTCGGATTGGTTGGTGGAAGAGTATTTATATGTCCATCTACCTACCACCATTTTGGCTAAGTCAAAGCCAAACAGCAGTGTTAATAGAACTGTTGAATTCTGGTAATTCAAGCGTAGCAGAATCAGACCTTTTTTCATAAGCTTGAAGCTTGTGGGTGAGCGCGCTGGCCATCCAACGAACTTATCCTCATTTATCATCAGGTGATATGGAGGCCAAGTTCGAACCCGTTAACCATTTAAAAATAATCTTGTATCTAACTGATTTTGCGTGCGGCGGTGCCAACTCGATTGGAGGTATATCGAAGTGCTGAGATGTCTGTATGACGCCACCTCGATGACCGCTCAAGTCCAAAACCAACAAGCAAGTACTATCCGATTGCGAGGAGTAAGACAGGTAGATGTAATATCTCCAATACTGTTTACAAACGCATTGGAAGACGTCTTCAAATCGTTTGATTGTCCTGGCCGGTTCTAGTCTCAAAACGATAAAAATTAAACGATAAATTTATTCCGCAATAATTTTGTCTAGGCATATATTTTTACTGTTTTCTTTGAAGACTTTTATAGCTTCTGTTATTAATTTTGTGATAGTCTAAAAACTATAATGTAAGGTCTGTCTAGACAGTCAATAAAAAGTACGACTTTATTGATTTTGATACTAAAATCATAACTCGCTACTTTTCTTGGCTTATAAGTCATAATACCTACCTAGATTATACCTGTTTGGTCATCCAAGAAACCGTTTCTAATTTTAAATCATTTGACCTTCAACTCACATGATAGTAAGTTTCAAGCCGTTATATGGAAAGCGCTCTTACCCAGAAACCTAAATTGATGAGGCGTTAACTGTGTTATCGTGCTATGAAAACTGCTGGTTTTCAAAGAATATTTTTACTAAAACACACATTTCACTTGATGATAAGTGACAAAGAGAAGAAGAAGAAAGAAGAGAAGAAGTATGGAAAGCGTGCTAACATAAAGACCTCAAGTTGGTTAGGCGTGGTAATTGTTGTCTTTCTTTCTATTAAAACACTAATTTATATATTCGAGTCAACGCCGCTAAATCTCATTAATTGATACTTTGCGGTCTTTTGTGGCTAAATTCAGAGGGGCAAACATAGTTTGCGAGTACTGTATCGATGAATTGGGAAGTATCAATTACCAATTGCTATTTGCGGCGATCTCGTTGCACGCCTGCTCCGCTTTGAGGACGCTCGCAAGCCGCTAGTGTGATAAGACCCTAAGGGATCCATATTTTACACACGATCGAAAAAAATAATCGCAGGAAGAACTTCATGTGTCACATTCACCGAAATCTATAGGATACATTTTGGAGAGTGTGCGCAGGAGCTATTTTTGTTGATTCCGCCTTCGCCGTTCAAGTACCGGTCAAACAGAAGAACGGTAGACCTTCACCCGTACACTGTAGATATTCCTACAGCTCGCACCAAGCGTTTCGCTTCCACATTTATCGTGCGTACAGCAAAAATATGGAATACACTACCGGTTTCCGTGTTCCCCAAAAACTACAACTTGGGAATCTTCAAAAGAAGAGTAAACAGGTACCTTCTAGACCAATACGTAACATCGTCGACCTCATCGTCACTTAACATCAGGTGAGATTGATGTCATGTGTTGGTCTATCTTCAATAAAAATATTTAAAAAAATCTGAAATGTACAAAACATTTGATCAAAATTTATCATTAGATAATGGACATATATATTGGACGAGAAGCTATATGGATTGGTGATCGCAGTAAGATGTTATTGTTACATAGTTAGATCCTGCTGCCCATCTCCTAACTATTTTCCCTTTAGCAGTCTTTTACGACACCCAGGGGATGATAAGGGGTGGTTTGGATGGTGCTATTCTAATCTTGATATACTAGTACAATGGCGTAAGCACTTACTTTAATTAAATTATAAACCCTGAATGCACTTTGCATTCCAGACTTGCATGCGAATGCAAAACAATAATAACTCAGGTGCTAACTGGAAAGTGTACTTTGTAATCTTAAACCGTTTTCCTCGTATAATGAGATGCAAAACAACATTATAAGTTAAGCGTAAACTTCACTAATCATTTCATAACTACAGTATTTTGTTTTAATTTAGTTTCATTGAAAGTTTTATTGTTAACGGGAATTCACTCATGAGTGTTTCCATAAAACAAATATGACATCAAAAACTAAAGCTGTTTTTGATAAGTAAGTACCTATAAAACATTGGATTATAGTGACAAAGTCTGCCACCAAATAGCAGTGCAGTTTTGTGTTCAGATAAGAAAGATATAACCAAAGCATTAAATTTAGGCTTCTGACTGAGCACGCTTTCATTAAATGGAAAGCCTAAGCCTATGGCTCGCACTAAGCGCTTTGCTTCTAAATTATGCGTACAGCTAGGGAGTGGAATGCGCTGCCGGCGTCTGTATTCCCTGAAAACTATAACTTGGGTGTCTTCAAGTCGAGGGTGAACAGGCACCTTCTAGACCAACGCGCACCATCGTAGGCCACATCGTCATTTACCATCAGGTGAGATCGTGGCCAAGCGTTGATCTATAATCTGTAAAAAAGCCTTGTCACTTACCATGAGGTGAAGGCAATGTTCATGTACATTACACATAAAAAGCTGTGAGTTTATTTGATAGTCCAATAAACATAAAATGGCTATTTATTGGACTTAGACACAGCAGTCACAGTGTAAAGTGCGCACCCAGTTGTCCTTCACTGTCCAAGTTAAGTTGAAACCTCTCACTAGCCCTTCTACACTCACGTTTTGCGACCTTCTCAAATGCTTTATTGCCACTAATACTCTATGATACCTACACAATTGGATTTACAACACTTACAATCTGGAGGCCCCAGGTTCGATTCCCAATAGAGGTGCCAATCGGTACCCAGTTTGGTTGGTAGTAGGGTATTTTTTATATGTGTTTTGGTATGAAAGGTACCAGAGCATGCGGCTCATTACAGATTGAAGCTTTCTGGGTGCGCACGCGCACTATCATCAGAAATGTGGAAATGAGTTATTTTTATTTGTTTGTATTTATTTCATGTCCTACCGGAGAGTCAGAATGACTAGATTCCGGAAAGATATACTTATTTTTATCCTAATTGAAAAAGTATTTCCCCTGGGATAATTTCTACAGTTGACGCGGTTTAACTCGAGTGCAAAAGCTACTTTTGTCATTCTGTATGTATAATGTACAATATATGCTAGCTCAGTTGGGTAGAGCGTCAGTCCTTGAACAATCGAGGTCTGGGTTAGATCCTGGCTCGTACCAATGAGTTACAATTTTTTTATTTGGCATTTATGGCATTTATGGCATAACAAAATCATTACAATTGACTTTTCGCTGAAGGAAAACATCGTGAAGAAACCTGCACACTGCTGAGAAGAAATTCAAAGGTGCGTGTGAATTCTACCAATCCGCACTGGTCCCGCGTGGTGGACTATGACCCATACACTCTATGTAGAAGAGTAGGCCTGAGTCCCTGCAGTGGCGGATATGTATAGGTGGTTGATAATTGATGATTATTGCTATAATTATTTTCGTTTTTTTATTTCATACTCCGTTGAAAAGAAAATGATTGATATTTTTGACGTCAATCACGATCATAACTCTACAACACACTGATAAACGAAAATCAGTTCTAGAATGTACAAATGAAGAAGTTCGATATGAGACCCTACGTGTGACAATAAAAACCTTGTGAATTTCCTTCAATACAACGGTTGGTAGATGCAAATCATGCAAATCAAAACGTCTATGTCAAACAAATTTATCATTGCACACAATCTCTTTGACTATGTTCTAGGTTAAACCTGTGAAGATATTATCTGTGGAGCAGCACTGAACTAAATCACTTGTTGTATGAATTTGGTCTTTAAAAGTCCTACTCTACGGTCAGGTTTCATTTGGAGTAATGTAGCTGTTATACTTTTGCTGGTGGCCATACGCTTGAATAAGTACACTTGGGGACACGAAACGGTATAGTTTAAAACGATTAAAATTTTAACCGTCCAGTTATGTCAGTTCCGTAGCTAAAAAGGGAAAAATGAACTCTTATAGAATCACTTGGTTGTCCGTCTGTCTGTCTTTTCCTTTTTCACAGAAACGCGTGGAGGTATCAAGCTGAAATTTATGTAAAATGTTCAAGTCTGCAATATCTTTGATTTGTGACAAAATCAAACTTATATGTCAACGAAATAAAAGGATACGACCGTTTATGCAAATATGCAGCTTATTTTGATGATTTCCCTTGAAAACGTAGCAACGACGCTGCAAGTCGTGAGCGCACGGGCGGGAGTTTCCTCGGCAGCAATGGTTCCCCCACACAAGGGGCTATCAGTGATATTCATATTGAACAGGTGTTTGTTAAGTTCAAAATGGACGTTGCACCCTTACCATCCTTGGGGTCTCCCTATTCAGACTGAGAAGGGTGCGTGTTTAAGAGGATCTCAGAAATAACCACCAACAGCGAATATCGAAACTTATAATGTTCCAAACTTTCAACAACAAAACTTCACAAAACTTATTAGCACAATACAAATCTAAACTTATTGACGAACTACCGGGACAATTTTTCGACCTTGTTCGCTAGACCCAAATGCCTTGCTCCACCGATCGTTCGACTTGTACAGTATTGCAGTTATTTAAACACTAAAGGAAAACCTTACACGTGTCAACAATGATTTTTTATAACTACCTACTAAAAATATCAAGCATCAGCTTTTGCTGAGACAAACATCTTTGGCAAACATATAGATAGCGGAATTTGCATTATAAGATTCCATTTTACCTTTTTAGTTCAGAACCCTAAAAGCATCGATATATATGTACTACGCACATGTATATATGTCAGGATGTATGTAGAATATATAAAAGCGTGATTTATGTAGTTGAAGGTCTGCGGTTGATAATATCTATGTCGCCATTGCATTGTTGAATAAGCTGTTTTACATAATCGTTAAGGTTTAACTAAACATCACTGATATGTAAAGCAGCTGTACTATGTCTAGCTGGATAGTCATTTCTTGCTACTGCAGTGCATCAACTATGTTCGCGGAGGCGCGCACAGACAGCTTTCATGCTGACCTCAGAAAAAAGTACGCGTCTTTGTCAAGTCGAGTGCGCGCGAGCTCCAATCGCATCCTGAACACCATAGCCTGTAAATTTGACTGTCCCATTATGCGACATGTAAATAGTATGACAAACTCAGTTGTGACATATACATATTAACACAGTTATAAGCAGTACTAACAATTATATAGATCCTTGACATCTGAAAAACCATTTTTCGCAAGATAACCATGATTAAATATAAATAACCTTTGAGTCCCTGTTTTCATTAAATTTTAGTCATTTTAACACATTTTTCTGGGTTCATTCGATAATTTTGAAGAACTACATTCCGCTTTGTAGGCCATATTTGCCATACAGCGAAAGGAAAACACGAAAGGAAAATTATAACAAATTTTTTAAATAATTGACTCGCTACTTCGATGAATGCAAAAAGTTATTCAACTCCGTAAGTTAAATTTCAGCTATTACTAAAAATCACTTAACGTCGTTGAACTGTTTTCCATACCGGAGGTGTATATTGAAACAGCTAGCGGTTATGTATAGCGGCTTATTAAACAATCTGCGACATCTACATTTGTCCGCGAGTGTAAGCAAGTTAACGCGATACATTTGCAATGCCAAAGCTACAGAGTGACGTGTCAAAGGAAACGAGCGAGGCGAGGCTTTAAGAATTTACCCCTTCACTTGACTGGCTTTGGCGTGAGATGGCTTTATTACAATGACTTAAGTACTGTAATTTAATTTATAAAATGCTTCTTGGTCTTCATCTCCCTTACAAAGCTTTCAGTCATTGCATAAACAACGAGATTGTAAAAAAACTAATGAGGTAAGCAGGTAAAGGCCGGAACACTATGGCAATCCCAATTAAATTGATTAGAAAGTATCCTGTATCGGAACACAATCGGCGTCGGGTTTCCGCTAATGAGTCCATTTATTCAATAAACGTTGCGACACACGGTACTGGAGGATGGGGGATGTTGTAGCATTATTAATATGTTATAGAAGAAGTTTAACACTCACATTTCAATCAAGCGTCAATTTTTTTAACGCAACAATCGTATAGTACTCTCACAATAAGTTTGCCCCTCTGAAGTTAGTCACAAATTATTTACAATTATTCACGTATAAATGGGAGGCAAGGCAAGTTAGCGGGTGCAAATAAATGCCCTACCTAGTGTTTTATGTTATCTAGGGATAGTTATTATCGAAAATAATACACACACATTCTAAAAAGTGCTAAAGAAGATGTGATTGAAACATTAAAGCTATCGAGAAAATGTACACCAACCATGCTTTCATTCTAAAGTTCACTCAATAGAACCCTCTAGTTTTCATTGCTAAAATTTTATACGTGTAGCTTCCATGAAATATGATAAAACACAGACCAAATTACGATCCTCTTAATGTTAACATTTTTTCCATTTTACAAACAATACAAAAACACCCTTCTCCGTCTCACCTCTATTATAACGTTATAAAACCATCCTTTATCAATTTTATTTTGATGATGGTAATGTGTGTCGATTTAATATAATAGTGTGTGAACATACTAAGGCGTCGGTGGCGCAATGGATAAGGCGCGGACTCTCAATCTGAGGGTACCGGGTTCGAATCCAGCCGTGTACCTATGAATTGTTTTTCAATTCAAGTACATTATCCGATTGCTTAACGGTGAAGGAAAACATCGTGAGGAAACCTGCATGTCTTGAACAGGCATGTGAAGTCCGCCGATCCGCACTGGGCCCGCGTGGTGGACTATGGTCCATACACTCTCTGTAGGAGAGTAGGCCTGAGCCCCTCCAGTGGGGACATATATAGGCTGTTGATGATGATGATGAACATACCAAAAATCATGGCTGTCAATTATTGATTGTGCTGTACGATATCTAATAAACTATGCAAAAATCCCTTCCTGTTATTAATATCGTTTAGGATTACGAAATATGCATTGGATTGGATTGGTTGTGGTGCAATTACGCGATCTATTTCAATCAAGCCAATTACACATTTATTAAATGCTGGCTTTACAGCGTACTCCGCGTGTATATTTATGACATCCGCTATAAGATGCAGTCATAGCGGATGCAGTTGCTCCATTATGACTTTACTAGAAGGTTCTGGAACAACTCTCTTTGAATATAAATTGGTGTTATTTTCATTAAAATATTGTATAATTTTAATAGGTCCACTGTACCTGTCATGGGATCTACAATCACGGTAGGAGAAGATTCGTCAGTTTTCAATTTGTTTCCACGCAGTGACCACATAGTAATTGTCAATATCCGTGTCTAGTCTGTCTATGTATGTCTATCCAATGTCTATTGTATATACATATAATTGGCAATGCCCCTCTCTAACAATGTCTGTCTCTGTCATTTTATCTGTATTTAATAGAATTAAAGAGAATTCAAATTGATAATATAGACACGCGTATTATCTTCCTTGATGGTAAATAATTTATAAGGCCGGCTGTGAGGGATTGCTTACCTATAAGCCTCAACTTTATGAGGCGCTGCGCTCGCTAGTTCATTGCCTGAAAACAAAAGTAATTATTATTAATCTTGTGTAGTTTAGCGACAAATCGAGGTAACGTATCCACTTATCTCGGTGGATGGGGATGAGAATGTAGAACAATTCACTCCCAATACCGAAAACGAGTTCTAAATAGATACACTGAGAATCGAACCTGCAACTATCCAAATTATTAGTTTTCATATTTACTTCGTTTAAGTGTCTCGGGACCGGTTGGTGTGGCATACCATGAAGGAGGTCAATATCCAGCAGTGGACTTTTCCTGACTGATGATGATTTCCTTAGTTTTATGATTGAATGTAGTTCGGCTTTAGGGCTACTTTATAATAAATTATACTAAACGATAATTAAAATTTGTCTACATTGCTGCATATCAAAATCATTCTACCAAAAATATTTTCAAGTATTTTCTTCGCTTCTTACATATATTTGTAAAGACTGGAAATCGAAAATATTTTATTTAAACAATCTTTTACCTCTACACGTACCTAATGCGACAAAACTCATTAACACCTACAATAAAATTCATGCTCCTACAAAACGGCCCCACCCCAAAAAACGTAATTACCTTCCCCAAACACGTATTGGGCAAAAACGTGGCCCGTAATTTTTACAAATAACGATTACAATTTGACATTTATTGTGGCATTTAGGAAAGCAATACTGGTATCACAAATATTGTCGGCCATTTTGTGCACGAGGTGAATACAAAATGGCGGGGGCTGATGACAGCTTGGGCGTTGGGTTGCATTTGGATTAATACGTTTGTGTTATAAGTCACATAATTAATATGTTTCGAGTTATCAATGTGAAATTATGCGTTTTTAGAACTTATTGGAACCATAAAAATGGCAGTAATAGGCTAGATGACACCAAATCAGATTGGGGCTAAATTGTATTTTAAACCATAAAGGTCATTATAAAGCTCCTATAAAATTTAAAATATCTAATATTATTTAATTTTTTCTGGACTTTTACACTTATAAAGCCCGCAAAAATTCCAAAAAACCAACTTGCTCGTTTAAAAATTTTTATTTTACGTTTTGTTTTGTAATTACATTGTGAATATTGTTTAGTAAGGGAATGGTCACATAAAAACATTATTTTACGAGATAACTCAAATATTGTTAAAAGTTTCATACATTATCTATACTTCAATACTTAACCGTGACGTCACGCCTAGGTACCGATTTGTATGGAGCGTTTTTGCACCACGTGACTAAAATCACTTTTCGACGGGTTATATTAGGAAAACTATCAGTCGTATCGGAAAATCTTTGACAAGGCCATTTATCTCTTCACACGGTCTCTCGAATGAGGGAATAAATTTTTTTTTGTCATCATCCCTATTCTTTAGTAGCCTTTCGAATGCTAAGCGCGGGAATTATGGCAAATCCCCCCACCGAGCAAGTGCAAGAGCACATCCGTTATAATAGTGGCCTATCACCGTTTCCTACTGATAATGAAGATTACGTGAGCGTTTAAAATATGCAGAAAATGTACAATTTTACCTATTTCCTTCGTTTTTGTAATTGGTCGAGTAGTTGTGCATACTTAACTTTGTACTTTTGTGAATAAATAATAGACCCAAAAAAATGAACAATTCGCAAAACCATTATTTTTAAATTTTGACGAGTTTTGTTAACTACAATAATATATTAAAATATCAAATGCCAAAGTGAGATTTTTATCATCTCGACGATACGCGAACACTTTGTCTATGCATATCATATAAACTGTGGACACATGAATGTACTCATGTACACTCGAGTACAAAAATATGTACCCACTTTTGTACCATGCCACATTCACCCACTTATTTCTATGGAGTATGTTGAAGGAAGCATTAATATTTTTATATACAAGATAGATCGACGCTTGACCTCAATCTCACCTGATGTTAAGCGACGATGAGGTCGACGATGTTACGTGTTGGTCTAAGAGATACCTACTCGTATTTACTCTTCCTTTGAAGAATTCCAAATTGTAGTTTTTGGAGGACACGCAAACAAGGAGTGCATTCTATATTTTAGCTGTAAAAATAAGACATAGTAGAACAATGGGTACATATTTTTGTACACGAGTGCACCATGGACATGTATTTCCCTTAGTAAAACTTCTGATAGCACAGACGAACTCATAACCTAAAAAAGCTTCGTTACTATGGAGTGAACTCTTATTGAAGAAACTTCAAAATAAACCGTTCATCGGAAACTAAAAACTGTCCATATGAAATAACCACAAAATGACATCAATCCAATGTTTCCATTCGATCCCGAATGTAAACGGATAGTGTTGTGTTACCAGTCGATATGTAGCCACGCGGAAAGAATATCGATACACATTCCTCTTTATCACGTCGATGATGTAATGGAGCGCCACACCTGCGGTTTGATAGTTCTGAGTTTCTTCTTCTGATTTATCGATAAAAAAAATCGATTTGAAATGCATGTGGAAATTGCTTGAGTTTATTGACATTTTTAAAACTTTGAATGAGCCATGGGTTTACCTTACCTTCGTTTCATCTGATGGATGGAAGCGTGCTAGCCCAGAAGTCTCAATGTGGCGCTGTTTGGTAACATAGAGATCTTTAATAAATAATAGTCTTGCCAGGATATCTTTAGCCAACCCATTCGCAATATATGTTTTACATACATTCTTAATTGGACCTTAGACCAATAGATAATATGATGACAGCTGGCCTGGCTGACATATAACAACACCCTACAATCGACCAAACTGGGTACCGACAATGACAGAGGATGAGTCTAGGCGTGTGCTACGAACATGGTCAAATAAATAGGAAAATGTTGTTAGTATATTTGTGAAAAACTAATTTATCTATGGTTTATCCATGTTATATCCATGTTCTAGTTTATTGTATTTGTTGTCAAATCTGTTTCAGATGCTGTTTCTATGTTTAGTTTTATTTTCTGTATAAAATTCACTCTCATAATATATGTATATAGTTACCAAATACGGTAGACTTTCATATTAGACGTTTTTAAAGTAACAAAATTTGTTACTATAAAAATATTACACTATTTCTGTACATGAATCTGCTTTGATGTAATTTCCGACGATTTTTGGTCATCATCGATTGCAAGTTCGTTGTTAATTTTATCGATGTCGATTAAATGAACTGACATCTCTATTTGAAATTATACTATATCGGAGTGGCTAGTCGCGACTCTAAGTGCATCGCTTGCAATTTCAGTGTTTCAATTGGCCGATAACATTATCATTTTATGTGAAGTGTTTTCCACTAACTATATGGGTAGTATAAAATCTTTGTCGATTTTTTATTAGCCATGTACCTGTATTCTATCCGGACATTATAAACTATTTAAGGGGACTCCCATACAACAGACGTGTTTATTATTTAGACGTACTATGTAACATACTACTAGCGCCATCTAGTGCCGTACTCGTCCACTACTGCTACTTCAAAACTAAATTGATAACGAAAAAGGCGCATTCGTTAGAGGATTGTTCGATGCATATTATTATTTATGGTTTCGTGCGCGACTCCGACTCCCACTTGGCCAATTTTTCACAAATATGTAAATGATTGATGGATTGATTTATTGATACCCGACAGAAGAATTAAACAGATTTATTTATCTTCAATCAACGAAGAAACAAACATGAATACCATACTTTGTAAGAAAGTAGGGACACAACAGGTAACAGGCGCAAAGGTGAAGACAATCGTGGCACTTATAAAAATGGCTCGCAATAGGGTGACAACAAAGCGCGTCACGCAAGCCAACAGCTCGGGCGGAAAGGGATAATTTCCCAAATTGGCCCGCGTACGTCGCAATCGCCTGCCATCTGGTGAGGGCACAGATTTCTTTGTCGGCAAGCTTTATTTGCGTTGCTTTTTTTCTGTTCGAAATTGTTGCTGTAATCGTTAGGCGTAGGAGCTTTCTGAATTAAAATTCCTTGTTCTACATACCGCTGTATGATCTTCGTAATAAAGTCGATGCTTTGTTCTGGGTACGAAAATCGCAATTACGTTCAAAGGTCTAACAATTTCATACTTTCGTAATCCCCCACGACTAAGAACTACGATTTCCTTACGATAATTTGTAAACCGTTTTTATACGTTGCTACTTAAATAAAATATTACGTTGTAGTTACAAAGGAGATACTACAGAAAGCGCTATATTAGCATTGTATTCTGTGTTAGTTGTATGTAATTAAACAATTTGCTTGATATGAATGTCCTAAGCCTCAAGGTTGCATAGAAGAAATCGCCTGAGGAACCAAGTCGCTTGCATGTACCAAATTCTCGTCTTCAATGGTCGTAAGCTCTTTTGTAAATTCTTTTTAATTGCTTGTTGACTTATTGACTGATTATTGAAATCTACTTATGGATAAAGAAGACGGTTTTAAATTTATGGTCTGTACTTTTAAAGTTATGGTGAAACATATTCCAATTCACTCGCTAGTATTGCGTTACCATCAGTCTCATAAATTAGATGAATCCTCTTAGACTAGATATAAATCTCCTGCCAAAAATCTTCTCCCAATTTTGTTAACTGGGGTGATTGTAATAGCTCGTTAACAGATATTCTTTGGTCACCTGACACAACATTAACTTCAAAACAAGGGGTGATCAATTCTAAGGCCATAACTACACGTCCGGTAACACAAGTGCATCTATTTTGATCAGTTAACACATCAACAGATGCTACCAGACTTCTAATCCAACTAGCACATCGGTAATAGAATATCCGCATTCTGATTCAACCGGCGGACGTATCCGCGGATGCAATATCCGATGTTAGTGCTAGTGCAGAGTCAATAGTGAGGTGCGTGAATAACTACCTCACGGCTACACGTAAAGAGGTTAAACCACAGAATAATATATTATGAAGGAGATGGGAAATGGATGCGTTTTGGCTACAGTCGGCAGCCGTATGCGCTTTTGAGCATACGCGAGATTTTTGCCTGGAAGGCAATTTATTAAAACTAATAACAGCAAAATTAAAAATTAAATGGCGTGTAATGAGTACTGAAACTTCAACTTACACAAAAGATTGAATAATATTTCACAGTTTTAATGTAATAAAACAAAATGTGCTAATTTTCAATTTATAAGACTCGCGTTGATATATTTCATCAATCTTTCATGCTGTCCCTTTCAGTTACGCTGATATTTACATTTTCGTTTTCGCAGCTTAACTCACGTCATAATGTACATCTGTACTGAAAACCGCCTTCTCTCTCCACCCCATACTACTTAAGTGCAAGCGTCGAACTATGACACTGACAGGCACCTGAAGGTGAAATTAGAAACTGTAGAACATAGTCGAGAAGCTTGTCTATTGGTATTTCACGTGATACATTTCACAAAAATATGTAACGCCATACGAGCTTAAGTTTTCTTTGAAAACTGTAAAATGACAATTTCTACCTCTAGAGTAAAAATACATCTACTATACCATATACCATCATTACATTTGATACCAATGGATAAGAATGTTATCAAGTGAGTGTTTTCTTTCTTTCTCATATGATGCACTTATACCTCTTCACTACAGCGCCAGATTAAATAGTTTTGCGCCACTGGTTTTATAGGTGCAGTGGAACCGAACTGAATTGCCGAGCGGAGCGAAATGCGAGCCCATACCTACGGAACCGTTCCTATTCATGGTGCTGATTTAATGAAGTTGTTATTCCAAATGAGGGTGTGGGCCGAGTCGATTGGGCCCAAAATGGGACCCGTTTTCGGTTTCGTTTCGGTCTAAATGAACTGTTTGACGCTATTGAATTGGTGGCGAGGAATTCGTTTAACATTGAACAATCCATGACGTATAACTAAAATAGAAGTTTCAAATCAATCAAAGTATATTATGAGGATAATATAGGTACAATATTCAAAAATACATAAAACCAAAAAACCTTCACCTACTAAATAAAACGTCATTCGACCCGAAATTCTTTTGTTTCTGTCCCTAGTTGTCAATATTTACATATTGTGTAGTAACCAGGTAAAAATCGACGCGCTGACCAAAAATTTGGCGTCTTGCTTTTTCATTTGGCGGATTGAGTGTGCGAAAGCAAGATAGCTCTACAGATGCGGGTTTGTGCTAAATAAGATATTATCCATAGCGTAACAGTTTTGTTTGCGCAAAACCTTTGTCGTTGCTTGACGCCATCTTTTTTATTGCCTACTTTTTGCGTATTCTCATCAACAGCCTATTACCGTCCCCACTGCAGGGGCTCAGGCCTACTCTCCTACAGACAGTGTATGGGTCATAGTCCAACACGCGGGTCCAGTGCGGATCGGCGGACTTCACATGCCTGTTCAAGACATGCAGGTTTCCTCATGATGTTTTCCTTCACCGTTAAGCAATCGGATAATGTACTTGAATTGAAAAACAACTCATAGGTACACGGCTGGATTCGCACCCGAAACCCTCAGATTGAGAGTCCGCGCCATATCCACTGCGCCACTGACGCCTCCGAAGAATGCGTATTCTATTTTCATGTAAATAATAAAACTAGACCAATATGATGTTTAAAATACTTTTAATTATATAATTGAGTCAGAGACAATCGTGACATACATACAGACGGATGTAAAGAAAGAAAGAAAGAAAGAAATAATTTATTCGGCATACAGATTACAGTACAGTTAATACATTAATTTTAAATTTGCTCTGCTGCACTGCAACGCCGAAATGGACCTGTCTCAGCATATGCGGCAGCAGTAGCTGCAGCGCTGATTTTCAGACAGGTACGCATCAATACCAAGGTTTCTCCTTTTTGAAATTTTTCTTCGGAACCCTAAGATCAAATTGAAATAAAAGCAAGCTCAAATTTTACTTCGTAATCTCTCCAGTCACACAATACAGACTGACATAATGATATTCGTTTCCTTATTTAAAGAATTATTTTGGATAATTTAGCTGCAGCCAGCTCGCAGACTTCGTGGGAGGTATAGTCATTAAAAATACGTCCAATTAAGGTGTTTCTGAACACAATAAATACAATTTAAAACGGATACGCTAATGATGTGCAATTTTGAGATTTTGCGCCGATGTACACAGCACAGTACACACGGCTACTTATCAATTTAAAGTAAATGACCTGTTGTATGTGTGAGTAATGTGTGCGAATAGACATTCTATTTTTGAAATTTATCTGTCCCTATACTGTTCACAAACACTAAGGTAGACGAATATGTACACTACTACAAGCAAGAGGACCTTTTGCACACGTCGGACACATGGAACAACTATCGTGATACCGGCACACATCGAACAGATGACGTTTGTATATACGCATGTGTGAGTTAGCTCTGAAGTTAGCTACCAAAAGTCTGCAAAATATCAATTAGGGATAGTTATTCTCGAAAATAATGGACATACATTCCGACTGTACACTCGAGTACAAAAATATGTATCTACTTTCGAACCATGTCACATTCACTCTTGCTTGTTTCTATGCAGTGTGTTGAAGTAAATGTCAATTAAAGGTGAATATGACATGGGTAAAAAGTGGATACATATTTTTGTACTAGAGTGTACATGTGCGAAATTCCGGGCGCCTAACTTAAGAGCTATAAAAACTATATGTTTTAGGGCAAATAGAGAATGTGGAAATTCCGATTTCGAAAATAACAAGAGCTCTATATAAATCGAGTAACAATAACATCAATCTCGTAATTAATGAGTGATCTATAGATCACAACATGGCGGCTATAGCGCACGGAACCGAAACAATGCGCGTAATTGAAATCATTATATGAGAATCATTAAAAAAATCACTTAAGATTGGATAGTTACAGTCATCATGCACCAAAGTGACTTTCACCATAAAACACTAGTGAGGACTTACATTTTTTATATATCCTACTAATATTATTAGTGTGAAAGTTTGGATGTTTGGATGTTTGTGACGCTTTCACGGAAAAACTACTGAATGAATTTGAATGAAACTTTACAAAAATATAGCTTATACATCGGAATAACATATAGGCTATAATTTATAAAGACATGTTGTGTAAATTGTACAAAACCACACTTATAATATTAGTGGGATTACATGGGCAATTTTGGCATAACAAAAACGCGTTGCCTAGCAACCGACCATAGAATATGTAAATTCGTAAATACAAACTTTCGTGTTTATAATATTAGTGTGAAAACTATTTTAATGTACTACGTCAGATATTGAAATTTATTTTGTTTCTTTAAACTATTAGACTACGTAACAGAATAAACACTATTTTGTTCTTTATGCTGTATAATAATTTGTCATAAACGTCACCTGTGCCTATCGAACAAGTAGGTCAAAAGTCAACTAGTAACCTGAAGTACACGCGGACAAAGTCGCGGGCGGAAGCTAGTAAAAGATATATCAACGCTTGACTTCAATCTCACCTGATGGTAAGTGACGATGAGGTCGACGATGTTACGCGGTGATCTAGAAGGTGCCTATTTACTCTTGAAGATTCCCAAGTTGTAGTTTTTGGGGAACATGGAAACCGGTAGTGCATTCCATTTTTGCTGTACGCACGATAAATGTGGAAGCAAAACGCTTGATGCGAGCTGTAAGAATATCTAAATTATACGGGTGAAGGTCTGCTGTTCTTCTGTTTGACTGGTTATTGAATGGCGAAGGCAGAATCAACAAAAATATCTCCTGCACACATTGTCCAAAATATATCCTATAAAATACCAAAAGTTTTATGGTGAAAAATGGTCATGCGTCGAGAGGAAGTTAGCCCCCTTAGTTGAAATCTTATTTTATGGTTGCACACAGTGTCCGCTACAAGCTGTTATGTTTGATTTTATTTGATGTCATATAGTCTACCGGCGCTTCCAGTAGGACATAATTATAAGGGAACAGATACAAAACCTACTAAAATTAATAAATTACTATCTCTATTACATTAATTACTTTCCTATTTACTACAGTAAATTTTTTTTATTCTGGCTTCACCGTCATTCATCAACTAGTATCGACGCATAATCATATATTTCGTCCACGCAAAATGGCACGCGAAATGACATATATGCACTTGAAATTTTAATAAAAGCGGCCAAGTGCAAATGGCATAAGGTTGGTCTTACTTGGAGGGGGTTGCCATAATCACCATAATTGTTGCTTGTAGTAAGATGTTGTTACTTAGGTAGCTGCTGCTGCACATCTCCCGAATATTTACCTCTTAGTCGCTTTTTACGACAGCTGGTCTTATTCTAAAGCCAAAACCACACGAGTTATTTTGCTTCGCCATATTGGGCGAAACAGATTGGATTTTTATTCAGCATTTACAATAAAATCGCAAAATTGTTTCACTCTGGCATACACCCGTCCAAATTTTAATTTCCTGACTCGGTCTAATGAAAACTTCAAAGGAACAAACACGTTCAATACACAATATCATTAATCTAATCAATATTGGGAACGATCATACGCCACAAAAACTAAAGTATATCGGGCTCGGAAACAATTGTCTCAGCTTACAGACGGAAAACTAGTACAACCATTGTATAACTCTTGTTAGTAACCCGTTAGGTTGAATTTTGAACTGGAGTGAGTTGAATGGTAGAAATTAATAACGTTGTCTTGTTTTGTACCAAACAAAAGATATCATCGAAATAAGCCACTTTATAAATCTCTTAAGTGGCTGTCAGGTCGTTTTAAGCTAGGTATCGAATACTATGGAAAAACGATGTGCGTTTTCTTATATTTAGTGTAACTTTTCGACACAGTGGTCTGTTTAACTTGACATCTCTTTGTAGAAGAAGTTACTGCGTTTATATTTTCGTAAAATCTATGAGTCTTCGAGTCGAGTATGTTTTAAAGTTTAGACCAACCGTTATCGTCAGTCATAAGATATCGTATTTACAGCATTAGATAATAGGTATAGGTATGCACTTTAATTTTAAATTTAAGCCCTATTTCAAATGAAATTTACGTATTATCAACATAAGTATTTCCATGGCACCAAATACCAAAAATCTATATGTGAAATCTTTTTGGAAATCTGAGGCTTTTCAATATTATGTACATAGGTAGGTCCAAACAAGCAACATGCTGTGGCTCAAAGCAGTCGCTCGTGACCTCACGCCAGAAATAAAATTACCACATGATAAAAATAAAACCGTAAGCGTCTGTTTAAAATTATATAATTGCAAAAATAATAGTCAATTTCGTTTCAAACAGTTGAATTATCCAGATAATGCTGAAGTAACACTTTATTTCTGTATTATAATTTTTCAGCTGCGGTTTTACATATCTTTGTACACACAGCTTTAAAGAACCTTTTAAAGAGTCGATGAACATAGAGCAGAGAACGCTTTACAAAAAGTTTTGTATACTGTAGCTTTTACATGAACTTTTACGGATTTGCTTTATTCTATGACCAGTAATTGTTCTTCATAGATGGTGTAACAATTGTGACAGATTTAATTACAGTAAGAAATGTTTTAAGATACTTTGGCCTCGGGCTAAGGAAGGTAACATTACAGCAAGAAAGCTTCGGTTGTATGTATTGAATGATGAATATCGACTAATTGATACATTCGTTTTGTTTCCCACCAAAAGTTTTTTTTGTCGACGGTTTAAAAAAATTACTTACGCTTGCGAACCAGAAGAAAACCCGAATAAAAAATTTGACATTCCACTACTAAGAGGGTATGCTGGTGTCAAAGCGCCCATACAAACGTAGTCCAGTCATATTTTTAATACTCAAAAGCTATGAAAATCAATAAAATTTTCAAGACACAATCTAGAAACAAATATCTGTGTCGGTGGTGAGTCAGATTTTCGTTTAAACATATACTTCCAGAGTTACAGGGCGTCAAAGATTTGACCTAAAAGAACGCACAAATATTTCAATTTAATGACCGTTTGTAAAAACGTATTATTCCAGAAACTAAAAAAAGTTTAATTTTAGACCGTGCGTTCTAGAATAGTGCTCAATTTTGTCCAGTTTAGCCTGAATGATGTACATTAATGGATTTTTAAACGCACTCATTATATCATCTGACGCTTTTCTTTCATTTACCGTTATTTTCGTAGCGGGTTTGCGTGAGATTTGTTTTGAACTTGGTTTTTGTTGTATTCGACTGTGAAGAATATCTTCGTATTTGCAGAAAATTATACCAACAATCTGTGATTGGTGTGCTCCTGCCTTTAGAATACGATCACTCCATGAAGAGCAACCTTGTCTTTCAGCGCTCTTAGGTAGTCGCGTTTCTCTATGACACAAATTGGACTCATGCGTTCAGGGGCCCGAAGCATGAAACATACTAAAAATTTCTAGTCGATGCATAAGAAGTTCCTGAGATTATCATCTGTGACAGACATACGGACGTACACCAGAGTGACATTATAAAGGTTCCGTTTTATCATCGAATGTTCGTAACCCTAAAAACGGGTTACGAACGTTAAAAACGTTTTATCATCGGATGTTCGTAGCCCTAAATACGGGTTACGAACGTTAAAAACGTTTTATCGTCGGATGTTCGTAGCCCTAAATACGGGTTACGAACGTTAAAAACGTTTTATCGTCGGATGTTCGTAATCCTAAAAACGGGTTACGAACGTTAAAAACGTTTTATCGTCGGATGTTCGTAACCCTAAAAACGGGTTACGAACGTTAAAAACGTTTTATCATCGGATGTTCGTAGCCCTAAAACTGGGTTACGAACGATGGAAAGAAACGTAAAGATATCATCTCCTTCACCTAAGGTTCATTTTCCCAATCGCATAATTGTGTTTGTCAAGGTTTATTGATTATTTCTCCAAAACTTTACCAAATAGAGACTTTGCGTAGGTTTTCCTGTAATATTTATATAAAGTCCTGTTGATGTGATTATTTTAAAGATTCTTGACTAGGAGATTATATACACAAGGGAATAATATTTTTACACACATTTTTCATGATAAGTATGACGTCGGTAACAAACAAAGCCCTTTCATACATTACCCCAGTTGATCTATTGACTCTACTGATATTTCATCCCCATTTTAAATATAAATAAAAACATTTTATCAATTATATCACTTGCGACACTTTTTGCAGACGGGTTGCGTAATCGTCGCACAATTATTTCACGACTGCATTCCATTTCTGATTTCAGAATATACGTGTGCTGAACACAACAGTTCTATAATAGTGCTAACACTGACATTTGGCGGTATAATGGTAGCATAGTGGTTGATAACGTATACTGATCTTTACAGATGTAACAACAAAGTCAGCTACTCAATTATTGCTGGAAATCCTAAATAAGTTTAGGTTTCATACTTGAACATTAACACGTATTGCCTCTCAGATTTCCATTACAAAGGGACTTGAAATACAAGGGCCTCTTGTAGATGAAGATGTGTGAGCACTTCGATAGTGTTGGCTAATATAGTTCTAGACATCATTTAAGAGCTATTACGACTACTACATACATCGGACTCCGTGGCCTAGTGGCTACGCACTCACAATCTGGAGGTCAGTTCGAATCCCAGCGAGTATACTTATCGGTGCTTGATTGGTGGTAGGGCTCCTATATATTTTTGTTCATCCATACTTTACCATCCAACGGCTATATCGTTACCATCCGGTGAAACCAATATTTTAAAACGACCAAGTGTGAGTCGGATTTAGCCACCTAGGGCGCCGTACAGAATATAAATAATTAACACGATGAAATACTTAAATACTAATTTTTGGGGCGACCGAGCTTTGCTCGTAGTTCTTTAAAAACAAACAAAAACTTTATTTCTGCCCCTAAACACACAAAAAACAAAAATAAAAACAAATTTTTCAACGTGGTTTTGAACACGGATATCTCGGAAGGAATGACACGTGCGAACCACTCGGCTAAAGTGATTGTTTGACAGCGTGAAATTTCCCATCATATTTAGCGTCGAATAATGCGAAAGAAAAAGCGCATGAAAACTCGAAAATGCGCGTTTTCCCAGACAAGAGACTAATCTAGATCGATTTTTCGCCCCCAAAACCCCCTAAATACCAAATTTCAGCGAAATCGCTGGAGCCGTTTCGGAGATCCGAATTATATATATATATATATATATATACAAGAATTACTCGTTTAAAGGTATAAGATAGGTAAAGTCTAACGAAATGCTCACTGAAAAATGCTCAAACGAAAACGTAAGTGCGATTGAAGAACAAACTTAACTTTGCAGTTGAAAAAATATCGATCAAAAAGCAATTGTAATGTGACATGATAGAATTGTTTTAGTTTTCAGATTCACTCCTATACTTTAGCTGGAAGACGTTGCTTTTGGCTAAATTTCAAGATTCCAGATCAGTGCATATATAAGTATCCAGGATTTCATTCCTTGCGCTCGCAAGGGAAATCCTCAAAGTAAGCGGTATGAACGGACGTATATTTTTATCGCGTTGACTTAGTAGGAGTAGCTTGCTTGTTGCACACTTGAGTATTTCAACATGATACCTTCAGGCGTTCCTAAGAAAAATGGTCTTGACAGACAGACAGACAAACAACAAAGCGATCTGATAAGGGTATTTTTATCCTGTTACGGCGTGGAACCCTAAAAAGCCGAAGTTATATGGCCAGTCGTGTTTATCAGATAAAAAAGCGACAAGTGCATTTCGAAATGTCATAACATAACACACATTTTTAATTTATTAAGCAACAGACTCGCCTCTGTAAGGCAATTGTGGCACGATTACCATTTAATTGTTCCGTAATGACTTTTATGTCGTGGTTTAATTTCTTAATAGCCATCTAATTACGTGGCTCTGTACAAAATTATGGAGTTCATTACACAGATATAAAGCGGGATAGTTTAATGTTAAAGTCACAAGAGACGTGTACGGCACTAGAATTGAATTTCTCTATATATCTCATTATAATAATAATAAATAATAATAAATTTAATACTTAATATATTTAAACCATTTATTTGCCACAAATTACACATACAAACTTATACACACGATATTATTAATATAATAAATATGTATTAATTAGTTTTGTATATATATATATATATATATATATATATATATATATATATATATATATATATACAAAACTAATTAATACATAAACAACATAACAAAAATTAATAAAAAATGACAAACTTGCACGCAGCGCTACACAATTATAACTAACATACAGCATACGTACATACACACAACACTAATTAATAATATATTTAGAAGCATGTAAACATAGTGAACAATATTACATAAGTAAATAAAATTATTAACTCTAAGGACATTCAAGACTATATACTACTGTATTGATTATAGAAAATAATGTATTAAATATTTATAGCCATTGGCAGAACTAGTTGCTTCAAGGTCTAACATTTCGGATAGACAAATAAAAATCATATCGGATAACGATAATAAAAATTTAATAAAAATGTTTAAAGTCAAAAAAATTTGTTCGGTTGAAAGTTAGAAAAAAGAATTCATATCAAATGTTTACACCACACATATCGAGAAACCAAGCCCGTACGTCTGTACTACAGTCATGCGCAATGACAAAACTAAAATCATAAGAATACAAAGTGTAAGCTCATTTAGAATATCTATATCCATGTTCAACGCTTGATTTTTATTATCCGATTCATAATGTAATTTATTGGTTCGATTCAGCACCTAATTACAAGCCCCGAGCACTTCGCGGTCAAATTTAACTTTAATGACGGTATCTGGTAAATATTACGCTTCTATTGCATCTGTTTATAGGTGTTATGTAAGGGACAAAAAGTAAGCGGAACGACGGAGAGATTTGCAGCAAAGAAAGCGTGGTGGCGCCTTTTGGAAAACTTAAAAATTATGCGTCTTTAGAAGAGATAGTTTTGTCTAGTCATATTTTCTATATTATCTATTACGAACATTACGAAGCTAAAATTATTTTCTACGACAAGAGAAATGAATGTCAATCGCCGTCCTTTCCCGTGGTCCACCTTTCAACACCACCTGGGTGGACCGTGGTAAGATTTATTCACCCCTGATACACCCTGGAAATAATAACACTTTTTTTAAAGACTTTCCTGATAGAACGATGACCTAAGCAAAGGTCGTGGGGAGTCGCTGGATGCAAAGTTTTTCACAGCTAAAGCTGATGTTAGCTAGAGTTCATGTTTTACTGTATTTTTATTATTTGTTGTGGCTTTTTTTGTATTTATTTCTTCTGGAATCTTGTGTATCTTTCTGTATTATGTTTGTCAATAAAAAAATATGTCTATCTTGTTGAAATTAACCGTCTTAACGGCCTCCGTGGCATAATATCTACACACTTGAACTTACGATCCAGAAGCACCGGGTTCGATTCCCGTTGCGTACCTGGCGATACTCGGTTTGGTTGGTGGTAGGGCATTTCATTTGTCCACCTGATTAACTACCACCATGTTACCGAAGTCTGCTGCCATTCAGCAGTGTTAATAGCTCTATTGTGTTCCCCAGCGCCTTATTAGAGTGAGGCTTCTGGATGCGCACGTTTACCATCCAACTGTCTTATCGTCACTTACCAGCAGGTAATATGAAAGCCAAGTAAAAACCTATACGATTGAGGGACGCGACGGGTGACCGGAGGGCTGGCGACTGGCGGCCAAAGAATGGGTTTAAGGATCCAGCGCGGGAATGTCGCCCGCGTTCTGGGCCCCGTTCCCCGAGCAGTTGATCTGGAGAATGTATTCTATCTCTGATAAGTTAGAATATATTCTCTAGTTTAATTAGTTAAATCCTTTTTTTAAAATTACATTGTGGTTTGTTTTACCCGACATTGTTTCAAATAAATACTTTTTTTCTTCTTCAATTGATTACAATTCAAAATTCGCTACGCGTGGCCGAATGGCATGAAAAACAAACTATTCAGTATATTTACCGTACCGAAGTACGCTAAGCATAACAAGAAAAAGCTTGTAGTACCATAAATAGGTAAAAGGCAAATTTCAAATTCTATGGAACACTAGAGCTTCGCATCGAGACAAAAACTTGGTGTAAAAATTATGCAACGCATTTGCTCTCATTCCTCTCTTCAATTTGCAAAAGAAACTCATGGAATCTGGACTAATGACTATATGAAATAGACTTGCGGTTACATGATCATTTTGATACAGAAAAAAATAATTGTTACTGTCATACTGATGACCAGATTGTGACAATTTCGCTATAATCATAGTCATTCGTACGTTTTTTTATTTGTTTAAAGTAGTGACTTTGTACAGTGAATAATATAGAATATCATTGTTTTCGATAATGATATTTAATGATTATGATGTATTCTGCAAGTGAAACATTAGTGTCAGTTTGGTAATGTTTAATTTAATCCTAAGATTAAATGTGATAGTTTGGATGAGTGTTCGTTGATGACTCAGTCATGGGTCAAGGGAAAAACTGTTTTTGGATGAAATTTGGTAAAAAGATAGAAGGTGCTCTGGATTTACTAATCATGCAAGTAGCTGTCTTTCGAACCCATCTTCATCTTACTAAAACAGGCCGATGAAGGCACACACAATGTCCGCGAACAAGAGATTCTGCAGCCAGATTTAGATCATTTACTCTAGATAAAAGCGCTAGGTCTCAGCTTACAAAAATAAAGCAGCATATCATTAGTCTAACTTAGAAGAGATTGGGTTTAACCATAGTTTGACTACATGCTTTACCAATGCATTTTTAAACGTTATGAAACAGTTGTGCTCCCTCAACAGTTGGTGTTTTTTCTTCCGAAAATGGTCCTCGTTATAGATAAAACGTCATCTCGCTCTTCCTAGCCTATTATTGAGTTTCTGGCTTTGTTTAACAATGGTAGTTTTGGAGTGAACATAATATAACAGTCTTTTTATGCATCGCATTTTATCAAATGCCATATGTACAATAACTTATTCACGCAACCCTTGAAACTTTCCTACGGAACCTAGTTTCCGCGGAATACACTTTAAATAATTTCTCTACGTGATAAGGTCCGGAATGAGGAAATCCGTAGACGAACGAAGGTCACTGACATAGCTTGACGCGTCGGTGAGCTGAAGTGGCAATGGGCAGGCCAGGTGGGGAGTAAAGGATCTCGAGTGGCGACCACGTACCGGGAAACGTCTACCAGACCGTCCCCCTACTAGATGGACCGACGACCTGGTTAGAGTCGCAGGGAGTCGCTGGATGCAGGTGGCTCGGGACCGGTCGATGTGGTGTACCATGACGGAGGCATATGTCCAGCAGTGGACGTTTCCCGGCTGATGATGATGACACTTTAAAGCAATCCCTGACTGTAGGCAACGAATTATGATAATTTTGATCTCATCTTAACACGCGAATGGCCAATTAGATGCTTAACAAAACACGTCACAAGCAATATATCTCAGTTATTCTGACTATTCACATACAAGTGAATCCTATCTGGAATATAATAAGCTAATCTCCTCAATAAATCCTCACCAACAAACACTACCATACAAATTATAATCAACTAAATATACAGCACAAATTAGTGATTATCATTTACAATCAGTAGTAAACTTCAAAGTACGATCGGAGACCACAATGAAGTCTCCAACTCTCCAACTGCTTAACTATCCGAGGTTGCAAGCTCACAAACTCACTTTGTCTCAGCAGTCTTTCTTTCGAGATTTCCGCTTTATAAAACAGCTTTTTTTGGTTTCCGAAAATGACACTATGGCGGCGTAAAGATTTGTTTTTTTACAGTAGGTATACTTGATTTTCACCACAATTGGGTAGTTGACTAAAAAATTATGATCTCATTAGGCATGTGAAATATTTTTTGACGTGACAACGTCTTATAAATTGGTTTGCCGGGTGACACTTCAAGAAACTGCGTTACGCTCCGCTCACGTTATGCGCTCACAATGAGAGCGAGTGAGAGGCACGCGTCCCTTCCACTCGGGCATGGTTAGCCCGCCTAAAATTATTTTACCACTCAAAGTCGTTGTCACGTTAAACTTTCGCCCGTATACCGACTTTACAGGCAACCAATTTTTTTTTCTACGTTAGTAATACGTCCATACAAATTGGTCACATGCTGTGACGTACCACGTAAAATAATGTTTCTGTGAGACCACGCCCTCACTACAAACCTATTAAAATATGATGAAAAAAATTAATTTAAAGTCATTTTTGAACATTTGAGTAAGATGTTTTTATTTTTGCATTATTGCGACTTTCAATTCCTTTCCAATCGACGTAAATAACATTGCTTTAATATTATTTTTTGAAGTTTTCTAAAGCCTTTTATACAAAACTACTTCATTATATACAATTCAGCCTCAATCTAATGTGTCAACTACTCATTTTTAGTTGAGAATGAGGAAAACATATAAATATATACTATTATAGACTTAACAGAACCCAGGAGAGAATTTTATTTTTTGTCAGTCCAAATGAAAAAACGAAACTACGTCAGGATTGAATCCCAACGTCAGGGCGTTTAGTTTAAGCGCACACTCTATTAAATGATGACTATAAACTACGAAAAGCCTGAATATACGTCGAAGTAAAGGCTTAGCAATTTCAATTTCAAAATGTCTGCCAAATTCTATCGATAATTAGTGTTGAAACGCGAGTCTGTAATAATTCCAGGGCAGTCCACCTAGTATTGGGAATATTCAATCCCATATGTGGTAACAGTATTCCATGAATGGATCGGATTTTAGCATATAACTAAACAGTGACGCATAGATTAGGAGATCAATAGGAAATTTTTACTTTCGTATGGCTATGACTCCTGCTTAAAATGATATTATAATTCACGATGGATTTTTATGGAGACGTTTTATACATTTTCGTCGGCACTGGCGAGCAAGTTAGCTATCCAAGGGCTCTATTTTTGATTCGCTCGTGTGACATAGCTTCATCACATACGACTTAAGTCACGATCGACTACAAGTCGCATGAATGGTTTGACCGTATTTTTGAATCATTCGCCTCAGTTGTAGCCGATAAAACTTAAAATGTTTAATTTTATCCGTTTTACGCAGAAAAATATAACCAGTAATTCATGCAAGAAAAACGGAACGCAAAATTCATAGAACAGTTCCTACTGTCAATGTCAATAAGTGGTAATTTCAGTGTTCGACGATGACGTTTAGTCTATCGCTCGCCTCCGCAGAGTGGTCCCGACCACTCGTTGCAGAAGAGAGATTCAAAAATACCAAATTTCATAAGTCGAACGAAAATCAGTAGAAATCGAGCGCTCGCGGCGCGTGGAGTGAATCAAAAATAGAGCCTCAGATAAACTGAAAAATGACAATATGAGCAAAAACGTGCGCCTTTTTAAAATACTCGTTTTTCATTTATTTACGAGTTTCAAAATCCAATAGGCATACGTATTAAACAACAGAATTTTTATTCCTTAACAAATTATAACATGTTAACACGTTCAAAAAGAACTAGAAACCGACTTTAACTGCTCTGCAAATTTAAGACTTACATGGTTCCCCCAGGTATAACATTGTCAAAACTGGGACCACACTAGAAGCATCCGCTATCGAAAAAAAAAGAATCATCAAAATCTTGGTGAACTCACCAAGTCATAAGTTCTGAGGTAACAAACATTTAAAAAAAACGTACCCGTTGAATTGAGAACCTTCCTCCTTTTTTGAAGTCGGTTGAAAAGAAAGAGTGTTAACAGCGGAAGTTATTGTGCTGATTTAAGTGTAGTGTCTTTGTAGAACTAGAATTACGTGCTGTGTCAGAAACCTGTGACTGGGATATTTTAGCAAGGTAGCCGCTTGTACTGTGAGGATTCAACGAGAAGATTAATCAATTAGAGACCATTCACATTCGCATTGCGTCTCTGAAATTGCTTGAGTTAGGGCCTTGCTACGTTTATCTGCGGCTTCCGCCGAATGGCAATGTCTTTGAATGAGCGGATAATGCTCTAAAAGACCTTTAACGATTTTATATTTAACATAGATTCCTTCGAACTGCTAAGGTATTATGAAAAAAAAGTTGAATGAATGAATTAGTCCATTTTGAGTTATTCAGTAGAAATTGTAGTCGACCATGCGGTCCTAGCCTTAGGAAGACCAACAAATTCTTCCCGTGGTAGTGATTGGAGAATGGTATCAGCAAAATATTTCTGTGAATTTCTTTTAAATGCAAAAGTCTTCTTAAATGACTTTTAAGTAATTAGTCAAATACATAACGAGATGGTGGAATGAGTTTTAAGTTAGTTAAATTAAATTTGATCACGTTCCGACAGGTCTTTCGATACTTACCTGTTTCTAGTACCTGTACCCTAGCTCTTTACAAAACACACAATCCTTAGAATAAACTTTTTGAATAACTTTCTTATGAAAGCTTCGCCTCTGTTCCGCTCATAGAGTTCTACACGATGTAGATGGACAAATTCATGTGATAATTTATTTATTAAATATTTTCCGTCATTAACGCCTCCTTTACTAACAATCCTCAGGTCTCGGGTTCAATTCAGAGTTGCAGTCAATTGGGCTGATGGTAGACGCTTATATATCACCTGGCTAACTAACACCATTGTGTCTAAGTCTGACACCAAATTTAGTGTTAATAGCACTGTTGTTCCAGTATTGATAAGGTAGCATAGCACACATGCCTCATCGAGTCTTATAAGAGAGTACGCCGCTTGCTTGCTAAAATCATAAGCCTCTAAAATTATCACGATTTATACTCGGAAGTCCCGCCTAAGCGCCCCTGCGATTCTAGCATATGTATTAGTACATATATCTGCAGGCTGATACTTGTGGTGTTTACTGATTAGCGCCCCCTTTAGTGTATTCCAACAGACCTTACTATTCATTATCAGCCGGGAAACGTCCACAGCTGGACATAGGCCTCCCTCATGGTACGCCACATCGACCGGTCCCGAGCCGCTGACCTTGCTATTACGGCATATGTATTAGACTATCTTCAGGCTGATACTAGTTGATAAACAATTAGCGCCCTCTTTAAAAAAATCTGACATTCTTTCCTAATTTCAGCAAATCTGTCATTCAAATGATCCTCCAAGTATCTTTGACGCTGAAATTTGAGTTTTATAAAAGAAAACTTTAATTGGACTTCCTAAGGCTTTCTTGTAAGGGTTTGGATTTCGTTACTTGAAGGTAAACTTAGAATTAACTTGGAAGGTGATCCCATTACATTAATGAAAATCATTGTTGGTTGTATACAACTGCGCTCTTGAATTTGCTTCTGATTCATAATTGAGGAGGATATAAAATGGAGTAGAGTTAAATTGCATTCATATGATAAAGGGTAACAGTAAAGCTACCAAAATAAATGCGTTGAAAAAGAACTGGTAACCGACTTCAATTGCTCTAAAAATCTACTTTTACTAAGGAAAATTTAAGATTTATGTCGTTTTGTCATGGATGCCGTTGTCATAACTGGACCAAATACGAGTAGGACCACACGGGAAGCACCAGCTTTCAAATAAAAAAGAATCATCTAAATCGGTTCAGCCAGGTAAATATCATAAAATCAGGGTAAAATTTTTAAAGTTCACGCTTTTTATATTAATCAACAGCCTATATACGTCCTCACTGCAGGGGTTCAGGCCTATTCTCCTACATAGAGTGTAGGGGCCATAATCCACCACGCGGGACCAATGCGGATTGGCGGACTTCACATGCCTTGAACAGACATGCAGGCTTCCTCACGATATTTTCTTTCACCATTAGCAACCAGATAATGTACTTGAATTGAAAAAGAAACGCATAGGTACACGCCTGGATTAGAACCCGGGACCCTCCCCCGGGGAGAGTCCGCGCCTTATCCACTACGCCACCGACGCTTCATAATCTTCTAGTGATACTAATATCTAGTGACAGGCCACTGACCACTTCACACAGATGTTCAATATGAACATCACAGATAGCTCTCTGTGTCGTGGGTGCATGGCCGCCGAGGAAACTCTCGCCCATGTATGTGCTCTCGACCTGCAGCAGCGTGGACACACAACTGGCAACGATCCTAGTCAATCTAGGATCATTCCAGGAGGTGTGCAGGGACAACCAGCTTTGCGCACTTCTGGGAGAAGATCGGCTGGATAATGAAAAAAAAATGAAAAAAATATTTATTTCCTTTCACATTAACATTAGAATAAAGTTTTAGGGACACTCCTTTTAAGTTAAAAAAAAATTGTATTAGGAGGCCCCGCTCTTCCGCTAGTTATTTAGGAATACAAATACGAGTACATACAGTAAAAATTAATAGTATAAGTTATAAACTAATTATACATTTTTAAAAGAAATTAGTTGTGTGTAAGTGTATATGTGTAAGGTGAGTGTGTGTGAGTGTGTGTGTGTGTGTGTGGGGGGGGGGTGATTGTATTGAGAGGGAGGATACGTGCGTCTGCTAGCTCAATATGTTCAATAAAGATTCCGTGTTATCGTAGGTTAACGTTTTTAACCACTTTGTTAATGATTCTTTACACTCGTGTGACTTTAAGGGATAAATTGCAATTTTGCGATTAATTACATTATACAGGTGCGAAGATTGTCTTGCGTATTGGCGGCCGGCGAATGCTGATTTGAAGGATTTAGAAAATGCTACTATGTCTCTTCTACGTTTGTTTAACAGCTCTGGGTCGTAGGGCAAAGACTTGTGCAGCTTTAGTATGACTTTTAAGACGTACAATTTTCTCACAGTCAGCAAATCACTAATTATATAAAGGTTATCAGTGGGGTACCTGTATGGTTTGGAGTACATTACCTTTAATAAAGACCTTTGTGCTCTTTCAACATTTATTAACTTCGTTTTAGTAGCTCCACCCCATACAGGGATGCAGTAGACTATTATTGACTGTACCAAAGCAACATATATTTTGTTCAGGAGTTCTGATGAGGTCACGTGCCTAAGAGTTTTAAATATCCAAATAAGTTTTCTTATTCGGGATATAATCAGATCAATATGTGCATGCCAAGATAATCTCTGATCCACTAGAATTCCTAGATATTTGGTTTTATTAACTTTTTCAATAATGGAGCAGCTACAGTCTGATATTCCAGGAAAATCACACTCATGAATCCTGACCCCAAACTCCGCTCCAGGTTGGGTTATGCCATACTTGATATGACAAATGTAGTTCGTCTTGGCCTTGTTCAGGGTTAACAAATTTGAGTTTAGCCAATTTGCTATTTTAGCCATTCCCGCTTCCGTGACAGCGCGGACCTGTTCCCAAGAGTCCCCCGTAAAAACGACCGCAGTGTCGTCTAAATAATAGACAAAATATGGCTAAATTCGGAGACCGCCCAGACAAAAACAGGTTAGGTTAGGCTTCATCATCATCAACAGCCTATATACGTCCCCATTGCTGGGGCTCAGGCCTACCCTCCTACAGAGAGTGTATGGGCCATAGTCCACCACGCGGGCCCAGTGCGGATCGGCGGACTTCACATGCCTGTTCAAGACATGCAGGTTTCCTCACTATGTTTTCCTTCACCGTTAAGCATTCGGATAATGTAGTTGAATTGAAAAACAACTCATAGGTACACGGCTGGATTCGAACCCGGAACCCTCAGATTGAGAGTCCGCGCCTTATCCATTGCGCCACCGACGCTTCATAATCTTCTGGTGTTACTAGCATCTAGTGACAGGGCACTGACCACTTCACACAGATGTTCAATATGAACATCACAGATAGCTCCCTGTGTCGTGGGTGCATGGCCGCCGAGGAAACTCTCGCCCATGTATGTGCTCACGACCTGCAGCAGCGTGGACACACAACTGGCAACGATCCTAGTCAATCTAGGATCATTCCAGGAGGTGTGCAGGGACAACCAGCTTTGCGCACTTCTGGGAGAAGATCGGCTGGATAATAGACAAAATATGGCTAAGTTCGGAGACCGCCCAGACGAAAATAGGTTAGGTTAGGCTTACAAACTGAGAACCAGCCTTATCCATTGCGCCACCGACGCTTTTAATATTAAAATTACTTAATTGACTCCCAAATAAACTAATATTCAATAAATTTACTTGTTGATTCATAAGTCGCAGTGTCCGCTTCATAAAATTAATGCATAATAGTTTTAATCCGCTCATTTCCATCGCACTGATTAAATTCTATCAACTTGATTAGCATTATAAAAGGTAGTTTTGCGGTCAGATAATTAATTCATAAAATTGAGTGGCACACATGATACGATTAGTCCAGTTTCGGATTGATTGTGTGCAAGCGCCTTTATTTGACTTTCATTATAATATAACATATGAATAAAAAAATTGACAGTCATTTACTAACATTATGAATGAGAAAGTGAGTTTTTTTCCTTCCTTTACATCGTAAGGGAAAGTCAAAATGACTAAAATTTTTGTATTTTGGATTCTATATAAAAAAACATTGAATCAAAATTGTCATCATAACTCCATCATATACCCTCGTGTTCATATATTTTAGTCTGTCAGGGGAGCAACTCACTAAAGACTAACAACGTTACACTCTCAAGACGGATGTCTTTGTCGACGTATGAATATCAAATATTAATAACGCCTGTATAGAAAATTAGACATACGCGAGCAGTGGAGTTGTATTGGATGTTTGTCTTATCCTTATTGAATAGCACGCCTGCCTGCTTATCTTCTGCCTGATTGTGTGTGTGTGACCGCAGTAAGATGTCGATTGAACACAAAGCCACCTTCTACGACGCCCGCTGAAAAACAAGAGGTGATATTGTAAAGCTGTAACCACACGGCAGTATAATTTAATTCATCATCCAAAGTTATTTCAAACGTCACAGCGAAGGACGAAATTTAAAACAGAATGATTATGAAGTCCCGCGACTTTCAGAAGTTGATAAAGTGAGATTCGTAACTTGGATCGGAAGTTTGACAGCCACTGCCTAAAGTTTCGAAGATACGAAATGAAAATGTCTCTTTTGTTGAAATGTTATTTGAGTCTGGTAATATCTACTGATAATGACTGGGGCAATTTTTGAATAGTTCTTAGGGTTCCATACGTCTGATGAACAACCGAATCCTTAAAAAATCACTCAGAATTTTTTGAAAATCAATTTTTATTCGAGGCACTACTCCATTGATTAATTACTAAAGTCCACGCAGACGAAATCGGTCAAAAGCTTATGAATAATATTTTATAATAATTTTAAAAGATTACGGTACAATAAATTTAGTATGAAACTTTTAGCTACGTAATTAATTAATTAATCAACTAAAAATTAGTTTTTATTTAATTACTATTAAAAACAGTGTAAATGAATATCTCTGGGCCTGTCTGAAAATCAGCGCTGCAGCTACTGCTGCCGCATATGCTGAGACAGGTCCACTTCGGCATTACAATGCAGCAGAGCTAATTGCAAATACGAATATATGTATGAACTGTAATAAATGAATGTATGCCGAATAAAGTATTTCTA
This sequence comes from Carcina quercana, assembly GCA_910589575.2. NCBI lineage: Eukaryota > Metazoa > Arthropoda > Insecta > Lepidoptera > Depressariidae > Carcina > Carcina quercana. The sequence goes on along the minus strand of OU342451.1, from coordinate 3,274,900 downwards.
TTCTATTCTATAATTTGCCTTAGGTTTTAAAATGTGTTGTCCAATAAAAACTGGGTATCCAAAAAGTAGCACTAAGAATATAATAGATATACTATAGAGTCAGCTTAATCCATAATATTAATAATTATATGCTCTAATTCATACCTTACCCAAATGAGATCAAAAGAGTAAGCCCAAGGTTGCCAGGTTTAAAAAAAACAGTAATAAATATAAGCCGGAGTAAACCTGATCTTGTGAGAAGCCTTTCATTTCATGCCGCTGGTTATTTTGTTTTTTACTGATATCTGACCTAGTAGTAAGCGGTGGTTAAGTCGGGGCTAGGGTGGAGAAGGCTTTTTCTTTCCAATAACGTGTAAGCTCTATGGTGGAATATTTTCTTAGTGCTTCTCTAAAAATCACATAGAACGACTATCTTCATTAAATGTTTTAATGGAAATAGTATCTTTGTGGTAATAATGTATTTAACTCAAATGGTTTTGGTATAGTGTTGGTATATCATAGTATATCAGCAAGGAAAGCTTTTTAAATATATTAAATGTAAAAGACCTTTCAATGTTAAGCAGTGAAAGTGAATAAAACACGATCTGAAGTTTAATATTATCTGGTATTGTCAGTACTTAGTTACGATTCCATTAAAATGTATGGTTCGAAACCTTTACAGGCCTAAAGATATGTATAGCGATCCAAAAGGCCCAATTGTAAGCCAATACAATCCCACAAATCAAACACAAGCAGTAATCTGCTATCTAAGCTGGCAGCTTCTTCGTCTTCTTCTACATTGTGAACGACCGCTATTGAGCTTGTATTCAGCACCGCAGAGTACTGCTTTCCGGTGCGGGCAAGCAGTCATCATACAGGCTTACTTGATGTTGAGTTAAACTCCGTCCTCAGGCTCGTGTCCGGAACAGTAAAGCCCACCCATTCCGCCTGGCTGTCAGTACTCTGCAACATCATTCCTCCTGACCTGCGCCGCGAAGTAGCTGTAAGGAAACAGCACGAAAAGCTCCAGCACTCGTACTACTTTCAGCAGCCTCGCACACAAGCTGAGGACAGAACACAGGCAGAAAAGTGGATCGAAAGATGGAAATCTTCAAGCGCTGGGTGCCAAGACCTCGTCATCAACCCAAATATCGCTGTTACCGGTTTCCTACTGCCGGAACCTGTGGTGCAAACATAATAGACTCAAAACTGGGCAAGGATTCTGCGCAGAGTTTATGCACCAATGGGTCTTTAAAGACGATCCACTCTGGAGCTGTGGAGCTGTTCAAACTATGGAGCACCTAGTGGAGCACTGCCCAACGTGTTCAATTCATGGAGGGCTGGGAAAGGTTCACAATTTAAATGACGACGCCATTAGTGACGAATGGCTGAAAGGCCTTCCCGCACTATGGATGCATACAATCCGCTAAATAAAATAAACAACACAAATAAGCTACCGAGTTTTCTGCTGGAGCTGGGGTTGCACGCGTAAGTCACACCACCCCATCACGCAAAATGAGCACTGACGTCGGAAGCCTGACAGATAACGAACGCACTCCACACTAAACCTGGCCTTGCACCAAACGGAAGCCTGCACAGAATTCGGTCTCCGTAACCGACAATCACTGCGCACCTTACTACATACAAACACACACATAGCTGTATGGATACTTCACACATAGCTAGGCTGGCCAGCTTGCACACGCAATAAAACCATTTAAAAGTAGACTACAAAGAAAATTGTGTAAATATTGTTTTGAAACGAAAAGATTTCGTGCCGTGAGTTTCTATATATGAGGACTTCAGGTTATGTCCCTTGTTCGATTTTCGCTGAGGATTGTCAATAATCACTTTATGAGATTTTCCCAGTTTAATTGCAGGCTGAATCATATGATTGTCTGAACAGTAAGATGATTCCGTGCTTGGGAAGTCACGTTTAACGGTTTTTACCGGTTACTATCTACAACAGGTAGCAGCTACATGAGACATGTCAGAGGACTGTGGCGCCTTAACACCTCTGACTCTGGTATGTAAGGTCGGTCATCGACCTTATAACCTACACGATAATAATAAGATGTGTAGGAATAGAGTCACCCTTTTTCTTGCCCGTTGATGCATTTGACATTTATTTATAGTACGGAATGCAGCTACAATGTGGGAAAACCTTTCAGAGATTCAATAGCGTCGTCATTTACTTCGATTCATTTGCTAAACTTATGGCAAATAAGCTTGGTATTTATATATATATTTTAGTTATTGCAATGCCGTGGATATATGAGATTAAGAACGCATTTGCATACAAAATTAAACTTTAAATATATGTATCTAATTCTCATACGCTTTGATTATTATAATGTTCTATTGCATCGATCAAAGTCTCCATGGTCAATATTTGCTATTAATTAAAAAAAAACCTGTTATATAACTGGTAAAACAAGGTTAAGTTTATGTCACATTTGTGTACACAAATGTACAATGAGTTTGCATTTGGCCTTCATCACACTCAGAAGTCTTAGGCTTGTGAGATTGTTTAGCTGCAGACTGACGTTACATGTTGGTAGCTAGCCAGGCTGACATAGAAAATGATAATCACCAACCAAACCAAGTACCGATAGGTACTCCCACTGGGAATCGAACCCGGGACCTCCAGATTATGAGTACATCTATGTAGCCATTAGGCCGCGGAGATATATAGTTCCGGTTTCAGTCTAATTAATATGTAAATTGTAGCTGGAGACTTCAAGTGATGAATACGAAAATAATCACTACAAGTAGTAATTATATAGAATTTTTTTATCCCTATACGTATATTTATGTTTAAGTTTCAATGCCTTAGCAAAACAGTTTCTCAAATAAAACTTATTTACATATTCTCTTCGCCTTACCTTAGAGCTGCGAAAATATGTACGGCATAAGAAAATATCATTTTTATTCAACTGAAACTCACACGTCGGCATTGACACCGCCACAGAGCAAAATCAAAGCATTAGAACTACTTTAAAAGAAAGCAATCAGAACTATTAGGTCATTTATCACAATTGCTGGTCACGGTACCTCTGTATTTATGACACTGAAACAATATTAATAACTAGGGGTTGCTCAGTGGTCGATATTTTTAGGACCATAATTTTTTTTAAATATTAGTATCGTGCACTTATGTGTGCGAAATGTCCATACTCCTGCGTCCGCGCAATTACGTTTTTGTCTTACGTATTAATATATAGATAATAACTGACGGTTACAAAATGTTACATCACTGTTTTGCTACCCTTATTAAGATGCATAATCTTCAAGGGGTCGGGGGTGTAAGAGTTGGTACGTAAGTCATTATCTATTACATCACTGGCTCGGCAATTTTTTTTCGTTTCGTTTCGTGTTTTTTTTTCGTTTAGTACTACGATTACTAAACGTTTCCACTCGTTCACGTCTGACACTGACGTTTAGCATACCAACCCATAGACACACGAGGCAGTGTGTGTATGATATACCGCATACACTAAAAGGGGATGTGAGGGGTTTGAATTTTATTGGAAAAAAAACTTTTGTTTTAAGGTGCGCGGGGAATTTTTATTCAGTTTTAAGCTATGCAATGACAGACTCGTGACGCCTACAGCTCAAAGAGCCACGAGTAATTATGTTTGCCTGCACTGGCCCACTGCTGAGTAAAGGCCTCCGTCATATTTCTCCAGTACCTTACCACACGCTAAAGAATTGTGCCGCACTCTAGCGGCACGTTTACGAAACTGTGATTCTTCATACAAATCTGACGTAAATGCAAACGCGATAGTATCGTAAAACTCTGATGATGATGATGATGTCCTCCACGACGTATCCGTCGACGGCGACACCCCGACGCTATCTCCTGGCATGTGCGCGGCAGTGACTCGCGAAGCCGAATTTGTTTTTAAATCTCTTTTCGCAAGTAGCGCAATTCACTGCTTTGGTCGTGTCTTCCGTGTTTGGCGTTTTGCATCGAGATCTTCTAGACGCATTATTTCTACAAAAACTCCCACTAGAGGTATAGTTCTCTCTCTCTTTATCTCTCAAGAGCCTCCTCCGGACAGTCGTTCACGAAATGAAATAATTATACAGTAATAAGCATCATCTTAATTTTTTCGTTAAGTCTTGTCTATTCGAGCGTATTTAATGTTTTTGAAGGAAACAACATTTCACATACTTTTGTTTGAGAATAATGTTTTAAAATTAAATGTTTACTAAGCCCAGGCCGTTATTTGAATTCCGAAGCGAGTGAATCATCTGTTTGTACGCTGTGCCGCGGCCCGTACACCAGAGACGTGATTCGTTTACTAAATAATAATTATTTACTCCCTCTGAGGTAACCTTTGCAGCCCGAACGTGTTCTATTTGCCTCGTGTTTCGGAAACTTCCCTTTTTTTTCTTCGAACAAACAAGAACATTACAGCGCCGCGGAATTTTGAAAGAACGCTAAGCCGTAAAAAGTTTCGGGCAAGCTGGACGAGGTCGGAGGCTTTTATTTCTTAAAGTAGCACTCTGTGTGCAGAACTGATACCTGTAAGGAACCATATGGCACACTCGAGTACAAAAATATATATTTCACTTTTGTACCATGTCACATTCATCCTATCTCGATGCAGTGTGTTGCGGGAAATGACAATTATAAGAAAGAAACTTTTATTTGCAAGAATATAAATTAAGAAGATCTTAATATAAATATAGAGTTATCGTATTCTATTCAATCTTAAGTCAAATTATATTTTAATCTATTAAAATATTGAACAAAAATTTTTTTTAAAATTCGATACCATTTATTAATTTAATATTTTCTGTAAGAAAATTAAGCAATTCAAAAATTTTCCTGAATATAACCGAATAAACTAGCTCAAGGTAACTTAGCGAGCAATGGAACGAGCTATGCTCGGAATTTCTTTACGTGATAAAATCCGGAATGAGGAAATCCGTAGACGAACTAAGTTTATTGACATCAGATCACAGATCGACGAGTCAGTGGGCTGAAGTGGCAATGGGCAGGCCACATCGCTCGAAGAACCATCACCGACCATGTACCGGGAAACGTCTACCAGGCCGTCCCCCTACTAGGTGGACCGACGACCACCGACCACGAGGCAGCGGGGAGTTTCTGGATGCAGGTGGCTCGGGACCAGTTGATATGGCGTACCATAAAGGAGGCCTATGTCCAGCAGTGGATGTTTCCTGGCCGATGATGACTGTAGTTACGGGTGCGGCTCGCTGGATGATTCAGGAGGTTTTTGTTCGCATAATTTTCAAATTCGAGTTTAAATTATTTTTCTATAATCTAACAAATATAAAATGTTTAATACAAAATATCTGTTTAAAGAGCATTATTTTCTTAAAAAATTTACAAAAATTCTCTTAAGAAAGTTAACCATGGAATGTGCAGAACTAATATCATTTAAATTAAACTAATACGAGTAATAAGTGAAGGGTTTATAGAAAAGTAATTACTTTTCCTAGTACAAGAGAGTCATTATTTTAATGTTCGGACCACATGTCCATTAATCTGTAACAATATACACACATGATATATGTATATATCGTCTATATTATGTATCGCACACGTAAGACACAAAATAAAGACAAAAAGCATCCCACTCTGCCTCCCAGGTAATCTCGGCTTGTCAAAAATAAATGGTTCGTCGTATTCCAGACGCAGGTAATTTTAACAAAACAAGAGGGCCGTTTCCTTATTCTTTCTGGCATAAAGGCAGCCGCACACTGAGAACAACATCAATTCTAAAATGTAGCAACTTTTTTACTGCTGCTACTTTCGGAATGATTTCGTATATAGTGCGAATTGTATGATTTATATATCCGAAGTTCGGATTTCGAGTCGATTTAAATCGCTCGTATTTTGACAGTAGGTGCCTTGGAACGAGCGTTGGGTTTTGCTACAAGTAACAAGTAGCTAAAAGTAAGTGTCATCAACAGGGCACTGCGTCCAGCGGCTGTCACGAAACGAACGCTTTCCAGCAAATAGCACAGCTGATCCACAAAATCTACCTTGACTAATTCTTAATTCAAAGTGGTAACTCGTCTATTCTGTTCATTGGCAACCCATAGCTATACATATAGCTGAACGTTGCAGAAAGAATCATGAATGAATTTTATGAATGCGTGTAGAATGAATGAGTTATGAATAAATTGAATAATGATGGATGAATTTGTATGAGTGGTAAGAGAAGATGCTTTTACAAACTTTAAAATTTGCGGTATTTTACGAATTTAATCATAATTATACTATATTAAATTCACAAATATATAACGCCTTTGGGTAAGAAATATAGGTCATATGTTTCACACTCAACACCATTGTATAATTTATTTATTTCTACAATATATGATGATGAATGAATAATGAATGATGATGGATGAATTGAATCCGGAAGGAACGGAAAAGCATTCAACATTTCAACCTAATCGTGAAGTCTTAATACTAGTCACTTAGTCTGAACAAGCCCTTACAATAAAGCAGGAGTTACAAGTCGAGGGAACAACGAAACGTATTTTTCTTAATACGCATAATGTGTTGAGACTTCGAGATTTTCGTTCGTAAACAAAGAAAAGTGTGGGATTAGCTAAAGGTAATGGATGTAATTTATTTATGATTGTGAACGGTTTGATTATTCTTTCGTTCCAATAATTTTCACAAAAGCTTTCACAATCGTCTCCGTGATGAAGTTGTCTAAGCGTAAGACTCAGATTTGGTGTGTTTGGTTAGAACATAATAAAATAGTTTATTTTTCATAATAGGACAATAATTTACACAATACTTTCAGGACCTCCTCTTAAGTACTGATGACTTGTATCAGGAGGCCCTGTTCTTCCTAGTGTTACTTTAAATACATTATCATGACCTTATATTAATACATTTACATTCAATTATTATAACTAGTTAATATTAATAAATTATTATTAATAAGTTTTTTAACTGTTTCATCCACTCTTATTACTAATTTAATATAAGAACAGGACAGGAACAATAAAGTTTTTGTGTGGTGAGTATGTGAGAATGTTTGTGTGTGTGCGCGCGCGCGAGTGTGTGTGAGGGAGTGTAAAGGTGTGGGTGAGGGTATGTATGTCGTGAGTTAGTTAAAAATCTTATTGAAATAGGTTGGGAAAGTATACACTTTAGGATAGTTCTACTCATGATAGGTACTACATATATGTTATTCGCTAGGTTTGAGGATAGATTCCGTTTGTACGTAAGTTTTGTTAAGTAGCCATTCTGTCAATTGTTTTTTAACTTCATACGAAGTCTTAGGGTAAATGTTTAGAGTTAGATTAATTTTGTTGTAAATAATTGATGATAGACATTGCAGGCTGATAGTCTGAAAAGTAAGATGATTATGTGCTTCGGATGTTACCGGTTACTATCTACGACAGGTAGTAGCCACATGAGCCACGTCAGAGGACTATGACAGCTAAACAGCTGAGAACTACAGTTTGTAAGGTTGACTATCAACCTTACAACTTACTCTATAAGATAACAAATTGCAGCTTGTTTCATTGTTGGATGGATATCTAGAAAAGGAATCAAATACTGATATTATTCTCTTAGGTGTCTGGAAATTCAGTATCTACTACACCCATGTCAGAAAGGTGTTGTTTTTAAAACCTCAGAACATCGGTCAAATTTAACTAGTTCCAGCAGACTGGCTGGTATCTTAGAATTCAATTAAGTAATTAAAAGAACCATATTCTCGGGGACTTACCTTTGGAAACGAAACGAAACCTGTTGCATCAAACGAGAAAGTTCTAGGCGTCTTGCTATCTAGGTTTGAGCCATTAAATAGAGTGCCTGCCTCTCTATTTGGATAGAACTATTTGTTTAAATTAGTCGCACTTTCATTATTATGATTGGCTATCCCTAGAATATAGCTTAGCTCTAAATACTCTCAAAGGTTTTGAGTTTCAGTGTTTTAAATGCCGACTGTTAAGATTACGAAGTAGATATATAATCTTTTTTTTTTATTGACTTGTCTTTAGGGTTCCGTACCTCACAAGGAAAAAAGCAACCCTTATAAGATCAGTTTGTTGTGCGTGTGTCTGTCTGTCAAGACCACTTTTCTCATGGACGCGTGGAGGTATCAAGTTGAAATTAATATCGACTACTCAAGTCAGCAATCTCTTCGAGCTGTTTAAATCTATACGGGTGTTTAAGCCCCATTTTCAGACCATTTCCTTCCCGTTAACCCAGAAACCTGAAATTTTACAAATCAATCGGAACGATTAAATTATATCACAATAAAAAAAGTTTCCATTTGCAGTTGAGAAGATATCTGATCGTGATATAGATGGATATATAGGATGTTTTTCTTCTTCTTCATGTATGTGCAAAATCAGGGTCAGGGATTGAGGCAGTGATTCAAAGATAAGGCAATAAAAAAGGTTGTGATACACTACTCTTTTTTTATATAGTACCGTCCGTACTCTGTTTTAAATTAACATCTAAAGCAGGCTCGAATTTATTCAGAATTTGTCCGGCCATCAGTTGGGTTGGAAACTTTACTTTTTGTCCCTGAGCCCTGCTACTTCGCGACTTACAATTTAAATTCGTCAGGAAGTTAGCACCTTTTTGTATGGAATTTTAATCAGCTTTCTGTTGTCTACTTTGCATTGACTACTTGTTAATTTTGTAAGTTTTTGTTGGCGCTTGAAATATGCTCCAACAGCTACAGTAGCTGAATAATTAGTGTCTTCATATTAGTAAATCTGATTTACAAATTAGTAAAGCTATATTTGTTTACATGATAGTTACATACAAGTAAACCTAATATAAAGCGCGTAAAAACAAATTCATATGTATTTCAGGAAATTTGTGTCATGTCTATTACATATTCTCCTACATTTTTGATATACTCTTTATAATCTGTCTAAACTTTATTCTTTGATCCTCACAGAAATAAGAGTAAAAGGAAGGCCTAGGGTACTTTGACGAAATACAAAAAAAGGAGAATGTCGTGTCTTCTCATGATTTAAAGAAGAAGAAGAAGCGGAAAAGAGAAAGCTACCTAGCTCGGTACTGACAAAAGCAAAGCTTTAAAAAGAAGAATATGTTGTTACTGTGGTAATTATTTCATGGTAACAGATTTTAGAACGAAATATAATAGTCTATGTCAGTCTCTGGTATACCACAATGCAGAAAATCACGACGATTCATTATCCCGTTGTCACCCGATAGTACCGTTGGATTCAATGAAAGAAGACACACACAGACACACACACACACACAATTGGCTGCAGAGCAACATGAAACGAGATCTCTTCTTAATGTTAAAGACTGCACTCCAGAAAGCATTAGTGGCTAGAAAACACGTTACGTCGGGATTAAGTAATGAATAATTATATGTATCGTTCACAGTTCACACACAGTTCGAAGCGATTCGAACTTAAAATGGCGGCTTAGTGACGAGGGGAGCGGAAAATGGCCCGTATCACGTTACTTATTCGAAAAAGTAGAATTATACGTCATTACTTTTATTCAAATATACGGGAAAATAATAATGGCCACGTACTATTTCTGAAAAATTGCACGTGAGTCGTTTCTGTTGTTTTATCTTAATTTATAATTTGCAATATTACAAGCTGCTCAAAATATCGTCTTGTAGTAAATGTGAAGATTAGATTGCGCCAATTTTGTTCTCAGTGCATCTACCATGAGTTTACGCAGGCGATAACGTGTATCGTTAACTATCGCTCTGTCCTTGTCACCCGCATCTCGACTGAGCAGAATTTCCGATAGTACTCGTATTCGATATACGTTACCGCCTGCGTAAACTCATGGTAGACGCACAGGTGTTTTACTCGGGAGAAAGTGCGATTCCCAGCTCGTATGAATAGAGTTTGAATTTTTATTTTGGCCGCCACTACGAGTAACATTAGATCTTAAGATTTGTGTTATACTAACAAATTATGGATTTTATCTGAAATATACGTTTTTAGGGTTCCGGGATCAATCAAGAAACCCTAATAGTTTCGCTGTGTCCGTCTCTGACGCTTACTACTAGAAATCCGATTTTTGACAGATTTGAGGCGTCCCTATATCTGCTAAAATGTTACTTGAAACCTTATGTATACTGAAGTCAGAAGCAAAACTATAAAAGCTAAGTTGGCTTTACAAGTTAACGAGTAATAGTTGACCAAATCGCGACCAAGTCGAGCAATCGCTTCTCTCTCCACAATGCCCGCACCAAAGCGATCATTTACGACGGAACTCTCACAATAGATTACCGCGCTAATGTATACCGTTTAACTAGAGCAGACGTGCTTACTTTAATTATATTCTGACTGACAACGCTTTTATTTTATTAGTATAGCCTCAGGTCAATTCTAAGTACAATGATCTCGGAACAACAAATACATCTAAAGCAAAATGTCTTAAAAGTATTGGTGGCCTTGTGGTTAAACAGCCGTGGTAGCTCAGTTGGATAGAGCGTCAGTTCTTGAAGAATCGAGGTCTGGGTTCAATCCTGGCTCGTACCAATGAGTGCCAATTTGTTATTTGGAATTTATGTACGAATGATAAAAATCATTACCATTGGCTTTTTGGTGAAGGAAAACATCGTGAGGAAACCTGCACACTGCTGAGAAGAAATTTATTTATTTATTTAGGTGTATGGCATTTTTGTCGTTCACTACAGATCTATGTCAAGTTGTTTGGCCCATTGTGCCGCGTCTCTCGGGAGGGAATGGAAAGAAAGAAATTAAAAGGTGTGTGTGAAGTCTACCAATCCGCACTGGGCCCGCGTGGTGGACTATGTCCCATACACTGACTGTAGGACATCCAGGCTTGAGCCCCTCAGTAGGGATATACATAGGCCGTTTAATGTTTATGATTGTTGATGATAAACATTATTTATTCTTTGTTAGTGTCACGGAGCTTCTAGAACAGTCTAGAGATAAAGAAAAGAGAGAGGCGTATCCATCTATCCCCTTCGTGTCGGATATCAAACAAATGACTAATGTTGAAAGCTCTCGAATAATCGCATAAGGATTATCAAGTGCGAAAGGGAGACCAATTCATCTATCTCCTTCGTGTCGAATAGCAAACAAAAGAAAGCGTGGAAGGCTCTCGAATGTTCCTGAAGATTCCGAAAATTGAGCATCACTACGAAGGATCTAGAAACAATACCGGGTACATATAGGCGCGAGCCGAGCTTCGACGACAGTTGAGTTCAGTTCAGTTCTAAGTAAACAGCGATTGGAAGTAAAGAAACGGAAACCGGAAGGAATTGTAAAGCGAAAGTACAGTCAAGGTGAAAAAGTGTTAATGTACTAGTGTGTCACGTGGTGTCAGTATCGACAGACCGGCGTCAGTAGTGCTAAAGGACTCTGTACGTAGAATCCAGGGACAGACTCAGTACAGAAGACTTGGACCCAGTAAGACAGGGACGCACTCTGTTTGGGGGTGATCACCCGTGATCTTGAAGATTAGTTTGTGGACCTGTGCTACCAATAAACTCCGGAACTTTGGACTCGTGTTTTTCTTCAATCCCTCGAACTTGGGAGCCCGTAACATTAATTATTTATGTATTTGTATCAAATTTCAACACAATTCTTGTTCAAGGATCGTGCTAACCTAAATAATTCCTTTCAATGTATTTAACTAATTCAGATCAAAGTAGATAATTTTATTAACAAAACTGTCGTGCAGGATCTTCTTAATTTAGTACCTGATAAATAATCACAAATGGAATAGTAAGATTTTATGGAATAGTTGTTTTAGATCATGTAACAGCCCATCCAGGTCGAGTGGCGACCACCTACCGGGAAACGACTACCAGGCCGTCCCCCTACTAGATGGAACGACGACCTGATTAGAGTCGCAGGGAGTCGCTGGATGCAGGTGGCTCGGGACCGGTCGATGTGGCGTACCATGAGGGAGGTGTATGTCTATGTCCAGCAGTGGACGTTTCCCGGCTAATGATGAATAGCCCATCAGTCCACATCACTCATCCTTTAATTTTGTCTGGAAGATGGTTAAATAACAGATGGTTAATTGACAGATAGATCAACGCGTGACCTAAATCTCACTTGTCAAGTGACTATGGGTCGACGATGTTACGTGTTGGTCTAGAGGGTACCTATTCATTATTCGTTTGAAAACTCCCAAGTTGTAGTTTGCGGGGAACACGAAAGCCAGTAGTTTATTTTATATTTTATTTATACGCATGTTAAATGTGGAAGCGAAACGCTTGTTGCGAGCTGTAGGAATATCAACAGTGTACAGGTGAAGGTCTGCCGTTCTTCTGTTTGACCGGTACTTGAACGGCGAAGGTGGAATCAACAAAAATACTCGTAGCTCCTGCGCACGCTTTCCAAAATGTACAGTGTAAAATAGCGAAAGGCAGGCAACCTGAAATCAACAATTCAAACAGGAGAAAGAGGCTTCCACATCTACTTAGGTAACATTGCATCATTTTGCACGAATCGTTTCGCTTCTTCATTTATTATTACAGCTAAGGAGTGGTATTCCCTGCTGGCTTGTGTTTTCTGAGCGCTAGAACCTAGATGCCATCAAGACCAGAGTAAATAGAATATATCTAGCCAACCGTGATTGCAATTAAAATATGTCTCACCTTAGAGATAGCATACGTTCATTAAGCCTGGCTTAACAAGTCATAACCTACTTATGCGTCAAAGCAAAATTCACAAAAGAGAAATTCTTAATAAACAACACAAGTTGTTATAACTTTGTTCACGTACAAACATAAGCCCCAAAGTAGAATAAGTATGCGAAGTAATGTTGCTAAGCGAAAGCAGTGAAAGAAATACGCTGGTACACAAAGCAAAAAAAAAGTTGTTCTATATTAATTTCGGTGAAAAAAATTTCGTTAAGACCCGGCCGGTTCTGTTCAAAAAGGGTTCCATAATTGTGCTTAATTTGATTCTACCCTCTCTGAGGAGGAATTTTTTAGTCACCGCCTTTGATACACTTTTTAGGCGAAATCTAAAAGATATAGGAATATTATGTAAATGAACCTCTTCTACGTAAATAAAGTTAGGAATTTTTATAATTATATTTAACAGCATAATGCCAGCATTGAAGTTTTGTCCAATCAAATACAGATGATAAAGTTTCACAGGCGAGCACAACCTGCTCACGCCAATTGGCTTACGCCATGGTATGTATTCCAAGCACACACACATATAGCAATAATCACATTTTGTTGAGTATTGAATTTAAAAAGATTATGAAGAGACAATGGGCAGGCCACATCACTCGGACAACGGATACCCGGCTACTGAGACACGACTACCGGGGCGTCCCCCTACTGCATCCATGCAGTGGGGATATTGTCAAAAATCACTTTGTGAGACGTTCCCCAGTTTAGTTAGGTCATTGCAGCCTGAATCACTTGATTGTCTGTAAGATAAGATGATTTCGTGCTTCGGACGACACGTTAAGACGTTGGTCCCGTGGTCTACTACACAGGTAGTACCTACATGAGCCATGCCAGAGTTCTATGGCGGCTCAACAACTGACAACTAGGGTTTGTGAGGTTGACCCTATGACCTACACGATAGGATGAAAAATGTATGAAGCTTTTATATTTGACTTAGCTTCTCAAATAACTACGCCCATATAATAACCCGAAAAATTATTCAAAATTTAATACATAGAAAAACGACATCTAACAAGACTTTTTAAATAATAATAATCATTTATTGCAAAGGCATAAAAAATCAAAAAAACAATTTAACAATAATAATAATTACAATTAAATTAAATAAAACTACATTAAACTAAACTAAATACTAGGAATACCTATGCTATTTTCGGTATGCATCTCGGTGCAATATGCCAAAAATAGGACTGGACAGCCCCTCCACTACAGCCTTAAGGATGGAATTACCTGAGGATCGCAGCCTCTCCCAAAAAGACGACACTCGTGTCCTGATTACGCAAAAGAAATGAATATATATATATATATAAAGAAATGTATATATATATATATACAAAACTAATTAATACATAAACAACATAACAAAAATTAATAAAAAATGACAAACTTGCACGCAGCGCTACACAATTATAACTAACATACAGCATACGTACATACACACAACACTAATTAATAATATATTTAGAAGCATGTAAACATAGTGAACAATATTACATAAGTAAATAAAATTATTAACTCTAAGGACATTCAAGACTATATACTACTGTATTGATTATAGAAAATAATGTATTAAATATTTATAGCCATTGGCAGAACTAGTTGCTTCAAGGTCTAACATTTCGGATAGACAAATAAAAATCATATCGGATAACGATAATAAAAATTTAATAAAAATGTTTAAAGTCAAAAAAATTTGTTCGGTTGAAAGTTAGAAAAAAGAATTCATATCAAATGTTTACACCACACATATCGAGAAACCAAGCCCGTACGTCTGTACTACAGTCATGCGCAATGACAAAACTAAAATCATAAGAATACAAAGTGTAAGCTCATTTAGAATATCTATATCCATGTTCAACGCTTGATTTTTATTATCCGATTCATAATGTAATTTATTGGTTCGATTCAGCACCTAATTACAAGCCCCGAGCACTTCGCGGTCAAATTTAACTTTAATGACGGTATCTGGTAAATATTACGCTTCTATTGCATCTGTTTATAGGTGTTATGTAAGGGACAAAAAGTAAGCGGAACGACGGAGAGATTTGCAGCAAAGAAAGCGTGGTGGCGCCTTTTGGAAAACTTAAAAATTATGCGTCTTTAGAAGAGATAGTTTTGTCTAGTCATATTTTCTATATTATCTATTACGAACATTACGAAGCTAAAATTATTTTCTACGACAAGAGAAATGAATGTCAATCGCCGTCCTTTCCCGTGGTCCACCTTTCAACACCACCTGGGTGGACCGTGGTAAGATTTATTCACCCCTGATACACCCTGGAAATAATAACACTTTTTTTAAAGACTTTCCTGATAGAACGATGACCTAAGCAAAGGTCGTGGGGAGTCGCTGGATGCAAAGTTTTTCACAGCTAAAGCTGATGTTAGCTAGAGTTCATGTTTTACTGTATTTTTATTATTTGTTGTGGCTTTTTTTGTATTTATTTCTTCTGGAATCTTGTGTATCTTTCTGTATTATGTTTGTCAATAAAAAAATATGTCTATCTTGTTGAAATTAACCGTCTTAACGGCCTCCGTGGCATAATATCTACACACTTGAACTTACGATCCAGAAGCACCGGGTTCGATTCCCGTTGCGTACCTGGCGATACTCGGTTTGGTTGGTGGTAGGGCATTTCATTTGTCCACCTGATTAACTACCACCATGTTACCGAAGTCTGCTGCCATTCAGCAGTGTTAATAGCTCTATTGTGTTCCCCAGCGCCTTATTAGAGTGAGGCTTCTGGATGCGCACGTTTACCATCCAACTGTCTTATCGTCACTTACCAGCAGGTAATATGAAAGCCAAGTAAAAACCTATACGATTGAGGGACGCGACGGGTGACCGGAGGGCTGGCGACTGGCGGCCAAAGAATGGGTTTAAGGATCCAGCGCGGGAATGTCGCCCGCGTTCTGGGCCCCGTTCCCCGAGCAGTTGATCTGGAGAATGTATTCTATCTCTGATAAGTTAGAATATATTCTCTAGTTTAATTAGTTAAATCCTTTTTTTAAAATTACATTGTGGTTTGTTTTACCCGACATTGTTTCAAATAAATACTTTTTTTCTTCTTCAATTGATTACAATTCAAAATTCGCTACGCGTGGCCGAATGGCATGAAAAACAAACTATTCAGTATATTTACCGTACCGAAGTACGCTAAGCATAACAAGAAAAAGCTTGTAGTACCATAAATAGGTAAAAGGCAAATTTCAAATTCTATGGAACACTAGAGCTTCGCATCGAGACAAAAACTTGGTGTAAAAATTATGCAACGCATTTGCTCTCATTCCTCTCTTCAATTTGCAAAAGAAACTCATGGAATCTGGACTAATGACTATATGAAATAGACTTGCGGTTACATGATCATTTTGATACAGAAAAAAATAATTGTTACTGTCATACTGATGACCAGATTGTGACAATTTCGCTATAATCATAGTCATTCGTACGTTTTTTTATTTGTTTAAAGTAGTGACTTTGTACAGTGAATAATATAGAATATCATTGTTTTCGATAATGATATTTAATGATTATGATGTATTCTGCAAGTGAAACATTAGTGTCAGTTTGGTAATGTTTAATTTAATCCTAAGATTAAATGTGATAGTTTGGATGAGTGTTCGTTGATGACTCAGTCATGGGTCAAGGGAAAAACTGTTTTTGGATGAAATTTGGTAAAAAGATAGAAGGTGCTCTGGATTTACTAATCATGCAAGTAGCTGTCTTTCGAACCCATCTTCATCTTACTAAAACAGGCCGATGAAGGCACACACAATGTCCGCGAACAAGAGATTCTGCAGCCAGATTTAGATCATTTACTCTAGATAAAAGCGCTAGGTCTCAGCTTACAAAAATAAAGCAGCATATCATTAGTCTAACTTAGAAGAGATTGGGTTTAACCATAGTTTGACTACATGCTTTACCAATGCATTTTTAAACGTTATGAAACAGTTGTGCTCCCTCAACAGTTGGTGTTTTTTCTTCCGAAAATGGTCCTCGTTATAGATAAAACGTCATCTCGCTCTTCCTAGCCTATTATTGAGTTTCTGGCTTTGTTTAACAATGGTAGTTTTGGAGTGAACATAATATAACAGTCTTTTTATGCATCGCATTTTATCAAATGCCATATGTACAATAACTTATTCACGCAACCCTTGAAACTTTCCTACGGAACCTAGTTTCCGCGGAATACACTTTAAATAATTTCTCTACGTGATAAGGTCCGGAATGAGGAAATCCGTAGACGAACGAAGGTCACTGACATAGCTTGACGCGTCGGTGAGCTGAAGTGGCAATGGGCAGGCCAGGTGGGGAGTAAAGGATCTCGAGTGGCGACCACGTACCGGGAAACGTCTACCAGACCGTCCCCCTACTAGATGGACCGACGACCTGGTTAGAGTCGCAGGGAGTCGCTGGATGCAGGTGGCTCGGGACCGGTCGATGTGGTGTACCATGACGGAGGCATATGTCCAGCAGTGGACGTTTCCCGGCTGATGATGATGACACTTTAAAGCAATCCCTGACTGTAGGCAACGAATTATGATAATTTTGATCTCATCTTAACACGCGAATGGCCAATTAGATGCTTAACAAAACACGTCACAAGCAATATATCTCAGTTATTCTGACTATTCACATACAAGTGAATCCTATCTGGAATATAATAAGCTAATCTCCTCAATAAATCCTCACCAACAAACACTACCATACAAATTATAATCAACTAAATATACAGCACAAATTAGTGATTATCATTTACAATCAGTAGTAAACTTCAAAGTACGATCGGAGACCACAATGAAGTCTCCAACTCTCCAACTGCTTAACTATCCGAGGTTGCAAGCTCACAAACTCACTTTGTCTCAGCAGTCTTTCTTTCGAGATTTCCGCTTTATAAAACAGCTTTTTTTGGTTTCCGAAAATGACACTATGGCGGCGTAAAGATTTGTTTTTTTACAGTAGGTATACTTGATTTTCACCACAATTGGGTAGTTGACTAAAAAATTATGATCTCATTAGGCATGTGAAATATTTTTTGACGTGACAACGTCTTATAAATTGGTTTGCCGGGTGACACTTCAAGAAACTGCGTTACGCTCCGCTCACGTTATGCGCTCACAATGAGAGCGAGTGAGAGGCACGCGTCCCTTCCACTCGGGCATGGTTAGCCCGCCTAAAATTATTTTACCACTCAAAGTCGTTGTCACGTTAAACTTTCGCCCGTATACCGACTTTACAGGCAACCAATTTTTTTTTCTACGTTAGTAATACGTCCATACAAATTGGTCACATGCTGTGACGTACCACGTAAAATAATGTTTCTGTGAGACCACGCCCTCACTACAAACCTATTAAAATATGATGAAAAAAATTAATTTAAAGTCATTTTTGAACATTTGAGTAAGATGTTTTTATTTTTGCATTATTGCGACTTTCAATTCCTTTCCAATCGACGTAAATAACATTGCTTTAATATTATTTTTTGAAGTTTTCTAAAGCCTTTTATACAAAACTACTTCATTATATACAATTCAGCCTCAATCTAATGTGTCAACTACTCATTTTTAGTTGAGAATGAGGAAAACATATAAATATATACTATTATAGACTTAACAGAACCCAGGAGAGAATTTTATTTTTTGTCAGTCCAAATGAAAAAACGAAACTACGTCAGGATTGAATCCCAACGTCAGGGCGTTTAGTTTAAGCGCACACTCTATTAAATGATGACTATAAACTACGAAAAGCCTGAATATACGTCGAAGTAAAGGCTTAGCAATTTCAATTTCAAAATGTCTGCCAAATTCTATCGATAATTAGTGTTGAAACGCGAGTCTGTAATAATTCCAGGGCAGTCCACCTAGTATTGGGAATATTCAATCCCATATGTGGTAACAGTATTCCATGAATGGATCGGATTTTAGCATATAACTAAACAGTGACGCATAGATTAGGAGATCAATAGGAAATTTTTACTTTCGTATGGCTATGACTCCTGCTTAAAATGATATTATAATTCACGATGGATTTTTATGGAGACGTTTTATACATTTTCGTCGGCACTGGCGAGCAAGTTAGCTATCCAAGGGCTCTATTTTTGATTCGCTCGTGTGACATAGCTTCATCACATACGACTTAAGTCACGATCGACTACAAGTCGCATGAATGGTTTGACCGTATTTTTGAATCATTCGCCTCAGTTGTAGCCGATAAAACTTAAAATGTTTAATTTTATCCGTTTTACGCAGAAAAATATAACCAGTAATTCATGCAAGAAAAACGGAACGCAAAATTCATAGAACAGTTCCTACTGTCAATGTCAATAAGTGGTAATTTCAGTGTTCGACGATGACGTTTAGTCTATCGCTCGCCTCCGCAGAGTGGTCCCGACCACTCGTTGCAGAAGAGAGATTCAAAAATACCAAATTTCATAAGTCGAACGAAAATCAGTAGAAATCGAGCGCTCGCGGCGCGTGGAGTGAATCAAAAATAGAGCCTCAGATAAACTGAAAAATGACAATATGAGCAAAAACGTGCGCCTTTTTAAAATACTCGTTTTTCATTTATTTACGAGTTTCAAAATCCAATAGGCATACGTATTAAACAACAGAATTTTTATTCCTTAACAAATTATAACATGTTAACACGTTCAAAAAGAACTAGAAACCGACTTTAACTGCTCTGCAAATTTAAGACTTACATGGTTCCCCCAGGTATAACATTGTCAAAACTGGGACCACACTAGAAGCATCCGCTATCGAAAAAAAAAGAATCATCAAAATCTTGGTGAACTCACCAAGTCATAAGTTCTGAGGTAACAAACATTTAAAAAAAACGTACCCGTTGAATTGAGAACCTTCCTCCTTTTTTGAAGTCGGTTGAAAAGAAAGAGTGTTAACAGCGGAAGTTATTGTGCTGATTTAAGTGTAGTGTCTTTGTAGAACTAGAATTACGTGCTGTGTCAGAAACCTGTGACTGGGATATTTTAGCAAGGTAGCCGCTTGTACTGTGAGGATTCAACGAGAAGATTAATCAATTAGAGACCATTCACATTCGCATTGCGTCTCTGAAATTGCTTGAGTTAGGGCCTTGCTACGTTTATCTGCGGCTTCCGCCGAATGGCAATGTCTTTGAATGAGCGGATAATGCTCTAAAAGACCTTTAACGATTTTATATTTAACATAGATTCCTTCGAACTGCTAAGGTATTATGAAAAAAAAGTTGAATGAATGAATTAGTCCATTTTGAGTTATTCAGTAGAAATTGTAGTCGACCATGCGGTCCTAGCCTTAGGAAGACCAACAAATTCTTCCCGTGGTAGTGATTGGAGAATGGTATCAGCAAAATATTTCTGTGAATTTCTTTTAAATGCAAAAGTCTTCTTAAATGACTTTTAAGTAATTAGTCAAATACATAACGAGATGGTGGAATGAGTTTTAAGTTAGTTAAATTAAATTTGATCACGTTCCGACAGGTCTTTCGATACTTACCTGTTTCTAGTACCTGTACCCTAGCTCTTTACAAAACACACAATCCTTAGAATAAACTTTTTGAATAACTTTCTTATGAAAGCTTCGCCTCTGTTCCGCTCATAGAGTTCTACACGATGTAGATGGACAAATTCATGTGATAATTTATTTATTAAATATTTTCCGTCATTAACGCCTCCTTTACTAACAATCCTCAGGTCTCGGGTTCAATTCAGAGTTGCAGTCAATTGGGCTGATGGTAGACGCTTATATATCACCTGGCTAACTAACACCATTGTGTCTAAGTCTGACACCAAATTTAGTGTTAATAGCACTGTTGTTCCAGTATTGATAAGGTAGCATAGCACACATGCCTCATCGAGTCTTATAAGAGAGTACGCCGCTTGCTTGCTAAAATCATAAGCCTCTAAAATTATCACGATTTATACTCGGAAGTCCCGCCTAAGCGCCCCTGCGATTCTAGCATATGTATTAGTACATATATCTGCAGGCTGATACTTGTGGTGTTTACTGATTAGCGCCCCCTTTAGTGTATTCCAACAGACCTTACTATTCATTATCAGCCGGGAAACGTCCACAGCTGGACATAGGCCTCCCTCATGGTACGCCACATCGACCGGTCCCGAGCCGCTGACCTTGCTATTACGGCATATGTATTAGACTATCTTCAGGCTGATACTAGTTGATAAACAATTAGCGCCCTCTTTAAAAAAATCTGACATTCTTTCCTAATTTCAGCAAATCTGTCATTCAAATGATCCTCCAAGTATCTTTGACGCTGAAATTTGAGTTTTATAAAAGAAAACTTTAATTGGACTTCCTAAGGCTTTCTTGTAAGGGTTTGGATTTCGTTACTTGAAGGTAAACTTAGAATTAACTTGGAAGGTGATCCCATTACATTAATGAAAATCATTGTTGGTTGTATACAACTGCGCTCTTGAATTTGCTTCTGATTCATAATTGAGGAGGATATAAAATGGAGTAGAGTTAAATTGCATTCATATGATAAAGGGTAACAGTAAAGCTACCAAAATAAATGCGTTGAAAAAGAACTGGTAACCGACTTCAATTGCTCTAAAAATCTACTTTTACTAAGGAAAATTTAAGATTTATGTCGTTTTGTCATGGATGCCGTTGTCATAACTGGACCAAATACGAGTAGGACCACACGGGAAGCACCAGCTTTCAAATAAAAAAGAATCATCTAAATCGGTTCAGCCAGGTAAATATCATAAAATCAGGGTAAAATTTTTAAAGTTCACGCTTTTTATATTAATCAACAGCCTATATACGTCCTCACTGCAGGGGTTCAGGCCTATTCTCCTACATAGAGTGTAGGGGCCATAATCCACCACGCGGGACCAATGCGGATTGGCGGACTTCACATGCCTTGAACAGACATGCAGGCTTCCTCACGATATTTTCTTTCACCATTAGCAACCAGATAATGTACTTGAATTGAAAAAGAAACGCATAGGTACACGCCTGGATTAGAACCCGGGACCCTCCCCCGGGGAGAGTCCGCGCCTTATCCACTACGCCACCGACGCTTCATAATCTTCTAGTGATACTAATATCTAGTGACAGGCCACTGACCACTTCACACAGATGTTCAATATGAACATCACAGATAGCTCTCTGTGTCGTGGGTGCATGGCCGCCGAGGAAACTCTCGCCCATGTATGTGCTCTCGACCTGCAGCAGCGTGGACACACAACTGGCAACGATCCTAGTCAATCTAGGATCATTCCAGGAGGTGTGCAGGGACAACCAGCTTTGCGCACTTCTGGGAGAAGATCGGCTGGATAATGAAAAAAAAATGAAAAAAATATTTATTTCCTTTCACATTAACATTAGAATAAAGTTTTAGGGACACTCCTTTTAAGTTAAAAAAAAATTGTATTAGGAGGCCCCGCTCTTCCGCTAGTTATTTAGGAATACAAATACGAGTACATACAGTAAAAATTAATAGTATAAGTTATAAACTAATTATACATTTTTAAAAGAAATTAGTTGTGTGTAAGTGTATATGTGTAAGGTGAGTGTGTGTGAGTGTGTGTGTGTGTGTGTGGGGGGGGGGTGATTGTATTGAGAGGGAGGATACGTGCGTCTGCTAGCTCAATATGTTCAATAAAGATTCCGTGTTATCGTAGGTTAACGTTTTTAACCACTTTGTTAATGATTCTTTACACTCGTGTGACTTTAAGGGATAAATTGCAATTTTGCGATTAATTACATTATACAGGTGCGAAGATTGTCTTGCGTATTGGCGGCCGGCGAATGCTGATTTGAAGGATTTAGAAAATGCTACTATGTCTCTTCTACGTTTGTTTAACAGCTCTGGGTCGTAGGGCAAAGACTTGTGCAGCTTTAGTATGACTTTTAAGACGTACAATTTTCTCACAGTCAGCAAATCACTAATTATATAAAGGTTATCAGTGGGGTACCTGTATGGTTTGGAGTACATTACCTTTAATAAAGACCTTTGTGCTCTTTCAACATTTATTAACTTCGTTTTAGTAGCTCCACCCCATACAGGGATGCAGTAGACTATTATTGACTGTACCAAAGCAACATATATTTTGTTCAGGAGTTCTGATGAGGTCACGTGCCTAAGAGTTTTAAATATCCAAATAAGTTTTCTTATTCGGGATATAATCAGATCAATATGTGCATGCCAAGATAATCTCTGATCCACTAGAATTCCTAGATATTTGGTTTTATTAACTTTTTCAATAATGGAGCAGCTACAGTCTGATATTCCAGGAAAATCACACTCATGAATCCTGACCCCAAACTCCGCTCCAGGTTGGGTTATGCCATACTTGATATGACAAATGTAGTTCGTCTTGGCCTTGTTCAGGGTTAACAAATTTGAGTTTAGCCAATTTGCTATTTTAGCCATTCCCGCTTCCGTGACAGCGCGGACCTGTTCCCAAGAGTCCCCCGTAAAAACGACCGCAGTGTCGTCTAAATAATAGACAAAATATGGCTAAATTCGGAGACCGCCCAGACAAAAACAGGTTAGGTTAGGCTTCATCATCATCAACAGCCTATATACGTCCCCATTGCTGGGGCTCAGGCCTACCCTCCTACAGAGAGTGTATGGGCCATAGTCCACCACGCGGGCCCAGTGCGGATCGGCGGACTTCACATGCCTGTTCAAGACATGCAGGTTTCCTCACTATGTTTTCCTTCACCGTTAAGCATTCGGATAATGTAGTTGAATTGAAAAACAACTCATAGGTACACGGCTGGATTCGAACCCGGAACCCTCAGATTGAGAGTCCGCGCCTTATCCATTGCGCCACCGACGCTTCATAATCTTCTGGTGTTACTAGCATCTAGTGACAGGGCACTGACCACTTCACACAGATGTTCAATATGAACATCACAGATAGCTCCCTGTGTCGTGGGTGCATGGCCGCCGAGGAAACTCTCGCCCATGTATGTGCTCACGACCTGCAGCAGCGTGGACACACAACTGGCAACGATCCTAGTCAATCTAGGATCATTCCAGGAGGTGTGCAGGGACAACCAGCTTTGCGCACTTCTGGGAGAAGATCGGCTGGATAATAGACAAAATATGGCTAAGTTCGGAGACCGCCCAGACGAAAATAGGTTAGGTTAGGCTTACAAACTGAGAACCAGCCTTATCCATTGCGCCACCGACGCTTTTAATATTAAAATTACTTAATTGACTCCCAAATAAACTAATATTCAATAAATTTACTTGTTGATTCATAAGTCGCAGTGTCCGCTTCATAAAATTAATGCATAATAGTTTTAATCCGCTCATTTCCATCGCACTGATTAAATTCTATCAACTTGATTAGCATTATAAAAGGTAGTTTTGCGGTCAGATAATTAATTCATAAAATTGAGTGGCACACATGATACGATTAGTCCAGTTTCGGATTGATTGTGTGCAAGCGCCTTTATTTGACTTTCATTATAATATAACATATGAATAAAAAAATTGACAGTCATTTACTAACATTATGAATGAGAAAGTGAGTTTTTTTCCTTCCTTTACATCGTAAGGGAAAGTCAAAATGACTAAAATTTTTGTATTTTGGATTCTATATAAAAAAACATTGAATCAAAATTGTCATCATAACTCCATCATATACCCTCGTGTTCATATATTTTAGTCTGTCAGGGGAGCAACTCACTAAAGACTAACAACGTTACACTCTCAAGACGGATGTCTTTGTCGACGTATGAATATCAAATATTAATAACGCCTGTATAGAAAATTAGACATACGCGAGCAGTGGAGTTGTATTGGATGTTTGTCTTATCCTTATTGAATAGCACGCCTGCCTGCTTATCTTCTGCCTGATTGTGTGTGTGTGACCGCAGTAAGATGTCGATTGAACACAAAGCCACCTTCTACGACGCCCGCTGAAAAACAAGAGGTGATATTGTAAAGCTGTAACCACACGGCAGTATAATTTAATTCATCATCCAAAGTTATTTCAAACGTCACAGCGAAGGACGAAATTTAAAACAGAATGATTATGAAGTCCCGCGACTTTCAGAAGTTGATAAAGTGAGATTCGTAACTTGGATCGGAAGTTTGACAGCCACTGCCTAAAGTTTCGAAGATACGAAATGAAAATGTCTCTTTTGTTGAAATGTTATTTGAGTCTGGTAATATCTACTGATAATGACTGGGGCAATTTTTGAATAGTTCTTAGGGTTCCATACGTCTGATGAACAACCGAATCCTTAAAAAATCACTCAGAATTTTTTGAAAATCAATTTTTATTCGAGGCACTACTCCATTGATTAATTACTAAAGTCCACGCAGACGAAATCGGTCAAAAGCTTATGAATAATATTTTATAATAATTTTAAAAGATTACGGTACAATAAATTTAGTATGAAACTTTTAGCTACGTAATTAATTAATTAATCAACTAAAAATTAGTTTTTATTTAATTACTATTAAAAACAGTGTAAATGAATATCTCTGGGCCTGTCTGAAAATCAGCGCTGCAGCTACTGCTGCCGCATATGCTGAGACAGGTCCACTTCGGCATTACAATGCAGCAGAGCTAATTGCAAATACGAATATATGTATGAACTGTAATAAATGAATGTATGCCGAATAAAGTATTTCTATTCTATTCTATAATTTGCCTTAGGTTTTAAAATGTGTTGTCCAATAAAAACTGGGTATCCAAAAAGTAGCACTAAGAATATAATAGATATACTATAGAGTCAGCTTAATCCATAATATTAATAATTATATGCTCTAATTCATACCTTACCCAAATGAGATCAAAAGAGTAAGCCCAAGGTTGCCAGGTTTAAAAAAAACAGTAATAAATATAAGCCGGAGTAAACCTGATCTTGTGAGAAGCCTTTCATTTCATGCCGCTGGTTATTTTGTTTTTTACTGATATCTGACCTAGTAGTAAGCGGTGGTTAAGTCGGGGCTAGGGTGGAGAAGGCTTTTTCTTTCCAATAACGTGTAAGCTCTATGGTGGAATATTTTCTTAGTGCTTCTCTAAAAATCACATAGAACGACTATCTTCATTAAATGTTTTAATGGAAATAGTATCTTTGTGGTAATAATGTATTTAACTCAAATGGTTTTGGTATAGTGTTGGTATATCATAGTATATCAGCAAGGAAAGCTTTTTAAATATATTAAATGTAAAAGACCTTTCAATGTTAAGCAGTGAAAGTGAATAAAACACGATCTGAAGTTTAATATTATCTGGTATTGTCAGTACTTAGTTACGATTCCATTAAAATGTATGGTTCGAAACCTTTACAGGCCTAAAGATATGTATAGCGATCCAAAAGGCCCAATTGTAAGCCAATACAATCCCACAAATCAAACACAAGCAGTAATCTGCTATCTAAGCTGGCAGCTTCTTCGTCTTCTTCTACATTGTGAACGACCGCTATTGAGCTTGTATTCAGCACCGCAGAGTACTGCTTTCCGGTGCGGGCAAGCAGTCATCATACAGGCTTACTTGATGTTGAGTTAAACTCCGTCCTCAGGCTCGTGTCCGGAACAGTAAAGCCCACCCATTCCGCCTGGCTGTCAGTACTCTGCAACATCATTCCTCCTGACCTGCGCCGCGAAGTAGCTGTAAGGAAACAGCACGAAAAGCTCCAGCACTCGTACTACTTTCAGCAGCCTCGCACACAAGCTGAGGACAGAACACAGGCAGAAAAGTGGATCGAAAGATGGAAATCTTCAAGCGCTGGGTGCCAAGACCTCGTCATCAACCCAAATATCGCTGTTACCGGTTTCCTACTGCCGGAACCTGTGGTGCAAACATAATAGACTCAAAACTGGGCAAGGATTCTGCGCAGAGTTTATGCACCAATGGGTCTTTAAAGACGATCCACTCTGGAGCTGTGGAGCTGTTCAAACTATGGAGCACCTAGTGGAGCACTGCCCAACGTGTTCAATTCATGGAGGGCTGGGAAAGGTTCACAATTTAAATGACGACGCCATTAGTGACGAATGGCTGAAAGGCCTTCCCGCACTATGGATGCATACAATCCGCTAAATAAAATAAACAACACAAATAAGCTACCGAGTTTTCTGCTGGAGCTGGGGTTGCACGCGTAAGTCACACCACCCCATCACGCAAAATGAGCACTGACGTCGGAAGCCTGACAGATAACGAACGCACTCCACACTAAACCTGGCCTTGCACCAAACGGAAGCCTGCACAGAATTCGGTCTCCGTAACCGACAATCACTGCGCACCTTACTACATACAAACACACACATAGCTGTATGGATACTTCACACATAGCTAGGCTGGCCAGCTTGCACACGCAATAAAACCATTTAAAAGTAGACTACAAAGAAAATTGTGTAAATATTGTTTTGAAACGAAAAGATTTCGTGCCGTGAGTTTCTATATATGAGGACTTCAGGTTATGTCCCTTGTTCGATTTTCGCTGAGGATTGTCAATAATCACTTTATGAGATTTTCCCAGTTTAATTGCAGGCTGAATCATATGATTGTCTGAACAGTAAGATGATTCCGTGCTTGGGAAGTCACGTTTAACGGTTTTTACCGGTTACTATCTACAACAGGTAGCAGCTACATGAGACATGTCAGAGGACTGTGGCGCCTTAACACCTCTGACTCTGGTATGTAAGGTCGGTCATCGACCTTATAACCTACACGATAATAATAAGATGTGTAGGAATAGAGTCACCCTTTTTCTTGCCCGTTGATGCATTTGACATTTATTTATAGTACGGAATGCAGCTACAATGTGGGAAAACCTTTCAGAGATTCAATAGCGTCGTCATTTACTTCGATTCATTTGCTAAACTTATGGCAAATAAGCTTGGTATTTATATATATATTTTAGTTATTGCAATGCCGTGGATATATGAGATTAAGAACGCATTTGCATACAAAATTAAACTTTAAATATATGTATCTAATTCTCATACGCTTTGATTATTATAATGTTCTATTGCATCGATCAAAGTCTCCATGGTCAATATTTGCTATTAATTAAAAAAAAACCTGTTATATAACTGGTAAAACAAGGTTAAGTTTATGTCACATTTGTGTACACAAATGTACAATGAGTTTGCATTTGGCCTTCATCACACTCAGAAGTCTTAGGCTTGTGAGATTGTTTAGCTGCAGACTGACGTTACATGTTGGTAGCTAGCCAGGCTGACATAGAAAATGATAATCACCAACCAAACCAAGTACCGATAGGTACTCCCACTGGGAATCGAACCCGGGACCTCCAGATTATGAGTACATCTATGTAGCCATTAGGCCGCGGAGATATATAGTTCCGGTTTCAGTCTAATTAATATGTAAATTGTAGCTGGAGACTTCAAGTGATGAATACGAAAATAATCACTACAAGTAGTAATTATATAGAATTTTTTTATCCCTATACGTATATTTATGTTTAAGTTTCAATGCCTTAGCAAAACAGTTTCTCAAATAAAACTTATTTACATATTCTCTTCGCCTTACCTTAGAGCTGCGAAAATATGTACGGCATAAGAAAATATCATTTTTATTCAACTGAAACTCACACGTCGGCATTGACACCGCCACAGAGCAAAATCAAAGCATTAGAACTACTTTAAAAGAAAGCAATCAGAACTATTAGGTCATTTATCACAATTGCTGGTCACGGTACCTCTGTATTTATGACACTGAAACAATATTAATAACTAGGGGTTGCTCAGTGGTCGATATTTTTAGGACCATAATTTTTTTTAAATATTAGTATCGTGCACTTATGTGTGCGAAATGTCCATACTCCTGCGTCCGCGCAATTACGTTTTTGTCTTACGTATTAATATATAGATAATAACTGACGGTTACAAAATGTTACATCACTGTTTTGCTACCCTTATTAAGATGCATAATCTTCAAGGGGTCGGGGGTGTAAGAGTTGGTACGTAAGTCATTATCTATTACATCACTGGCTCGGCAATTTTTTTTCGTTTCGTTTCGTGTTTTTTTTTCGTTTAGTACTACGATTACTAAACGTTTCCACTCGTTCACGTCTGACACTGACGTTTAGCATACCAACCCATAGACACACGAGGCAGTGTGTGTATGATATACCGCATACACTAAAAGGGGATGTGAGGGGTTTGAATTTTATTGGAAAAAAAACTTTTGTTTTAAGGTGCGCGGGGAATTTTTATTCAGTTTTAAGCTATGCAATGACAGACTCGTGACGCCTACAGCTCAAAGAGCCACGAGTAATTATGTTTGCCTGCACTGGCCCACTGCTGAGTAAAGGCCTCCGTCATATTTCTCCAGTACCTTACCACACGCTAAAGAATTGTGCCGCACTCTAGCGGCACGTTTACGAAACTGTGATTCTTCATACAAATCTGACGTAAATGCAAACGCGATAGTATCGTAAAACTCTGATGATGATGATGATGTCCTCCACGACGTATCCGTCGACGGCGACACCCCGACGCTATCTCCTGGCATGTGCGCGGCAGTGACTCGCGAAGCCGAATTTGTTTTTAAATCTCTTTTCGCAAGTAGCGCAATTCACTGCTTTGGTCGTGTCTTCCGTGTTTGGCGTTTTGCATCGAGATCTTCTAGACGCATTATTTCTACAAAAACTCCCACTAGAGGTATAGTTCTCTCTCTCTTTATCTCTCAAGAGCCTCCTCCGGACAGTCGTTCACGAAATGAAATAATTATACAGTAATAAGCATCATCTTAATTTTTTCGTTAAGTCTTGTCTATTCGAGCGTATTTAATGTTTTTGAAGGAAACAACATTTCACATACTTTTGTTTGAGAATAATGTTTTAAAATTAAATGTTTACTAAGCCCAGGCCGTTATTTGAATTCCGAAGCGAGTGAATCATCTGTTTGTACGCTGTGCCGCGGCCCGTACACCAGAGACGTGATTCGTTTACTAAATAATAATTATTTACTCCCTCTGAGGTAACCTTTGCAGCCCGAACGTGTTCTATTTGCCTCGTGTTTCGGAAACTTCCCTTTTTTTTCTTCGAACAAACAAGAACATTACAGCGCCGCGGAATTTTGAAAGAACGCTAAGCCGTAAAAAGTTTCGGGCAAGCTGGACGAGGTCGGAGGCTTTTATTTCTTAAAGTAGCACTCTGTGTGCAGAACTGATACCTGTAAGGAACCATATGGCACACTCGAGTACAAAAATATATATTTCACTTTTGTACCATGTCACATTCATCCTATCTCGATGCAGTGTGTTGCGGGAAATGACAATTATAAGAAAGAAACTTTTATTTGCAAGAATATAAATTAAGAAGATCTTAATATAAATATAGAGTTATCGTATTCTATTCAATCTTAAGTCAAATTATATTTTAATCTATTAAAATATTGAACAAAAATTTTTTTTAAAATTCGATACCATTTATTAATTTAATATTTTCTGTAAGAAAATTAAGCAATTCAAAAATTTTCCTGAATATAACCGAATAAACTAGCTCAAGGTAACTTAGCGAGCAATGGAACGAGCTATGCTCGGAATTTCTTTACGTGATAAAATCCGGAATGAGGAAATCCGTAGACGAACTAAGTTTATTGACATCAGATCACAGATCGACGAGTCAGTGGGCTGAAGTGGCAATGGGCAGGCCACATCGCTCGAAGAACCATCACCGACCATGTACCGGGAAACGTCTACCAGGCCGTCCCCCTACTAGGTGGACCGACGACCACCGACCACGAGGCAGCGGGGAGTTTCTGGATGCAGGTGGCTCGGGACCAGTTGATATGGCGTACCATAAAGGAGGCCTATGTCCAGCAGTGGATGTTTCCTGGCCGATGATGACTGTAGTTACGGGTGCGGCTCGCTGGATGATTCAGGAGGTTTTTGTTCGCATAATTTTCAAATTCGAGTTTAAATTATTTTTCTATAATCTAACAAATATAAAATGTTTAATACAAAATATCTGTTTAAAGAGCATTATTTTCTTAAAAAATTTACAAAAATTCTCTTAAGAAAGTTAACCATGGAATGTGCAGAACTAATATCATTTAAATTAAACTAATACGAGTAATAAGTGAAGGGTTTATAGAAAAGTAATTACTTTTCCTAGTACAAGAGAGTCATTATTTTAATGTTCGGACCACATGTCCATTAATCTGTAACAATATACACACATGATATATGTATATATCGTCTATATTATGTATCGCACACGTAAGACACAAAATAAAGACAAAAAGCATCCCACTCTGCCTCCCAGGTAATCTCGGCTTGTCAAAAATAAATGGTTCGTCGTATTCCAGACGCAGGTAATTTTAACAAAACAAGAGGGCCGTTTCCTTATTCTTTCTGGCATAAAGGCAGCCGCACACTGAGAACAACATCAATTCTAAAATGTAGCAACTTTTTTACTGCTGCTACTTTCGGAATGATTTCGTATATAGTGCGAATTGTATGATTTATATATCCGAAGTTCGGATTTCGAGTCGATTTAAATCGCTCGTATTTTGACAGTAGGTGCCTTGGAACGAGCGTTGGGTTTTGCTACAAGTAACAAGTAGCTAAAAGTAAGTGTCATCAACAGGGCACTGCGTCCAGCGGCTGTCACGAAACGAACGCTTTCCAGCAAATAGCACAGCTGATCCACAAAATCTACCTTGACTAATTCTTAATTCAAAGTGGTAACTCGTCTATTCTGTTCATTGGCAACCCATAGCTATACATATAGCTGAACGTTGCAGAAAGAATCATGAATGAATTTTATGAATGCGTGTAGAATGAATGAGTTATGAATAAATTGAATAATGATGGATGAATTTGTATGAGTGGTAAGAGAAGATGCTTTTACAAACTTTAAAATTTGCGGTATTTTACGAATTTAATCATAATTATACTATATTAAATTCACAAATATATAACGCCTTTGGGTAAGAAATATAGGTCATATGTTTCACACTCAACACCATTGTATAATTTATTTATTTCTACAATATATGATGATGAATGAATAATGAATGATGATGGATGAATTGAATCCGGAAGGAACGGAAAAGCATTCAACATTTCAACCTAATCGTGAAGTCTTAATACTAGTCACTTAGTCTGAACAAGCCCTTACAATAAAGCAGGAGTTACAAGTCGAGGGAACAACGAAACGTATTTTTCTTAATACGCATAATGTGTTGAGACTTCGAGATTTTCGTTCGTAAACAAAGAAAAGTGTGGGATTAGCTAAAGGTAATGGATGTAATTTATTTATGATTGTGAACGGTTTGATTATTCTTTCGTTCCAATAATTTTCACAAAAGCTTTCACAATCGTCTCCGTGATGAAGTTGTCTAAGCGTAAGACTCAGATTTGGTGTGTTTGGTTAGAACATAATAAAATAGTTTATTTTTCATAATAGGACAATAATTTACACAATACTTTCAGGACCTCCTCTTAAGTACTGATGACTTGTATCAGGAGGCCCTGTTCTTCCTAGTGTTACTTTAAATACATTATCATGACCTTATATTAATACATTTACATTCAATTATTATAACTAGTTAATATTAATAAATTATTATTAATAAGTTTTTTAACTGTTTCATCCACTCTTATTACTAATTTAATATAAGAACAGGACAGGAACAATAAAGTTTTTGTGTGGTGAGTATGTGAGAATGTTTGTGTGTGTGCGCGCGCGCGAGTGTGTGTGAGGGAGTGTAAAGGTGTGGGTGAGGGTATGTATGTCGTGAGTTAGTTAAAAATCTTATTGAAATAGGTTGGGAAAGTATACACTTTAGGATAGTTCTACTCATGATAGGTACTACATATATGTTATTCGCTAGGTTTGAGGATAGATTCCGTTTGTACGTAAGTTTTGTTAAGTAGCCATTCTGTCAATTGTTTTTTAACTTCATACGAAGTCTTAGGGTAAATGTTTAGAGTTAGATTAATTTTGTTGTAAATAATTGATGATAGACATTGCAGGCTGATAGTCTGAAAAGTAAGATGATTATGTGCTTCGGATGTTACCGGTTACTATCTACGACAGGTAGTAGCCACATGAGCCACGTCAGAGGACTATGACAGCTAAACAGCTGAGAACTACAGTTTGTAAGGTTGACTATCAACCTTACAACTTACTCTATAAGATAACAAATTGCAGCTTGTTTCATTGTTGGATGGATATCTAGAAAAGGAATCAAATACTGATATTATTCTCTTAGGTGTCTGGAAATTCAGTATCTACTACACCCATGTCAGAAAGGTGTTGTTTTTAAAACCTCAGAACATCGGTCAAATTTAACTAGTTCCAGCAGACTGGCTGGTATCTTAGAATTCAATTAAGTAATTAAAAGAACCATATTCTCGGGGACTTACCTTTGGAAACGAAACGAAACCTGTTGCATCAAACGAGAAAGTTCTAGGCGTCTTGCTATCTAGGTTTGAGCCATTAAATAGAGTGCCTGCCTCTCTATTTGGATAGAACTATTTGTTTAAATTAGTCGCACTTTCATTATTATGATTGGCTATCCCTAGAATATAGCTTAGCTCTAAATACTCTCAAAGGTTTTGAGTTTCAGTGTTTTAAATGCCGACTGTTAAGATTACGAAGTAGATATATAATCTTTTTTTTTTATTGACTTGTCTTTAGGGTTCCGTACCTCACAAGGAAAAAAGCAACCCTTATAAGATCAGTTTGTTGTGCGTGTGTCTGTCTGTCAAGACCACTTTTCTCATGGACGCGTGGAGGTATCAAGTTGAAATTAATATCGACTACTCAAGTCAGCAATCTCTTCGAGCTGTTTAAATCTATACGGGTGTTTAAGCCCCATTTTCAGACCATTTCCTTCCCGTTAACCCAGAAACCTGAAATTTTACAAATCAATCGGAACGATTAAATTATATCACAATAAAAAAAGTTTCCATTTGCAGTTGAGAAGATATCTGATCGTGATATAGATGGATATATAGGATGTTTTTCTTCTTCTTCATGTATGTGCAAAATCAGGGTCAGGGATTGAGGCAGTGATTCAAAGATAAGGCAATAAAAAAGGTTGTGATACACTACTCTTTTTTTATATAGTACCGTCCGTACTCTGTTTTAAATTAACATCTAAAGCAGGCTCGAATTTATTCAGAATTTGTCCGGCCATCAGTTGGGTTGGAAACTTTACTTTTTGTCCCTGAGCCCTGCTACTTCGCGACTTACAATTTAAATTCGTCAGGAAGTTAGCACCTTTTTGTATGGAATTTTAATCAGCTTTCTGTTGTCTACTTTGCATTGACTACTTGTTAATTTTGTAAGTTTTTGTTGGCGCTTGAAATATGCTCCAACAGCTACAGTAGCTGAATAATTAGTGTCTTCATATTAGTAAATCTGATTTACAAATTAGTAAAGCTATATTTGTTTACATGATAGTTACATACAAGTAAACCTAATATAAAGCGCGTAAAAACAAATTCATATGTATTTCAGGAAATTTGTGTCATGTCTATTACATATTCTCCTACATTTTTGATATACTCTTTATAATCTGTCTAAACTTTATTCTTTGATCCTCACAGAAATAAGAGTAAAAGGAAGGCCTAGGGTACTTTGACGAAATACAAAAAAAGGAGAATGTCGTGTCTTCTCATGATTTAAAGAAGAAGAAGAAGCGGAAAAGAGAAAGCTACCTAGCTCGGTACTGACAAAAGCAAAGCTTTAAAAAGAAGAATATGTTGTTACTGTGGTAATTATTTCATGGTAACAGATTTTAGAACGAAATATAATAGTCTATGTCAGTCTCTGGTATACCACAATGCAGAAAATCACGACGATTCATTATCCCGTTGTCACCCGATAGTACCGTTGGATTCAATGAAAGAAGACACACACAGACACACACACACACACAATTGGCTGCAGAGCAACATGAAACGAGATCTCTTCTTAATGTTAAAGACTGCACTCCAGAAAGCATTAGTGGCTAGAAAACACGTTACGTCGGGATTAAGTAATGAATAATTATATGTATCGTTCACAGTTCACACACAGTTCGAAGCGATTCGAACTTAAAATGGCGGCTTAGTGACGAGGGGAGCGGAAAATGGCCCGTATCACGTTACTTATTCGAAAAAGTAGAATTATACGTCATTACTTTTATTCAAATATACGGGAAAATAATAATGGCCACGTACTATTTCTGAAAAATTGCACGTGAGTCGTTTCTGTTGTTTTATCTTAATTTATAATTTGCAATATTACAAGCTGCTCAAAATATCGTCTTGTAGTAAATGTGAAGATTAGATTGCGCCAATTTTGTTCTCAGTGCATCTACCATGAGTTTACGCAGGCGATAACGTGTATCGTTAACTATCGCTCTGTCCTTGTCACCCGCATCTCGACTGAGCAGAATTTCCGATAGTACTCGTATTCGATATACGTTACCGCCTGCGTAAACTCATGGTAGACGCACAGGTGTTTTACTCGGGAGAAAGTGCGATTCCCAGCTCGTATGAATAGAGTTTGAATTTTTATTTTGGCCGCCACTACGAGTAACATTAGATCTTAAGATTTGTGTTATACTAACAAATTATGGATTTTATCTGAAATATACGTTTTTAGGGTTCCGGGATCAATCAAGAAACCCTAATAGTTTCGCTGTGTCCGTCTCTGACGCTTACTACTAGAAATCCGATTTTTGACAGATTTGAGGCGTCCCTATATCTGCTAAAATGTTACTTGAAACCTTATGTATACTGAAGTCAGAAGCAAAACTATAAAAGCTAAGTTGGCTTTACAAGTTAACGAGTAATAGTTGACCAAATCGCGACCAAGTCGAGCAATCGCTTCTCTCTCCACAATGCCCGCACCAAAGCGATCATTTACGACGGAACTCTCACAATAGATTACCGCGCTAATGTATACCGTTTAACTAGAGCAGACGTGCTTACTTTAATTATATTCTGACTGACAACGCTTTTATTTTATTAGTATAGCCTCAGGTCAATTCTAAGTACAATGATCTCGGAACAACAAATACATCTAAAGCAAAATGTCTTAAAAGTATTGGTGGCCTTGTGGTTAAACAGCCGTGGTAGCTCAGTTGGATAGAGCGTCAGTTCTTGAAGAATCGAGGTCTGGGTTCAATCCTGGCTCGTACCAATGAGTGCCAATTTGTTATTTGGAATTTATGTACGAATGATAAAAATCATTACCATTGGCTTTTTGGTGAAGGAAAACATCGTGAGGAAACCTGCACACTGCTGAGAAGAAATTTATTTATTTATTTAGGTGTATGGCATTTTTGTCGTTCACTACAGATCTATGTCAAGTTGTTTGGCCCATTGTGCCGCGTCTCTCGGGAGGGAATGGAAAGAAAGAAATTAAAAGGTGTGTGTGAAGTCTACCAATCCGCACTGGGCCCGCGTGGTGGACTATGTCCCATACACTGACTGTAGGACATCCAGGCTTGAGCCCCTCAGTAGGGATATACATAGGCCGTTTAATGTTTATGATTGTTGATGATAAACATTATTTATTCTTTGTTAGTGTCACGGAGCTTCTAGAACAGTCTAGAGATAAAGAAAAGAGAGAGGCGTATCCATCTATCCCCTTCGTGTCGGATATCAAACAAATGACTAATGTTGAAAGCTCTCGAATAATCGCATAAGGATTATCAAGTGCGAAAGGGAGACCAATTCATCTATCTCCTTCGTGTCGAATAGCAAACAAAAGAAAGCGTGGAAGGCTCTCGAATGTTCCTGAAGATTCCGAAAATTGAGCATCACTACGAAGGATCTAGAAACAATACCGGGTACATATAGGCGCGAGCCGAGCTTCGACGACAGTTGAGTTCAGTTCAGTTCTAAGTAAACAGCGATTGGAAGTAAAGAAACGGAAACCGGAAGGAATTGTAAAGCGAAAGTACAGTCAAGGTGAAAAAGTGTTAATGTACTAGTGTGTCACGTGGTGTCAGTATCGACAGACCGGCGTCAGTAGTGCTAAAGGACTCTGTACGTAGAATCCAGGGACAGACTCAGTACAGAAGACTTGGACCCAGTAAGACAGGGACGCACTCTGTTTGGGGGTGATCACCCGTGATCTTGAAGATTAGTTTGTGGACCTGTGCTACCAATAAACTCCGGAACTTTGGACTCGTGTTTTTCTTCAATCCCTCGAACTTGGGAGCCCGTAACATTAATTATTTATGTATTTGTATCAAATTTCAACACAATTCTTGTTCAAGGATCGTGCTAACCTAAATAATTCCTTTCAATGTATTTAACTAATTCAGATCAAAGTAGATAATTTTATTAACAAAACTGTCGTGCAGGATCTTCTTAATTTAGTACCTGATAAATAATCACAAATGGAATAGTAAGATTTTATGGAATAGTTGTTTTAGATCATGTAACAGCCCATCCAGGTCGAGTGGCGACCACCTACCGGGAAACGACTACCAGGCCGTCCCCCTACTAGATGGAACGACGACCTGATTAGAGTCGCAGGGAGTCGCTGGATGCAGGTGGCTCGGGACCGGTCGATGTGGCGTACCATGAGGGAGGTGTATGTCTATGTCCAGCAGTGGACGTTTCCCGGCTAATGATGAATAGCCCATCAGTCCACATCACTCATCCTTTAATTTTGTCTGGAAGATGGTTAAATAACAGATGGTTAATTGACAGATAGATCAACGCGTGACCTAAATCTCACTTGTCAAGTGACTATGGGTCGACGATGTTACGTGTTGGTCTAGAGGGTACCTATTCATTATTCGTTTGAAAACTCCCAAGTTGTAGTTTGCGGGGAACACGAAAGCCAGTAGTTTATTTTATATTTTATTTATACGCATGTTAAATGTGGAAGCGAAACGCTTGTTGCGAGCTGTAGGAATATCAACAGTGTACAGGTGAAGGTCTGCCGTTCTTCTGTTTGACCGGTACTTGAACGGCGAAGGTGGAATCAACAAAAATACTCGTAGCTCCTGCGCACGCTTTCCAAAATGTACAGTGTAAAATAGCGAAAGGCAGGCAACCTGAAATCAACAATTCAAACAGGAGAAAGAGGCTTCCACATCTACTTAGGTAACATTGCATCATTTTGCACGAATCGTTTCGCTTCTTCATTTATTATTACAGCTAAGGAGTGGTATTCCCTGCTGGCTTGTGTTTTCTGAGCGCTAGAACCTAGATGCCATCAAGACCAGAGTAAATAGAATATATCTAGCCAACCGTGATTGCAATTAAAATATGTCTCACCTTAGAGATAGCATACGTTCATTAAGCCTGGCTTAACAAGTCATAACCTACTTATGCGTCAAAGCAAAATTCACAAAAGAGAAATTCTTAATAAACAACACAAGTTGTTATAACTTTGTTCACGTACAAACATAAGCCCCAAAGTAGAATAAGTATGCGAAGTAATGTTGCTAAGCGAAAGCAGTGAAAGAAATACGCTGGTACACAAAGCAAAAAAAAAGTTGTTCTATATTAATTTCGGTGAAAAAAATTTCGTTAAGACCCGGCCGGTTCTGTTCAAAAAGGGTTCCATAATTGTGCTTAATTTGATTCTACCCTCTCTGAGGAGGAATTTTTTAGTCACCGCCTTTGATACACTTTTTAGGCGAAATCTAAAAGATATAGGAATATTATGTAAATGAACCTCTTCTACGTAAATAAAGTTAGGAATTTTTATAATTATATTTAACAGCATAATGCCAGCATTGAAGTTTTGTCCAATCAAATACAGATGATAAAGTTTCACAGGCGAGCACAACCTGCTCACGCCAATTGGCTTACGCCATGGTATGTATTCCAAGCACACACACATATAGCAATAATCACATTTTGTTGAGTATTGAATTTAAAAAGATTATGAAGAGACAATGGGCAGGCCACATCACTCGGACAACGGATACCCGGCTACTGAGACACGACTACCGGGGCGTCCCCCTACTGCATCCATGCAGTGGGGATATTGTCAAAAATCACTTTGTGAGACGTTCCCCAGTTTAGTTAGGTCATTGCAGCCTGAATCACTTGATTGTCTGTAAGATAAGATGATTTCGTGCTTCGGACGACACGTTAAGACGTTGGTCCCGTGGTCTACTACACAGGTAGTACCTACATGAGCCATGCCAGAGTTCTATGGCGGCTCAACAACTGACAACTAGGGTTTGTGAGGTTGACCCTATGACCTACACGATAGGATGAAAAATGTATGAAGCTTTTATATTTGACTTAGCTTCTCAAATAACTACGCCCATATAATAACCCGAAAAATTATTCAAAATTTAATACATAGAAAAACGACATCTAACAAGACTTTTTAAATAATAATAATCATTTATTGCAAAGGCATAAAAAATCAAAAAAACAATTTAACAATAATAATAATTACAATTAAATTAAATAAAACTACATTAAACTAAACTAAATACTAGGAATACCTATGCTATTTTCGGTATGCATCTCGGTGCAATATGCCAAAAATAGGACTGGACAGCCCCTCCACTACAGCCTTAAGGATGGAATTACCTGAGGATCGCAGCCTCTCCCAAAAAGACGACACTCGTGTCCTGATTACGCAAAAGAAATCAGGGACCCTCGCCTCGGCGAACATGCCCGCGCTGCACCAACGCGGCAGCCCCATCAGGATGCGGAACGCGTCATTGTAGCACCCTGATGGTGCTCATCGACTTTCTCAGGTAGTTGGTCCAGAGTTGACAAGTGTAGAGGCACTGGCAGTAAGCTTGAAACAGCGTTACTTTCACAGCGTCGCTACACTTGCCAAGCCTACGTGCTTGTTGTACCTTACAGAGAGAGCCCTTCTAATTATAGCAATGGGATTAAATTATTCATTCTACAACACAATCTAATGTTGTCCCAACTACTAGTATTATTTGAATCGAGGGACCCTAAAACTAAACAGAAGAAATAAAATATTTGTAAGTCTCCCAGAACAATAATTAAAATTGGAGTTCTGAAGGCCCGAGGCGCTTCCATTAATTACAGAGTAAGTTTTAGATTGTTACATATTTGAAGTGCTTTCGTTTGTTTTTTAAATTTTGAATATATTTGAATCATATCCAGCTTCAATTAATGTTGGAGTTGATAGCGAATATTAATACGGTTGACTTAATAGTTATTTATTACGTTATTATTATTATACACG
Organism: Carcina quercana; assembly: GCA_910589575.2. Classification (NCBI taxonomy): domain Eukaryota; kingdom Metazoa; phylum Arthropoda; class Insecta; order Lepidoptera; family Depressariidae; genus Carcina; species Carcina quercana. The sequence goes on along the minus strand of OU342451.1, from coordinate 3,235,160 downwards.
AGTATATCGTGAGGAAGATAGGTTCTTGCGAATGAGCGCCAAACTGAATACTTGAATACAGCGGGTAGTACAGACAAACGACGTCCAATATATTTCCTATTTGCGGAAGCGAAAAAATAAGTATTTCTAAATGTGATATTCTAGAGAATCTAAATGAAATTACGTCGTATGTTCTTTCTACTAATTAAAGAGCGCGCTAACTTTAAATTTTGAACCGCCTCCGTGGCCTAATGGCTAAATGTTGGATTCAATTATCCGGAGGTCCCGGGTTCGATTCCCAGATATCACCAATCGGTACTCGGTTTGGTTTGTGGTAGGGCATTTTATATATCCGCCTGGCTACCATGTTACCTAAGTCTGCCGCCAAACAGCAGTGTTAATAGCACTGTTGTGTTCCAGTATGAAAGGTAGCAGAGCCAGCGCATTGTTAGCTTGAGGCATCTGGGTGCGCACGCTTACCATCCATTGGCCTTATCGTCACTTACCATCAGGTGAGATGAAGGCCGAATGCAAACCCATCATACATAAAAAAACTTATGAATATTTATTTTTGGGGGACATTAAAACCTATTTGCATCTTACGTCATACAAGTCTTAAAACGAAATAAAATGAAACCATGTTTTAAGACTTTAATAAATATACCTATTAAGACTTGGCATGTTAAATATACTACATGTACCATGAAGTAGGCCTATGTCCAGTGGACATTTCCTGGCTGATGATGATGTTAAAAATAAGGAGTATAATACACAGTCGAACATAGACATCCAACACCCAAGTTTCCAATAATCCGAATAAGGATCTTAATCCGCGCGTTAATAAGATCCTTGGGCCTTGACCCCGATCCGGGCCAAATGAGGAAATTAATACAGCCGTCACGTCCCCAACGCGTGGTCAAAAGATTATATTGTTACCAGCCTGTCATTGTGCGTGAATATTTCGTTTTATTGCCTGAGGAAATGTCTTATATTCTGGCGGAATCATGCTTAGTAGCAATATGAAGAATCCTTACGGTTATGTCTATACGTGGAACGACTTTTAAGGGCATCAAGCAATCTAAGAAAAAAAGCAGTTTTTTAAATCTTTAAAAATGGTTGAGATAATGTCCCGTGGCGTGACACGATGTGACGTCACTACGCGAGCCATTTCGCTGGTGCACTTGTCACTCGACAGCGACCATACCACGACTCTAGCAGAGTGACGTCACGCTTGGGGCGTGTGAATTTAAAGATGAGTGAAACTTGTCGAACTTCGAAACAAAAGCTAGTGAGATTTATACAAATATAATTAAAAATCACTGCGTCTTTATTGTTGAATTCTTACCTGTTGGTGTGACTCATTCAGTCAAAGTAATGATTTGCAGGGGAAGGAAATGCACGCTTATTGGTCATAATACGAGAGAAGTGCACGCTTATTGGTCCGTTCAAATTTTCGGCTTGTCGTAATTGGTTGGGACAAAAGCGTATAAGACAAATTGGTCTGATGAGTTGTCTGAAAGTTATCGACCTGTGTTATATATTTCTTTGGTACGCGATCTGTAATTTTGTTTTAGCAGCTGTCTGTGTCATGTCGGACGGATTGTGATCGCAGTAAGATATCGTTATAGAATTGAGAGATGTTTCTGCCCATCTAAATAACGACACCCACAGGACGACACGAGAAAGTTCCATTTTAAGCTAGGATGCAGTTCACTTAGGTGGTAGTTGAAATTAGTTTTGATGGCAGTGAGAGGTGGCAGAACTGCCGTCACGATCATATCGGCTCCGTGTTTAATATTGCACACCTGTGGACAGGTTAAATACATCGAACACGTTGAAATTACTACCTTAACACCATGTAAAAAACTATGTATTTGGCAAATAAACGATTATTTCTTTCTTTCAAAGACATGTGAGCCGTGCTGTTTGTTTTTAGTGAATGGCTGCACCATTACATAAATATATAAGTAGAGAACAACTCTGCATATTGTATCGGTTCTATCAACATAGCTATCCTCCGGTATGATACGAACGCATGTCGAAACCACTTTCTTTCAAAGCGTGTAGTTTCGAATATCGCTCGGTGACCGCAAAAGGGGATCTTTGGTAAAAATAATAATTTGTCAAACTAGTCCAACAAGTTATCTACCGAGATGCCGCGGTAAGTGCAACTTGGATGTGTGAAGAACTTTCTCTGTATTTTGTGCTGCTTAGTTCTCCAATTTAGCTACTTGTTCAAGCTCGAAGGGAGCGTGTGAAACCAACCCTTGAAGCCGAATTTTTTAATTAAAAAATAATATAAAATGTAAAATATAATTTTATTTATACTACATTTTAAAATACAGAAGTACTACTTTTAAAATAGGACTTCTAAACCGTACAATTTCCCTATTATATTAAATTGAAAATGGTAAAGTGAAATACATATCTGAAAAATTATCTATGTCCCTCGCTGCGGGGTTCTGATCCAATCGAATCTCAAACATCCAAACTCCTTCATGTATAATTTAAGTAGACGCATCAAGTTTTCTGGTCCAATCGCGTCTCAAACATTCAAACTCCCTCATTTATAATTTTAGCAGAATATTTCATCAACATTTCTGGTCCAATCGTGTCTCAAACATTTAAACTCCCACATTTATAATTTAAGTAGAATACCGCATCAAGTTTTCTGGTCCAATCGTGTCTCAAACATTCAAACTCCCACATTTATAATTTAAGTAGAATACCGCATCAAGTTTTCTGGTCTAATAGCGTCTCAAACATCCAAACTCCCACATTTATAATTTAAGTAGAATACTGCATCAAGTTTTCTGGTCCAATCGTGTCTCAAACATTCAAACTCCCTCATTTATAAAATCAGTAGAATAGCGCATCAAGTTTTCTGGTCCAATCGCATCTCAAACATTCAAATTCCCTCATTTATAAATTAAGTAGAATACTGCATCAAATTTTCTGGTCCAATCGAGTCTCAAAAAATCCAAACTTCCTCATTTATAATTTCAGCAGAATACGACATCAATATTTCTGAGTCTTAAACATCCAAACTCCTTCATTTATAATTTCAATAGCAGTAGAATATCAAGTATTCTGGTCCAATCAAGTCTCAAACATCCAAATCTCCCATTTATATTTTCATTAGGATACCGCATCAAGTTTTCTGAGCTCAAAGAGCGATAGTATCTCGGGCACAGTCCGTTAACGCGTATTAACTTCTTGATCGATCTGTCGAGGCGCCCGTGCAGAGCACCGGTGTCTGTCAGTTAAGGCGACGTTAATCCCGCATTCTGGCTTGGTCTAGACTAGCTCAGACTTGTCTACACCCTGGTCTCGCTGAATACATCGGGATATCAGTCTTTACGCGGATTAGCAAGTTTTGGGTTATATGGAGATCGATTCGGGTGGCTAGAAGTGCGAAATGTGGCTGATTAGTTTGCACAACTAGTGCCGTAAGGTTCAATTTAGATCTCTAGTGTCGGAATAATCAGACAATTAGGATAGGATTAGAAAAGTTACGCAAATATGGACACATACAAGAGAAAAACAAGCATGAAATAAAAAGAACAATAATATTTTTTACGCTATGACTATTCTCTGTGTCCTAATGGCAATACGCTTGGACGCACAATCAAGAGGTCTCGGATTCGATTGCCAGTGGGGTGTCGGTCCTGTCGGTGCTCGCCTAGCTACTACAATGTTACCTAAATCTGGCGCCAAACCGCAGTGTATAAAAGGTATCAGGGCCAGCACCTCAATAGGTTGAGGGTACTGGGTCAGTTGTACTTGTCTATACTGTCACTTGCCGGTGAGATGAAGGTCAAGTGCAAACACATTATACATTAAAAGGTCAAAACAAACTAGATATAGACTGTCATAAGACAGGCATTCAATCGGTAATGAAAATACATATACTATGCAGCTGGGAACATTTGAGAAAAAGAATTTTTTTTTTGCGTCACAAAGACCGTTTTCACTGTCATGTTTCTGTAGAAAATAGTGTTATTTTAGTATATATAGTACATACATTTTTGTTGTAAGACATGTCTAACTAACAACTAGTCTTGTCAATCTTTGGAAACGTCCACAGGTGAACATAAGCCTCCATGGCGGCCCAGCGATATATCATAGCACGACTACTAAAACGAATTTCTTTAGACTATACTTGTTCTATTTTATATGCTTTCGCGACAGCTACTTTCAAGGTCACGATAGCAGCTTACTTTGTTTTACCATACTGCTAAGTTTTGTGATGAAAACATTCCTTTGCGATCCTTGCTCCGGGTCGTACCGTAGTCGATCCGGTTTTCTAGATTAGTTTTTAAATTTTAATTGAAAATAATTGACATTTACCTTTTCTTTTAAGTTGTTTTTAATAATCAAATATGTAGTTTCCTTAATATTTATTGTTTATTTCTGTGTTTTTAAATTTAATTCTATTTCTAAAATATTATTTTAACACGATTTATGTTATTTTGGTTTATTTAAATGCAGCTTCCCTTAAATATTTAAGAAAATGGTCATTTAATCCGCTTAAGAAAGCATACGATGAAACAATTAGAACGGTAGATCGAAATTACTGATAATTTGTCTTAGAGGACCGGACACGCTCTTATATGGATACGTGCTGTCAATTATTCTTTAAAAAAATTGGGCGCCCAGTTTTAAACATTCCGTTCTGTTTTCTCTATCTTGTAAGATAAACCTTTTTAACGACTTTCACAGTCAAATTTTACACAAATAATTTTATTAGAAATGCGAAAGTTTGTTTGTTACTAATTCGTGCCTCAAAAGCACAACCAATCGTAATCGAATTTGGCACGCACGTAGCTTATACCATGGAAAGGATATAAGCTACTTTTCATCCCATTCCATGGAACGGCTCTCTCAGAAATCGACGCCAAATCCGCGTCGAAACCGTGTTTTAGTTTGCAACCACCAGGCCACGGAGGCGGTTAAATGTATTCTTGAATTGTATGTGATGATTTATATCAGATTTGACGGCGTCTTTCACTTTCTCTAAGAATTCACATGTCCTCTTATCTGAGTCGCGAAGTGTGAATCTGTTACAATTACGAACAATCGTGGGAACGATCTGATACCGTATAGAAGCCCGCTTGTAGTACATGATTGTACAGTAAGTAGCGGCTTTCCAACGACACGTAGAAAACAAAATGATAGGTTGAAAGAGCTTTCCAAATATATTCTTTTTAGATAACTATATTTGCCATAAATAAATTTACATATCACACATTTAATCAACCCGTTGACATGCAAATGTTTTTTAAAAAAGATGTTAACAGTCAATATCAATTTAAAATTAATAATATTAATTTAAAATTAATAATATTAATGTATACGTAACACTACTCAAAACTCGCGAGTCGCTGGATGCAGGTGGCTCGGGACCGGTCGATGTGGCGTACCATGAGGGAGGCCTATGTCCAGCAGTGGACGTTTCCCGGCTGATGATGACTCAATTTGGCTCATGGTTTGGCGGATGACTAAATTTTAGAGTTATCCTGGATTGTCTTGTTCGATAATTTTCTATCTTTACTTATTGTTGTGGAGATCTGTTTCTTTAGCAAAAGCGATAATGGTGTAGGAGCCCCTCTGCACAAACACAAGCCACGATACCTTATTACTCATGCATGACATACAATACAATTTTGTTGCCCGACTACGGAGCTAAAAGGAGGATTAATACTTTAGCAACCTTTGTATCGTAAAGACACATATTTTGACAAATGAGGTGTCATTAGAATCGTCGTTTGTCCACCGGTTAAAGGCTACATGACGTTACATAAAATCCAAAATGGCGACTTATAGGGGAAAAGTGCTACCAAAAAAGACAAGATAGATAAACGCGCAGACGTTGTCGCGGGCAACTGGTTGTGAATAAAATACAAAGGATACAAAAGTTGTTCCAACTTTGGCGATCACTTAACAACTACTGTTATAACATAGCCAGAGGCATTTACCGCCATATTATAGGTGTAACGACCATCATCGACACACAAGATGCCGCTCTGATTACGTCTCTCTATATCAAATTCTCTACATGCTCTGTAGGTCTATATTTGGCCATAGATTATGGATTCACAGACATGCCCAAGACATGACACAGTTTAATACCTAACAAAGATTCTTGGCGCGAACTTGAATAATGGTGGTTTATTGAAATTTTTCGTAATTCGTTAATAATACTGTTATGTGTGTTTTTTGTGTTATAATGGCGTGATATAGTGCAAAAAGTGTCACAGGCGGTGTTATAGTATTGATTACGCAAAATTGTGAAGGTTTCGACGCGATCGAATGGATTCTTTCGAATTATGTTGAAACCAAGGCTGGCCTTTGAAATTCTCATCAAGAATCGTCAAAACAAGCGATAAAATATACACATTATACATTTTATTGAGAAAACTGAAGAAAATATATGTTCAGAGTAGGCTGTATGGCTTTGTTCCTTTGCCTTCCCATTCGGGATAATTAAACTACTACTACTTAATACCTGACAAGCTCAGTGACTTTGAGAGCCCTGGAGACTGTATAAAAAAATAGAAATAAATAGAACTTTCTCAAGATTGCGATCATCTTGAGATAGCTAGCAAAATATCAATTTCCATAATTTTTGGGTTATAGAGTAGGTACTTTACTCCGGCTTTTTGACTGTGTTCGATCTGTCATCCTCTAGTCTGTCTGTCAGACTGTATTTATTGTTATCTTGGAATTAATTATTTTCTGTATTTCTTTCTCTGTCATAGGTCTATAGTTCAAATTTTCAACTGTATTTTGTATATTCTTTCGTCGAATTTTACATACATTTGTCTTAGTGAGATTTTTATAGAAGAGCTTTATAAACTTCTTAAAATCAATAAAAATATAATCATTCAAATATTGTTTGAAAACATGACTGGGATAATAGGCTTGGACTTCATCACCATGACATGACATATCATTTCTGGCATCTCTTAGCGTATTTTAATTTGTAGGTATTGTATATACCGACCTCATATCGCGACTCTTAAGAAAGAAAGAAAGCAAAGAGTTTATTTGGCACAGAATTTACAATAAAAAGAATACACTTAACACACTAAAAAGAAAAAACTTAAATACATATTTCTAAACTATGAATAAAATAATAATAATAAAAACAACATTAACAGGTAAGTATGTACATATCTGAGCCAAAAAGTCCTCCGACTCAGCATGTTGGTGTCCCTGCTGCATGCAGCGACAGCGCTGGTTGTCAGCGGAGCACGAGGTAGGTGCGGTTACGCGTGCAAAGATACCAGTTAAAATAAATAAATATATGTGTTAGAAAAATAATGATGTGTTCAATGATTGTTTGCCCAGTGATAGTGTACTGTATATATATTTTAATATCAATAAATAAATAATATGTGTACTAATAAATACGAGTAGAACGTTGCTATTCAAGAAAGAAATATATAATAAACATATTTTTTAAAAAAAGGTACTACGTGTTAGTCTACTTGAGGTAGGTTGGAACAACTCTTGTATACTCTGTGTCTAGATCAAACGATCGGGTATCGCGTGACTAATGTTTAAGTCGTGACGGACGATGCGGTGATACAGATCATTGTTTGTAATATTTTTTATTGACAGATCGTATATAATGTTTGGCATCGTTAGTATATAAATAGAGAGCAGTGAGGATGAATACTCCTGCGCCTGATCTTACATTCAATGTAGTGGTCAGATTTTGTACAGGCAGAATTGTTTGGTGAACTTTAATATTAGAATATTAATGAATATATTCGCAATGAAATTCCTAATTGCGCTGAAAAATGCGAAGTAGAAAACCACGGCGAGTGTAAATTTAAACTTTTGTCAATCTCGAATGTTTGCCGCACTGGATGCATTTACAACGTTGCGTATTGAAAAAATAATTACTTAATAGGAATTTTTTTTTCCAGCATGTATTTATCATCGTTTTTGTGAGGTATTTTTATTTCACCTACTTAACAGTGAGCTGGAGTGGAAATGGGCAGGTCACATCCCTCGAAGAAATGATGACCGATGGGCAGTGACAGTTCTCGAATGGCAACCGCGTACCGGGAAGCGTGTACCGGAACGTCCTCCTGCTAGATTGACCGAGAGTCGATAGATGCAAATGGCTCGGGACCGGTCAATGTGGCATACTATGGAGGAGGCCTATGTCCAGCGGTGGACGTTTTTCGGCCGACAAAGATGATGACTAATCAGACGTCCTGTTCGAAAATGAATTTAAATTATTAATTTTATAATTTTGTAGTTTTGGAAAGCGATAGGATTCACTCAGTAATTTTTATTGCGTAGGCGCAAGCAACTACTTAAACAAAGGCGGTATTGTAATAAGATATCAGAAAATAATTAAAATCTCATTGCACACAAGTTTTCACACGGCAAGATTGTGAAGCTGTGGAAAGGAATCTCTTTTTTGGCTGGCGTTTAGATTAAAACTTTTTTCGATTGAACAATTGAATCATCCCATTCCAGACAATGCTTAAATAAAGAATAACACAAATATAGGGTTTAAATCATAAATCAAGGACAGCTAGAAATTGTATCGTATCGCACGAAGAAACAATGTCTCCCATAGTACTAAGATTGTTCTAGGTTGGGACCGTATTTTTGCCGTAATACCTCTATAGTATTTTAGTTTATAGTATAATTTAGTTATTTTACCTTTGTAATCGGCTAATATAGACACAAATAAATCAATACATGTTTTTGCTTTCATTGGGAGCTCAGTTTTATAGGTACGCGTTACTTTAAATGTTTGTTCTAATGTTTCACTGAACAACTTTGTTCGTTTCGGTGTAATAGGCAACTCTTAGTTAGCAAACCAACAAATGTTGGGAGTGAGAACTTCAACTTCAGAGTTATAGTTTATATTTTACATTTTATAGTTGATGCTCACTAGTGTTATAACTAGAAAACTGATGTTTTACGAATGTGTGGAAATATGTCTTTATACTAGTTTATGCATTTCTAATTTAAAATATGTATTATCAAACAAATATGGTTTATCGTCTTTTGCATTATTCAGAATAACATTTGAATACAAACCACTTCACCGAGTAACTTGAAAATTGGAACGTCGATCTTTTTGATCAGAATAAATCCCTAAGATTATATTTTTTCATTAGATTTTTCTCGCGACTTCATCCGCATGGACTTCAGAAATTATTATACAGGAAAGATTTCCTTAAACTATCCTTACACAAAAATTCGATTGATCGTTACGACGTAAAGGAAGGACAAACAAAACTGACTTTCGCATTTATAATATTAGTAAAGATTTGGTGATTTTGGTAGAGAAACTCTCATAATAATATCTTATATAAAGAAGAAGAAAAAAAAATTACTAACCAATCCAGTTCCACACGTTTTCAACGACTAAAAAGCATGAAAAAAGCGCAAGTTGTGATACACAAATAAAAATAATTTGTAAACGTCTGTCGTAACAGACAAAAGTTGCGTGCCTACATGGAAATTGAGTTACGCGCAACCACTGAAGTCTAAACTGACAATAAAAGTGCTCAGAATATGACGTTGCCACCTCAGAAATGTCGCACAGTTTAGTAGTCGACTAGGTTTTTTAATATATTTAATAAATTGATTACTGATAGTGTGTACAGACTTGTTTGTTTGTTTTTCCTCTACAGTGAAAAATAGTTGAAGTGATGCTTCTACAAAACGGATAAGAATTCTCCATGATCTTGATGACATGATGACATTCTACAATTGATGATAAGAAAAAGACAATACTTGGCGTTTTTAAATAACAGAACCGCTTCATTTCAACATATATACATAACATATAAACGTATATACAAAGCTCATGTATTTTTTATTGAAATGTTCACAGATCGAGTAACCCCCTGTTAAGTTAATCTTACGGCATGAGAACTGCATAGTTTAAAAATATATGAAATATTTTAACCACCTCCGAGGCCTAATGGCCGAATGCTTGAACTGACAATCTGGAGTCACTCGGGTCGGGAGGGTCTCGGGTTCGATGGCCAGTGATGGTGCCAATCAGTATCCGGTTTGCTTGCTGGTAGGCAATCTTCTATATACGAGTACCACCATGTTACCTAAGCCGCCAAACAACAGTTCTAATAGCACTGTTCTGTTCCGGTATTAAACGTACCTCATTAGATTGAGTAAGTGCCTCATTAGATTTAGGCTTTTGGGTGTGCACGTTTTCCATCAGTCTGCCTTCCTACTGAGTGCAAGACCATTATACATTTAAAAAATTCATGTAACGTAAAAGGCATTTCCATTAGCAAATGTAAGATTTCTATATACATGACGGACTAAAAACATACTTGTAACACGTGCCTCGCCTTGGGCTACAGTTATAAGACTGTGACACCAGTGGAAGCTCAAATTTAAAATCATGTTTTTAGAATGTAACTATATTTCATGAAATCATAGTTCAATTCATGATGTAGGCAATTCTTATGATTAGCATTTGGCCGCGACTTCATTCGCGTGGACTTCAAAATGTATCCCACTGTAATTAAATGTTCGATCGAGATATAAAGGAAACGATGTCCTTTTCTGGACCCTTACCTATCCCTATACAAAAAATCTAGTCATTCTGACCTCAATTACGACGGGATGGAAGAACAAGTAAATGCGTTCAAAAAGAATTGGAAACCGACTTCAATTGCCCTAAAAGTCTACTTTTACTAAGGCAATTCGCACTCATTGGTTTGCTAGCGATAGTGTTGTGACATTGCTAAGATTAAGTTTTAAAAACCATAGCAGTGTATTGCATTGAAATTAGGTTCGTTTTGCTACGCAATTGTTAATATTACATTACGTTTATAAACTGTTGTTCGGCATCATCAGCTAACAAGTAAATGCGTTCAAAAAGAACTGGGAACCAACTTCAATTGCACTAAAAATCTACTTTTATTAAGGAAAATTTAAGATTTATATGGTTTTCTCATAGATCACGTTGTCAGAACTGGACCATTGAAATGGGACCACACGAAAATCACCACCTTTCAAATAAAAAAAGAATTATCCAAATCGGTTCACCCAGTCAAAAGTTTTGAGGTAACAAACCTAAAAAAAACATACCCGTCAAATTGATAACCTCCTCCTTTTTTTGAAGTCGACTAAAAACAAATAAACAAACTTTGTCACTTATAATATGAAGTATGGATAATCTAACTTGTAATGCATCGATCATTGTAAAAAACCAATAAATTGGTGAATAAATACCAAAGGATGGGTTTCGGCTTTAGAATACGATATCCCGAGGATGTAATTTATGTTAAGGCGGTTCTATGACCCAGACACCCCAGAATGTTCATATTTTTCAAACAAACTGTGTGATTTGCAGACGTGTAAAAACACATAATAATGTTGACAATAGTGCCATAATTCAAGACTGTCCAGTGACAAGTGAGGCACTGGACAGAACTACAATCTCAATCAACCTCTATAATTAAGTCATTTTGGACATGTTTTTTTATTGTATAGATTGTAATGTAATTTGTACTAACATAGTTTTTAAGTTAATACTAACAAAGAATAGAATTATGTATTCTGATGAAATGAACAATAATAATACTTCCCTCAATACAATTAAATCCCAAAGAAACCTACAAAACAAATGTGAGCTTTTATTTTTATACAAACTTTAATTTATTTACACATAATAAAACTTTATGAAACTGCGCAGAAAAATTATTCATTACTTTAGTGTTAATTGGAAAGCTTTATAATTTTAATATCTCATGCCAATAATTTTAGTAAATTAATTGAAACGAAAAGTTTTCACTCTTGCGTGTCATTTCATTGTCAGGGAACGTCCTTAAGATGACTAAGACTATAGGAGAAAACAGATGGGCATAGGATGGGCATCATAACCTAACTATCTAACAACAACATCATACTGCGATCACCAATTCAAAAGTGGTGATTATAGAAAATAAGGATCGCCTGACGTGGCTGATCATTATAATATCATCAAATAAGTTAATATTATAGCTTCCAGAGCTACCATACCCTAAAAAACATTGTCAAAAACAAAACTGAGTTAACAAATTGTATAGAACAGCAATTGCTCGTCCGTTTATCTAAAAACATAAATTTAAGGGCGTAACGACTATTTATTCAAGCACAAACCACAACACTGATAGCATAGCGTTTTTATTACGATTATTCAACCGGTCGTTTTTTTATGATTGATTCAAATTTAATTGTTGGACGGTAGAACGAGAGGAAATTTACTTAAAATGTAATGAAATGTATCTTTTTACATCGGATAGGATCAATTATTTATTTAGGTTTCCTATAAAGAATGATTCTAACGAATTATAAAAGAAAAACAATTTAAAACAAGAGTAGCATTTAAGTTTCTATATATTCATCATGCCAAGTTGAGGAGACCCGGAGCTCTATTTTTGATTCGCTCTACGCGCCGCGAGCGCTCGTTTTCTACTGATTTTCGTTCGACTTACGAAATTTGGTATTTTTGAATCGCTCTTCTGCAACGAGTGGTCGGGACCACTCTTTGCGGAGGCGAGCGATAGACTAAACGCCATCTTCGAACACTGACATTACCACTTATTTACATAGAACTTCTATGTACTTTGCATTCCGTTTTTCTTGCACGAATTACCGGTTTTGTTTTTCTGTGTAAAACGGATAAAATTAAACATTTAAAGTTATATCGGTAACACCTGAGGCGAATGATTCAAAAATACGGTCAAACCTGTTTTCATGCGACTTGTAGTCGATCGTGACTTAAGTCGTGTGCGACGAAGCTATGTCACACGAGCGAATCAAAAATAGAGCCCCCGGATGTTTTAATACCGGCTGCAGTTGCTTGAGAAACTCATTTTGATTCCCGATGGTGAAACTGTCAAAATCACTTTCTGATACTTTCTCCAGTTTGTTTATGACATTAACTAATAAATATAGTTTTAAAAACAAACAAAAAACACGCTTTTAAAGCACTTCGAACTAAAAAGTTAAAAATAATTTTTAAAATAACCTTAAAACCAAATACTAGTTGTTACCGAACAGTGGACTGTATATTAGATGGAGGTCTTTAACGAAAAAAAGCAACCTTGCATTAAGACATTTACTCCAAAACTGAAACTCTGACATAAAAACAAAAACAGCATAAAAAACCAAAAACAATATGTATCAAAAAGGTATAATGAGGCTGCCAGTTCTCCACACTAGTATTATTGTGAAAAAGAAAAAAAGCTTCGGGTGCTCAATGTACGAAAAATATGGAACAAAGCGCCCGTGATTTTTAGTTTTTTTTAAATATATTTATTTTCTACTTTTTAGTTCATTTTATTGTCAATCGATTATATACAAACATATAGGTGAAGCTGAAAAAAGCGTGTTAAAAGTCGAGCTTCAGAAGACACGTTAAATCATTGGTCCCGGTTACTATCTACGACAGGTAGTAGCTACAATCTACATAAGCCATGTCAGAGGTATATGGTGGCTCAATAACTCTGACACTAGGGTTTGTTAGTTCGGTCATCGACCTTTCAGTTCGGTCAGAAGAAGATTAAAAACCTAATGACTGATTAGATATACCCGTAGGAACCCGAAAGCTCGCTTCAACATTTTATCTCATGCATATTTTAATAACAGTCCGCAAAAAATACAAACAATTTAAAACAACAATTACACCGAAAACCGTATCAAAATGATCGCACCATCCGTCCTTAATTACACTGTCGGACAATTTTAATGTGTACACTGCACGCGATACATTCCGTGCCACTAACTGTACCGATGTATACCTTAGCGTGGCTTTACAATAGTTGTACGTTTAAACTCCCACAGGCGTAAGCAGAGCGAAAACTTTTCGACCCGTTTTTTAAAAAAGAAGCTAACGAGTTTATGGCATTGGATGCGGCAAAACAAAGTGGTAAATAATTCACTTTAAGACATCACTGACTTTTTTTCTTCTTCATCATTTTTCATTTTTATTAACAGCCGGGAAACGTCCACTGCTGGACATAGGTCTCCCTCATGGTACCCCACATCGACCGGTCCCGAGACACCTGCATCCAGCGACTTTATCTCTACTCTAATCAGGTTGTCGGTCCATCTAGTAGTGGGACGGCCTGGTAGACGTTTCCCGGTACGTGGTCGCTTTTGTTCATAAATTACAATGACGAACGGGATAAAGGGCTATTGATTTGGTATCGATCGATCAAGATAGTGATGAAAGACATCAACTAAGTGTAAGGTTTTTTTATTGTTTTAATTTTTTTTTTAGTTTTTTTCAAAATTATGTCACTGGCAACACTGTACAAGCCCAGCGTTCGGTGGAGCAAGGCAGTTGGGTATCAGTATAAAACAGAGTGTTGACTTGCCCGGCAGCTCAGTTTGGTGTTGCGTACACGACCGAAAAGTTGTGCCGGTGGTTTGATCAGTTTAGATTTGTATTGTGCTAATAAGTTTTATGTAGTTTTGTTGTTGAAAGTTTGAACAATATAAGTTTCGATATTCGCTGTTGGTGGTTATTTCTGAGTTCCTTGTAAATATGTAAACATAGTCCCTATCAGAAATCATTTAAAATTGAATTTATCTGCAAATTTTGTTTGTCTGTCTGTATTTTATTGGCGTGTGTGGCCTTAGACATTGAAGCACAGCACTTCTGCTGTTTCCATCACCCTTCCGTTTAGCGCAACCTTATCAGCCCCTTTACTTTCTAGCTAGACGATATTTTGCAAATGGCGCCTGCGCCGCGGGCGCCACCTTTGTTACTCTATCAACTCCCATGCTTTCTACGTGTTCAGATCAAGCCAGTATATTCTAGAGGCCATCGTTGTACTATTTTATAATCTATTATTTTCTGGATGATGTAGTTGATCGGCTTTGTAGGTCCAAGTACCAGACGGGGAGGATTACTTAGGAATTGTAATTCGTCTGTCCTTTTGTGATACCACCTCCAAAATGTAACTTTCTTGCATCTCGATCCAAGCATGTAAATACAACAAACGCTTCATTCTGAACTGGCTTGTGCTCGAACATCTGCACTATTTATTTGACCTTGCATTGTTCTGAGTATTGTCTAACTGATTCGTTCCACTTAACCCGTTTCTATTCACCCACGTTTACGCTTTTAACCTTTAACTTTTTAACTACAGATATGTCGCCGTGTGATTTATATGTCTATTTTGTTACGTTTACGTATTGTCTGTTTGTCAGTGCGATTAATTACTGTGCATTTACAAGTGGGTCCATTTATAGAATCTTTTATTTTATTTATTTAAAATTATATTTCAGACATACTCAATCAAAATATATCAATGAAAATCACAATAAATACGTAATCAGAATGTCAAATAAATACTTATTTGACATTCTGATTACGTATTTATTGTGCAATATAATTACTATTCTAATTACTCATAATACGTGTCGACACGTTTCAATAACTTCCCCCAGTGCTCCACAATGGGCCCCTCCCACTAATCAGCAATCATCTTCAGGATACTGTTGCCGCTGCCACACAACCTACAGTTTCAGTTTATTCGTCATATTAACAAACAAAAAAATTATGTAACGTCAACCAAATTAAAAATAATAATTACATTAAAATTCAGTAAATTAAATTACATCAGCTATATATTCGTCTATTCCTATTGTAATAGAACTTTTCCAGTAGTTGGTAGTTTTAAACTATTTTCAAATTCTTTTGTCATAGTTATAGTTTCAAAGTCTATTAAGCTCATTGAATAGCCGTACTGTTTTATAGCTCCCAGAGCGGCGGACCACAAGCAGTTTCGGGCAGACGACGTTTTTTAAGTTTTTTTTTGTGTGTTTTTACGGAGCTCTTTTCCTTAATATTACAAATCAGGGAGTTCACTTTTTTATGTAGCATATATTGACTAATTCTGACATGTAAAATATTTAACCGTTGTTGTAAGCAGGAATAGTAAAATAAACAACAACAAAAGTCAGCATGTACTTGAGCGAACATTCCTGAAAATGGACACGACTTCTGAAAATTACGTATTCGTCCACTTTTAGAAGAGGACAATTTCAGAAGATTACTTTACTAAGTAAAGTAACATCATGCTAGAGCACTAATCATCTTGTTAAACATACTGATTATAGCAAAAGGTTATAGAAAGTAACAAAAAAATATAAATTGTAGTTTTAAATTCATACTTCAGGCAATGACTGACAAATGCCGATGTTGATGCGTGAAGAGAATGAGCGATATATGTATAATATATAAGTAGGTGTCGTGAGGCTTTATTATATTATATATATAACTGACACCTACTTCTCACGGCACACGTGGGTGTATAATCATGTGACACGTTACATGTCTATTGTTGTTAAGATTCAATATTTGACCTTTAAAATTGATTTGTCAGCACCATTGTGTTCTTCCGCCTACGATTTAGTATTTTGATTAGGATCTCGCATTTAATTACAAATGTGGTGTGTCATTACATAGATCTTTTGCATTTTGTTCCGCACTTATGACATGTTACTTTATTATTGTCTGTTTCCATAGTCTGAAATTCTGAATATTATCATTTCCAGCCCAAACCGCTTCACCAGAAACTTTACTGATCTGACTACCCAAAATTTTTTTTATATAAATTTCACCCCAAATGAAAGGGATATAAAAGTTTCACGGGCTTGAGATTCAACCTTGAAATTTGAAGCATTGCTCCGTTAAATGATTTTAATAACCGCTGGGATTCTGTAACTCTTTGTAAGGTATATTTTCGCTAGTTGATTTAGGGTTTTGCTAGGAGAGAGACGTATATACTTTTACCAGGATAAAGTGTTCCTATACGATGATTTCTAAAATCCAAGGAGAAGATGTCGCGGGGATAAGCTCGTAATAATTACATATGCCTGAAGGAATACTCTGCTGACGTCATGAGAACGTTTGAGCCGGGCACACGATCCGGGTTTCTAGTTTAGTTTGTCTTTTGTCTTTCGCATTTTTAGTTTATACTCGTAGTATTTGATCTGTCTTTATTATTATTTTCATATAAGAAATTTATTTTACGCCTCAAATGTATTGTTTATTGTACATTTAAAAATATTACAGTGACAATTATAACTAAAATAAACTTGTACAATTTGAGTGGCCTATCCCTAAAAGAGATTTCTCCCGGCACTCACACTGGAGCTAAACATAAATAAACTCAAAGTAGATCTACATACATGTACGTAAAAAAATCTATAAGTCAACACCTATCCATACTAATACATTATAAATGTGAGTTTTTTAAAAATGTCTTTCAGTCTTAACGGACGGTCAGAATGACTAGATTTTTTGGATAGGAATAGTTGAAGGGACGTAAAAGAATATAGGCTACTTTCTCTCCCGATCGAGGAAGTGGTTCTCGTGGGATACATTAAGTCGCGTGTAAAAGCTAGTCATCAGTAAATTAGAGTGGTCCCATTAATCATCAAATTAGGCTCAACTGATTGTACGTCTTTATTTCGTCATTTCTTCTCTGCAGAAACATCCCAGCAGTAGGTACATCGACTTTAAATAAGGCTTGTAAAAACTAAAGAACTTAAAAGAATACTTGTTTCATTCCACCTTTCCCCGACACTATCAATACACAAGCCCCAAGCAGAAACAACCACCATCCAGCTAATGTATATCGGAGTTCCCTTGATTGAGCGCATTGTAGGCAAGATGAATTGCGAAATTTAATTAAATTCAACACTATTTATCACTATCGCTGGCATTTGTTCGCACTTTCCATTCAAATAGAATGCTTAAGACAGATAATTCGTCAAATCAATGATGCACAGCGACTTACGAAGTTTACGTACATGCCATGACAGCTGTCTTTTGTTCAGTTTTGATAACGCAATCCGAATTAACTCAGGTGCTGAAAATTTTTATTCTCATACGCACAATACGTCACAACTAATCTAATGTCTGGTTTTGCCTATACTCTATACGCTCCTATTTTCAACCAACTTCAAAAAAGTTTTGTTGTATATGCGTTACGCGATAACTCCGCCAATAGTGAACCGATTTGGATAATTCTTTTTTGTTTAGTAGAACATACTTAAGAGGTGGTCCCATATAAATTTTATTGAAATTATTTTTTAAAAAACCAATTTTTAAGGCAATTGAAGTCGGTTCTTTTTGAACGCTTTAGTTATTTGTTCAATATTTTATTTCACAACTTTGGCTGCCATGTGATTCATATGTATGCCAAATGACAGTTTTAGTACCAATTGAAAGTCTCAGAATTACACCTCAAACAGATGGACGACATGGCGAAACTATCAGGGCTCTTGAATTAAAACCCCTGAAAACCACCCAATTAACACAGCTATGATTGTCAACGAGAATCAAATTTTTAAGGCAATTGAAGTCGAATTTTAGTTCTTTTTTGAAAGCATTAATTATTTATTGCACGATCTGTTCTATTCAAAAAATACAATGTAATAAAGCATTATCGAAAATTTAGTAATTTAAAATACACTAAATTAACTGTAACAAAATTATTCCAGTTACTTCATAAAATTATCTCTACGCCAAACAAACTAAGTCCCGACAGGTACCCCCATTGGGAATTGAACCCTAAAGATTCTTTGTCCAAGCGTATACTAGGCCACGGAGGCGGTTAAAAGCGTATCTGTTCAAGTTCAATTATGACAACTATTAACAAACACTCACAGATACTACACAAATACGCTACAGATGTATTATTTGGAATAATAATTGTATTGTAAGATACGACCAACACTCAACGCAAGGATCCACCTACTGGCATGTCTAAAGTTCTTGTAACTCAATTAAGAAGCCTAAAGTTTTGGTACGCCTACACGGGCTTAATAAATCTGGATTGATGAAATAGAACCTTTGTTTGTTAGCCGACCTAGACTAGTAACTAAACGATTCTGACACTATTGTCTGCGGTTCGATTGTTTTATCGACAAGGAGTAATCACAATATACACGACTTTACTATGGCTTCCAAACATCCCAGTATAATAGAAAAGAAGTTGGGCTTCTGCTTGACTACAGTCTGTAACGTTGCCTAGGATGGCCTAGGCAATTGGAATTTTAAAAATTTACCCGACTCCGTAGTGGAAAAGGCGGGTTATGTAGTGTTTGTCACTTTGTCCCTACTAAACACCTTCGGTGGCCATCCGCTGCGCATGTCGCAGAGCTCTGGGTTAAAAGGAACAAGCCTCTCTCTTGCGCTATGAATTTCGCACGTTCTGGGCTGATGTACCAGCCCTTAATACATAAACTCCATAACGAAAAGACGAAAATGCACTTTTTGCTGCCCTCTTGAGATCGAGGAAAGACACCCAGAGCCCCAACTTTGTCGCTCTCCGGTCCATAAAACTTTACAACTGGGGCTATGCTGGTGGAACTACAGGGCCAACATTTCAGTTGCCCCTTGGTCTCCTCCTCCGAGCGGGTTCGGCTCTTTCATATCCACCTTGACTTTGAAGACGTTCGGGCGGTCGCGTATGGGAAACACACTAAGCTGTACTTGCAATAACGCTCGTTAGCAAACTGAGCGTTATTTTGCGAGCAAAATTGACTTGATGCGCAGGCGCTTAGCTGATTATTTAAAAATATGTTTGCCTACTGAGATTGCACTTGGCCTTCATTTAACTTGATGGTATTTGACGATAATTTTGATGCATGGAAACCGTTGTCACTCAAAGCCTCAGGCTATTTAGGCACTAGTTTTGCCACCCTTCATTCCCAAAACATAGTTGTTATTGGCACTGCAGTTTAGCGGCAGACTTAGGTAACATGGTGGTAGCTAGAAATGCGGATATAGAAAATTGTGAATACAACTACGAGGGGCATACCGAAATGATCGGGAATATAAAACAATACATACAGGAAATAACTAAATTTATTTTTATTGCTTTTCGAAGTATTCTCCGTTGCAGTTAATGCACTTTTGCATTCGTTCGAACCAATTATTATAGCAGCAATTCCAGTCCGAAGTTGACATGGTCAAAATCGTCGATTTGTATGCTTCCACTGCTTCTTCTGGACCTTGAAACCGCTGACCACGCAATAAATCTTTGATTCTAGGGAATGTAAAGTAATCATTGGGACTCAGATCAGGGCTGTATGGAGGATGATCCATTAATTCAACGTTTTCCTGCTTCAAAAACTCGCTTGTTTTCTGAGCGGTGTGAGAGCTCGCATTATCGTGATGGAGGATTATGCGTCGTTTCGGGTTACCTCTACGGAGTTCGGATATCATCTGTGGCAAACAAACCGTTGTATACCAATCAGCGGTAACCGTTCTCCGTTCCTCTAAGGGAACTGTGACTACATGTCCTGTTTTCGCGACAAACGAAGCGACCATTTTCTTCGATACGCTGCGAGAGCGGACAACTTTTGTTGGCTTGATCTCACCTGCGAAGACCCAGACAGCCGACTGATGCTTTCTTTCTGGCTCATATGAATAGATCCATGATTCATCACCAGAGACAATGTTATAAACTGCTTTTGACTTTCCTCCGTTGAAGCGTTGCAGAGTAGACCGGCACCAATTGACACGAGCCGCCTTTTGCTCTTCGGACAAATTATGGGGCACCCAGCGGGAAACTAGCTTTCTCACTCCCAGTTCACCATGTAAAACAGTTTGTATCGCAGTCATACCTATCCCTAAAGTAGCCCGAATCTGCTCATATGTAATATGTCGGTCATCCTGTATCATTCGGCGCACAACAGCGACATTTTCTGGTGTAACCGCTGTTTTTGGCCGGCCTGTGGAAGGTACGGTGCCAAGAGAAGCACGTCCACGCCGGAATTCAGAATACCAGCGATATATTGTCGTCTGGCTAGGCGCTTCACTCTTGAATATAGATATAAGCTCAGCGAGACATTGTCCCTGAGATAATCCTCGTCGAAAGTTGTAAAAAATTATGGCACGGAAACTTTCTCTTGTAAGCTCCATTTTTTTATCGACCTATCAATTTCAAACTGATATTGTTCTTTAAAAAAAAATTTTTTTTTAATTCTGTCAATTGTATTCGATTTTCAACTAACCAGTGTTTATTCATCAAAAAGAGTTTTTAATCTAATTAAATCGAAAGTACTCGATTACCGATCTTTTCGGTATGCCCCTCGTATTAGTTAGACATTCCTTTGAAGAGCCGCCACATTGGTGTTCCGTTAGTCAGGATACATAAGCACGTTTTTGTTGTATTTCTTTGTGTTTTATGTAAGTTAAATAAGTATTTCCATTTTATATAACAGTGGATATATAATTTGCATTTGCAACATAGTGAATTGAAAACACAGAGCCAACAGTTCTGACAGAAGCCCCCGTTGTTTTGATTCAATCTAAAACTTTAAGGTGAACCCTTTTGATGAAATGTTATAAAGTTGCGGAGTTAGCCGCAAAATTACCAGAAAACTATTGTACTGTTTTGAAATATTAATTTCACATATTGTTCTCGTTTGCTTCGTTCGGTACAAAGTCACCCTGTTGATTAATGATGTACTTTTACATGCCGCAGGTTATAGTTAGGCTATTTTTTTTTACTGTTTGTGACGACAGATGGCGCTAGCAGTAGATTTGGGGTCAATGTGCTACAATATCTTAATATAAATGTAGGCCTGGTACAAAGTTAGTTGTAAATTCATAGATATAAGCAATATATGCACAAAAATGTGCTTTTATGTACACTCGAGTACAAAAATATGTATCCACTTTTGAACCATGTCACAGTCACCTTTGATTGACATTTACATCAACTCACTGTATAGGAACAAGCGAGATTTAATGTGACATGGTTCAAAAGTGGATACATTTTTTGTACTCGAGTGTACATTACAGAAGAGCGGGGTCTTCTAACACAAGTTATCTTTACTTGAAAGGAGCATCAAAAAAACTGTTCTCATTTTAAGTTTTTTTTTTTAATTTTTAATAACCACGTATTCCGTTCGGAAATTCTGACACTATATTTACACCGTAAAACTAGATTGGCAATCGTTCACGTTCTTACTTCAATTACTTACTTTAACCAACTAGCTGTAATTTAATTCGCACTCATTGGTTTGCTAGCGATAGTGTTGTGACATTGCTAAGATTAAGATTAAGTTTTAAAAACCCTAGCAGTGTATTGCATTGAAATTAGGTTCGTTTTGGTACGCTATTGTTAATATTACATTAAGTTTATAAACTGTTGCTCGTCATCATCAGCTAACAAGTAAATGCGTTCAAAAGAAATGGAAACCAACTTCAATTGCACTAAAAGTCTGCTTTTATTAAGGAAAATTTAAGATTCAAATTGTTTTCTCATGAATGCCGTTGTCAAAACTAGACCAAATTGAAATGGGACCAAACGGAAAGCGCCACCTTTCAAATAAAGAAAAGAATCGTCCAAATCAGTTCACCCAGTCAAAAGTTCTGCGTAACAAACATTTAAATTGGCCTTAAATAAGACTAAAAGTCTTATTCTTATCTTATCATTTAAGATATATATCGTTTTCTCATGGACACCACTGTCAAAACTGGACCAAATTGAAACGGGACCAAACGGAAAACACCACCTTTCAAACAAAGAAAAGAATCGTCCAAATCAGTTCACCCAGTCAAAAGTTCTGAGGTAACAAACATTTACAAATACTTATAATACTTATTGAAGTCGGTTAAAAAGCCGAGGGCCGTTGACGTCGTGGGAAAGCCTGGCAATTGGGGAATCTTGAAAATGTTTTGTATTCAAAAAGTCCTTTGAGCATATTTCTAATAGATCGTCACGTTCATCACTTCATGAGGTTATTTCCCATAATCACCATCACAAGTGATAGAGCTCTTAGCTATTATTGGTTTCGCCAAGACACACACACAAAAAAGACTTTATTGCTGATTTTTCCTTACAATTAGTATATACAATTATACATGCCTACTTACTAAACACCTAACTGATTTAAAGGCCTCCTCTAAAGATTTCCACGTATTCTTGTCTCTTGCTAACCGGGTCCATACTGGACCAGACACTTTCTTGAGGTCATCTTCCCATCTTTTCCTTTTTCCATAGCCCACATTTCCCATCAACACACAAACAAACTGTGCTATAAATCTGGTTCAATTGAACAAACCCGCCCAACCCTACCGTAGGGAGGTGAAAAGAAGCGAGAGAGCTGAATCACGTACAGAAGTTCGTATCGAGAGTGAGCCGGACTCATTATGCGATATAATTAATTGGAGTTCAGTGGAAAAGTTCTGGAACGGCGGGCCGGCAAATTTCGGGAAAGCAGATATACGTTGCGTGGAAGGGTTTTCCAAAATACTTATTATAATATTGTTTATTTGCAAGTCATACATATTTATACATGTAACATGCGAAGTATAGTCCAGGTGACCGGCAAGCGCATTGCAAAAATAAGGAAGCCAAATTGTCACATGCATATCTTAAGGTGTGTATAGACTTCGCACGGCTGCCGCGCGTGCATTGTTTAACCGCGGCAAACATAGGTTTCGGCTCGCGAGCAATTTTCAGCGCAATTTTGGGGTGGGCTGGGGGGGGGGGGTTTAGTCAAACCGAATCTATGATTATACATTTAAAGAATCCGCAATGAGAAAATATTGTGCAGTTGACCCCCTAGGTGGGTGAGTCCGAATCGCACTTGACTGAATTTTTTTTGAAAACCTGACCAGGAATACGTATCAAGACTGTCCAGGGAGTGATAAGTGAAATAATGATAAGAATCTAATTTGTTGCCATGGCTGAGAGTGTCAGGAATTGGTTCAAACAAAATTTCCCAAGATGGCGGCACCTCATCCTGGTCAGGGCACCGACTTGACCAAAATGAAACATTTGATTAGACACTACATATCCAGTAGCTCTAGATCTCCGCTCAAACTGGTATTGGCCTGCTTCTAGAATCGATAAAGAAACTCTGCGAGAACTTTTTGTTCCACCCGAAGGTTAAAAGATAAAATACTTTCTATGGCTGCGATCGAGGTGCCCGTAGTAATTACATAAGTTTTGACAAGTCGACGCGCAAATCTTACAGCTGGGCGCGAGCACGAATTGAAAGGGGGAATCGAGGAAATGGAGAGTGAAATGCTATTTGTTACTAGGTATGTTCAGAATATGACTTGACTATGGATAAGCGACGTAGTCTCAACTTTAGAATATTACCATCTCATGCCATTGTAAATACAAATACACCTTTATTCTCAGTAAATAGGGGTCTCATAGCCGTCAGAAACAGTATACTTTACTTAGCCTTATATAAAGGCATGCCAATAATATCAAAGATATGTCTATGATAATATTATATACAATATCTCAAGCGGTGTCAAATTTTTATCCTAACAATCATAGCTGTCACGTCAGGTCTACCTTAGAAATTCTTAAATCGAATAGATAAATAGGAGTTGTTTAATATACAATTAACTAAAACTGAGGACAGGAATCTAGGAACGCCTAGAAGCTTCAACAGTAATTTATCCTAACCAGCTCATCGCTGGCACATCGAATTATTCTCTTGTTTTACTAACCTAAAGCTGCTATAAATAATGCGCCTTATGAAGGCCACGAGATAGTTTTGTCACGCCAATTTGTTATCCAGAATGTCGATATCTCGTGTCCTTCATGTTAGCCCTGCAGGTTAAAGATTCTGGATGATAATGCTTTCCATCCCATGACCTTTTCGTCACTTACCATCAGGTGATAATAAGGCCAAGTGCCTATTATACATTTAAAAATTGTATTCAAAAATATAAAAAGAACTAAGGCCTGTAACACTTTTAAAGACATGCTTATCTACAGTACATCTGCAGCTGATAACGAAATAAATAAAACTTAAGAGGCTATGTTGGTAAGACCACGTGGTCGGTTTCAAGGTTAAATTGTTTTGTAGCTGTCCCTCTCCGAGCCCTATCCTACCCGAGCGCGTACGGTGAGACAGCATACATTACGCGATGTTATCCACCCGTTATTTGGATGTTTCGTAGTCCAGGGATCATTTGAAGGATACAGTATATTATGTAACCATTTTTTTAATACAGTATACTAATGAAATTTCAGATGTCGGTGGTTTTTCCAAATTGTTCTAAATTGATTCATACTCTTGTAAATCAGGTTCAAAGTTGGGGCTTTTTATTACCGAAAAATACAATACTTTGACGCCCTGTAACTCTGGAAGTATATATTTAAACGAAAATCTGACTCACCACCGACACAGATATTTGTTTCTAAATTGTGTCTTGAAAATTTCATAGATTTTCATAGCTTAATACTCAAAATATGACTGGACTACGTTTGTATGGGCGCTTTGACAACAGCATAGCCTCTTAACTCCACAGCAATCACTAACTCTCACTTGCAACACGAAAACCTATGTTTTTGTTTAACATCTATTTATTTACATCGAAGATTTCTGTTACGTGAGTGAGTGTTGTATCTGTCAACCAGCGACCTAAATCTTAACACCTACGCAGATTTACAAGGCTTGCCGGGTTGTGTTTATATCAGACGAAAGATTAGTATGGACATGGACATGATTGATAAACATCTTTCGTTATTTTACTTGATACAGTTTCCGCTTGTGTAACTGAATTTTTGTTACATATTTAGGGCGTAAAAAACCAAAAATATATTGACTGAACTGACCAATTTTAACTTAAATTTTGTCACCGTCAAAAAAAAAATTATTTGGTCTTATGGTATACAGTTTCTTTTGTATTATTAGGCTTGCACTGGGCCTCTATCTTACCTGATACTCGTAGTAAGTGTGTTCACCCTCCAGCTAATGAGGCGCTGGCTCTGCTACTTGTCATACCAGAATACGAGTATAACAGCACTACGTGTATTAACACTTCTATTTGCCGGAATACTTTAGTAACATGGTGGTAACTAGCTAGTCAGACTCCAATCAAACCGAGTACCAATAGATACCTCAACAGATACTAGAAATATGCCAATTGACACAAATCCCTGCAAATGTGTCCAAAATTGCTTTCGATCGATTTTGGGACGTACTGGCTGAAATGGTGCCAAAAATATTAAACTGGATTTTACACATTGTAACGTTTTTTTTAAAAAAAAAAACTTCATGTACACTTCAACCAATTTTATTTATGTAGGCTGCTTTTCAAGTTTCTCGAATTGAATTCACTAATAAAATATTAGCTTACACTTACCCTGGCAGTCCAAATTGTTGTTAATTTAATTTATATTGTACAGATTATCCTTATAATTCTTTCGTCGGTAGTTAGCAACGACTTTGCCGACGGCCATCTTGTGGCGCCACCGACTCTTGCGCAATCGCTCTCGGTTTCCAAATTTGAATTATTGAATAGTTTATAAACATAGTAAAACTCTTTATATGGTCATGATAGACTAGCCATTGTTTGGTTTTTAGGGTTCCATAAAGTTAATGATAGTTAATTTTATTAGGATTAATGCTTTAGGCAATAGCCACTTTACTAATCGATCTTTTATTACATTGCTAATGACTATTCTACTGACCACTGACTTGAAAAATCATGTAACTTACGGCTAAAAAACACTTTAGAATAGAAAACACGTGCAAACACCTACTGAAAATTAGAACCCAAAACCCACGTCTCTTTGAAAGAAACTCGTACGTAATGTTTGTCACGTTTTGACAGCAGACGTACAACGAACATGTGAGTGAAAATGGCGGGTGGGTCACGTTTTATGAAAAAACTTAAGTCTTATGAAAGTTTTGCCATAATGGATTACGAGTACACAAACAGCAATCGGCCTCTTTCTCATTATGGGTTAACATTTCAACCCACTTCAAAAAGGAGATTCTCAATTCAACGCGGTTTTTTTTACGCGATAACTCCGCCAATATTGAATCGATTTTGATAATTCTTATTTTTTTTTGGTAGGACATACTTTAGAGGTGGTCCCATATAAATTTTATTGAAATTGAATGATCGCTCTTTGATAAAATCAACAAAAACCAAATTTTAAGGCAATTGAAGTCGCTTTTTAGTTCTTTTTGAGCTCGTTAATCATTAGATGATAATAGACAATAATATTTTTGAAATTCTTAAATCGAAGTTCACAATGACTTTCTATTGTTATTGACTAATTCTTTCATTTAAGGTGATTACTGTTAGTTGAAGATATATATTTAATAATAATAAACAATATACTTACTCATGTATATTATAATTTATTGAACCTAAAGGACATGCTTACATTTTGTTCCATATAGAAGGATTGATTGCAAATTATATACCTACATTGGGTGTATAATGGTGACATAGAAACCTCAACATGGAATTCAACTACATTTCTTAAGAACTATATAACGAAACTGCAGGTAATATTAATGTGTATGCAATATCAAATACTTATATATATATGCCATGTACAATTTATATTGTGATAAGGAAATAACAAGAAATAATCATTACAGGCTCTTGTGTTTTTTTTTTCAGCGAAAACACACCATAGCTTGTATTTTATTGCATACGAAAAAGAAAAGTTGGTTTCTCGTAAAATTAGGCGGTCATTAAAAAGAACTTTTGTTTTTATGGCTGAAGAAAATTCGCGTGAAAATTTCGCCTATCCATAAAAGATAATGAGCAACGTTTGCAAATTTTATGGCAGAAGCCATAGATATCAATGGTTGGATGACCTTTACGATACGATGACGAAAACGTCTGAGAATAGTTTAGAGTTATTTTACTTTCAATCTTTGTTATTAATATTTAATTCTTTAAGACAATTAAACACTATTAAATTCCGCCCAAAGGACAAAATGCATATTGCCTATTCGGTATTACGAATTAGGTCACCAATCTGTGGCCTAAAGGCACGCTTTCTTTTAACATTACTCAGAAAAAAAAATGTATAACTAGCTCATTTTACACGTGGTAATAGTCTACGGAGAACCGTGTGACAGCGGGGGGAGGGTGGTGTAGCGGGGCGTAAGAGTATCAATTAGGAGAATCGAGTCTGTTACCACCAGAGAGGGTTGTGCTCGAACTTGTCAAACTGTAATGGCCACGTAACGGAAACATATTTTTTTAAATTCAAAGTTTCTTTTCCCCTTTCCATCACCCAAATTCAGTAAATGACAAAACAAAGGCAGAAAAATTTTGCTGACCTAAATTATTTTCATATTCGAAGTGCCTCGAAAGTTAGTCGAAACGCAAAAATATGTACTTAATCATTGTAATTGAAAACTGCAGGCCACGACCCATTTGTAGATCTTAAAATTGAATAACCAATCCAATATTTAGATCTATTCCAGTACAGCCCAGGGTCTTTATTAGCATACATTTTGAGAAACCGGTAAAGGTGTTAATTCTTTCATACAAAATTTAACGAAGGTGGCTTAAAATTCAAATCTGGAGAAAACTAAATCTAATAAACATTTTACTATTCGAGGAACTATATTTGTTTGCAATTTTTGTGACTTTAAATTATTGCCTTTAACTAATTAGGTGTTGAGTACCCAAATTCCTCACTCTTCATCACTCGAAGTGTCCTACACCTCACTGCGGTGTCTCTATATAAAATGCCAAATTCACCAGCGGGTGTACAACGCAGGTGATCTTCGATTTCCTTTGACTAGAGGCAACGTGTGCCAAGCGGCATATAAAAGGCGACACTTATCTAAGCGAATGAGCTATATGTCGAAAATCACAGGAGTCAAGATGTCATTACATCTTCATTTTCTGCATAAGCCCACAGCTGGTCATGAACCGTCCTCATAATACTTAGGATTCCCCAAGTGGAACAGCTGACATAATAGCCATGTATTACCAATATACATACAGACAAATACCAATAACTTCTTGTATGGAACCATTGTATAATTACAAATGTACCAATCTTATGTTTTCATGCAAAATAAATGAATACAATACAGTACAATACAACTTTACTGTACACCAATAAAAACTCAAAATTTTTACATTAAACTATTTTTTATTTTACAAAAGACGGTCTTATCTCCACCAGACAACCTTTGGGCAGAGGAAATAAGACACAATATTTTGGGTGGAGGTGTAACAGATAGATTATAAATAAATATTTAAGCAATGGATATGAATATATTTCAACCACCTCCATGGCCTCATGGCTATACGCTTGAACTTACAATCCGGATGTCCCGGGTTTGATTCCGGTGAGGCATTTTCTATGTCCGCCTGACTAGCTACCACCATGTTAGCTAAGTAAGTAATTATTTCAATTTCCTCATTAGAATTGAGGCTTCTAGGTGCACACTGGGTGCTTACTATCCAACGGCCTTATCATCACTTACTGACAGGTGCAATGATGGACAAAAGTTATCACAGATAAATAGTTCCATACGGAACCAAACTACATCCTAACATTTCAGTGTTATAGTTCCAACGCAGTATGTGTGCCAAATATTAATGCTGTTATTGTTACAGCTTCATTATTGTTATTGATGAAGTAACGGATTCCATTTGGATCTGAGGCCTTGTGAAGTTTACGTTTGAAAGTTTTAAGAATTAGTAAGCGCTGATACTCGTAGTTTTGTGCGGTAGATAGTCTCGGCCAGAAGGACGGTTATGACTTCAGCAACCTTTTTATGTTCTATGTTTATCTGCTCCCTCATATCTCCTAAACCACTTTTGTTATTGTACTTCGACAAAAGTCTGTAATCAGTGCGAGTTGCCAGTGATGACATACGGAACCGAAGCGTGGTCCTCTACTGTGGGCCGAATTTTTTTTAAATTGAAAATAGACAAACACTTGACCTCAATCTAACCTGATGGTAAGTGACGATGAGGTCGACGATGTTACGTGTTGGTCTAGAACTATCGGAACATTTGAAACAACTCAAGGAGCACTATTTATCCCTAATTTAAATAATAGACAGTTTATATGTATATATTTATAGTTTATATATTATGTAAATCGTGTTTTTATTTATTGTTATCCTTTTTTTTCGACATTATCTTCTTGTCTAATATATATACTTTTTTGTTTTTGTTTATGTACATGTATGTAGGTCTACTTACAGTATATTTATTTTTTGAAAGCTCCAGTGTGAATGCCGGGAGAAATCTCTTGTTAGGGATAGGCCACTCTAATTGTACAATTTTAGTTATAATTGACTTTGTAATTATTATTATGTGCATTAAACAATAAGACTATGAAGAACCTTTTAAGAAACCTTTTCAGAATTTAATGAAATTATTGCAACAGTTTAAACCGATCCTATAATTTTATTTAATGTTCTTAACTTTACGTATGACCAATAAATCAGATACAAAGTATGAACCGTGTATCGGGGTAACAAAGTAAGGAATAAGTCACAAATTTCAACTTGAGTAATTTAAGTTAATTGAATTTCAGCTCTTCGTTAAAATTCCTTTGCGATACAACTTGAGATAAGAATATCTTGATGAGAGGGACCTTCGAAACTTACATTTTGTGCCTCTCATGTTAAATTAAGTTAAATGTTTTAACTTACTATAATTACGGCTTTTATACTGTATATAGATCAAGGCTTGGCCACGATCTCACCTGATGGTAAGTGACGATGTGGCCTGTCAGTGAGAATATAGACGCCGGCAGTGCGTTCCACTCCCTGGCGTTCGTCTGTTAGATCGATACTGGAATCGATATGGAGAAATCAACAAGAATAGCTCTCTCGACAAATCTATAAATATAGAATATAAAGCGGCACTTTTTAACTGTGGTTGGGTTAGCACTTCGCCTTACTCTCACTTTCTTGAATCTTACTTGAAATCTAGCTCAACCATAATCACCAAGTTTTTTCTTCTTCTAAACAATACAGTGCTACGAAAATTATATTCTGGCACCTGATAAATGACGTGGTGCTAGTTACTCACTGTGTAGTCATTGGCCAAGCAGCCGGTTAAATATATGTATAAGCTTCCCATACAATGAATGAAAGGTCGCCGTATACTGAACTTCTAGCTTGCTATGCAGCATTGTGGTGTTTATTCGGGTACAAAAGCCACACAAAGTTCAATTCTTCTAAAGACTTATTTTAACCCAATGTAAAACCCTGTAAAAACCAATGTAAAAACAAAATTACAAATTGGCTTCTCACAAAGGACTACGCTTATACCGAAGCCTTGGTTACACCCTCCAACACTAGAATAAATTAAACCCACTCACTCTTTCACTCACTCACTTCTTTTACTATATATTATTATTTCAAATGTAAAAATATTTTTTTTATGAATGTACAAAATGTCATATTTTTTGTTACTTAAAAAACACAGTCTGGTGGCGGAGACCTGGTTCCTGTAGCACAGGGGATGCTAGTCCAGGAACCAGTCTTCACGAAGCCATAGAATTAAGTGATTTTAGAATTAATATGTACAAACTTTGTGGAGAACAAATAACTATGATTTGATGATGATAATTTTGGTCTGAGTCTATGATGATGTCAGCATCAGCCGGAAAATGTCCACTGCTGGACACAGACCTCCATGGTTTGCCACTTTGACCGTTCTTGAGCCACTTGCACATCAAGAAACTCAGAAGCCAAAAACAAAGAAGCCAGAAGCCAAACTCAGAATTCTTTCTTGAATACTACTAGATGTAGCTAACTAGTAAATACTAGGTCGTTTCATCGAATAAGTTCCGGTCGTAAATTTAGTTAGCCGATAGTTTTAATTTATAAGAAAAGAAAGTAATCTGCAACCGAAATTCCATTGGTATCAACGGCAAGGGAAGTTGCCAGAAAGACCTATAAACACTGCCTGTTAGCGGCCGTAATGTCCGCGCTAACTGCTCTTGCTGAAGTATCTAATTACATGTGATGAAAAATTATGGCCGGCCTTAGTGGTGGCTGATTTGTGGCACACGGGCGATACTTCGAGAGGCTTTATATACGTAAGTTCAGTAATCCTTACACGATGTGGTTTGCAGTTTCTATTTTTAAACTATTTATGTAATCCTTGGTTTAAAATATGTAAATTGGTATATAAAACCCGCCAAGTACGAGTCAGACTCGTGCAACGATGATTCTATACATAATACAGATAAATACTGAAAATCATAAATAATAATTATGCACCGAACAAATGCTCTAACGAATGTACCTAAGTACGAAACATTTTTGATTTAGTTATGATCCGTGTCACTAGATGGCGCCACTAGTAACTGTAAATCACACAAGTGGGTATCATGAGCAAAAGAAACTTTAAAAAAAATTAAAAATTTCTATTTTAAATCCCAAGTGTAAAAACGTTATAATTCTATAATTCTATATTTCTGTACTTCTATTTTTGACTGTCATTCTTTTTAACGTGAATTTTTGTGTAAGCTGAAATTATATTATATATACCTATAATTAAGTTAACATTTTTAGAAATTAGTTATGTAAGTTTGTATTTTGTATGTGTTTGGAATGTAACTTGTTGGTGTCTCTAAATAAAAAATAAAATAAAAACTTTACGGTGCAGTTAAATTCTATAGCTGAGGTATGGCTTTCAATTTGCAAAGATAAGTTCTTCAAACTAGGTCTGGGTTCGATCCTGGCTCGTACCAATGAGTTCCAATTTTTATTTGGAATTTATGTACGAATGACAAAAATTATTACCAATAGCTTTTCGGTGAAGGAAAACATCGTGAAGAAACCTGCACACACCTGAGAAGAAATTCAAAGGTATGTGTGAAGTCTACCAATCCGCATTGGTCCCGCGTGGTGGACCCACGCCCTCTGTGTACGCTCTCTGAATAAGCCTGAGCCCCTGCAGTGGGAACATATATAGGCTGTTGATGTTGTATGTTACATTATTAATATCTGTGTATAATAAACTGTTTAAATTAAAAAGTTTGTATGAAATTGAAACCCCAGAGCGCGAGTTTTGCCCGCACATGAATGATCACTTACAAAACATTTCTCCTAAGAAGCAACAAAGCTATCGATTTTCCCGTCTTCTTCAATAATAAAAAGAAAACCTGAAACATTTCTCTATTACCACCAAACAAAGCCTTAACAGACATCCAGCAGTAATAAAGGTGGAACCTAAATCCGTAATGGATTCCAGAGGCGCCAAACGAGAGGCGTGAATTCTTTCATTGATCCCTAGCACGAGGAGCATGAGGCTGTGTCGTGCCCACCACGAGATACTTGTCGCGGGTCACTCTAGTGATACAATGTTGGAGAAACATTATAATTGAGACATTTAACTGTAAGTTTTGAATCAAAGTCATGTAACGTAGATTCTTGTCCAACATGCAAATTGGACAATAGTTAAAATTTTTGTTTAGCGAATGAAGTATTACAATGTACAGTTGTTGGATTAACTAATGAACTTCGTGGTTATGACAGTCATGCTGCCGGAAATTTTTAAAAGTTTAATCATCGTTATCGTAATTTTTTTAAATTAAAATATGAAATGAATTCTTTATTGCCAAACTTAGCAGAATTCGAACGCATTTATAATATTAGTATGGATTAAAACTCACATAGAATTTTGTAAAAATACATTTGAATAACAGCTAGTGAGAGAGTGTACGATGTAGGGATTCCATGAAATTGACGT
Source organism: Carcina quercana (assembly GCA_910589575.2). Taxonomy (NCBI): domain Eukaryota; kingdom Metazoa; phylum Arthropoda; class Insecta; order Lepidoptera; family Depressariidae; genus Carcina; species Carcina quercana. The sequence goes on along the minus strand of OU342451.1, from coordinate 3,201,688 downwards.
AAAAAAGGCTCTCGTTCTTTGGATACAGTTTGAAATATCTCAATTAAGATTTAGCGGACTTGTGTTCCTTAAAATGTGAGCAAAATTAGTTTTTATTATAGTCGTAAATATATTTAAAAATAGACATATATATCTTCACTTACATGCGAGATATTAAGCCGCATGCTAAGCCTGCCAACATTCTAAAACCTTGTGGGAGGCGTGAATTCTTTCTGGATACTTACCTACATTAATTACCTTTTTGCCTGACGAGAAAACTTGTTATTGAAACGGGAGGAAATTAGCTGGGATTTACTGGGATTCTCCAGTAGTCTGGTGGTTACATTGCGATCTTGTTAGTAATATTTATAACTACATTTATGCCTATTTTACTTGTGTATTCGATTTGTTTACAAGGTTTCATTTCTAGAATACATTAACTATCATGCAGATAAAGGAGAAATATAAATTCGATAGAATCCCTTTTCCTTTTGACGTACGGCTTTACTTCTATGAGCGGTATATACCCCTATATCCGACTTCTCAATTAGACGCGTTTTTCTTTTCTATGTGTCTTACGCGATAACTCCGCCAATAGTGAACCGATTTTGATAATTCTTTTTTTGTTTGGTAGAACATACTGTAGACGATATAATTTTTATAAAAATTTATTAATCGTTCTTTGAGAAAATTAACAAAAACCAAATTTTTAAGGCAGTTGAAGCGGCTATTTTTGAACGCGTTAATTTTATTTGTTCAATATTTTACTTCACAACTTAAGCTGTCATGTGATTGATATGTATGACAAATGACAGTTTTTAGTACCAATTGAAAGTATCAGAATTAAACCTCGATCAGACGGACGACATGGTGAAACTATCAGGGCTCCTGAATTTAAACCCCTGAAAACCACCCAATTATCACAGCTATGATTGTATAAAAGACAACCAGTAGCTCCCAAAAGACAGCTTCCATAATTTTACGGCGCGACTTTTCAACTTTTTGATGTTTACGCATTCGCAAGGGGAGTCAAGTTTACTAATTTATTCTTCCGGACTCGGTGCTTACTTTGGCAATGTTTCATTTGTCTAATTTGGCTTTTAAAATTATTTATGTTGGGAGGGGCTCGCTCACAGGTAAGGTCTCGCTTAACTGTTTCTTCCCGCACTCGTTTCGCACCGGTTATTGGATAAGTGGATTTATTTAGGCGCCAATTTGATATTCAAATGTTTGACTTGTGACAAGATTGTGACGGGAATTTACTTATACTTTTCGCTTTCTGTTATACTTAGCTTTTATTCTCCTGAGAATAAAGCGTGTACATTTCATATGGACAAATATTTTGCAATACATTTACATAAATTTTGTTAGTTAATTGTGTATTTTTTTTTCATACAAAATCATTGAGCACGCATTTTATTCATACAAAAGTTATCAACTGATTAATTAAAGTTCATATCTCTGCAGGTCAATAAGCCGTTTATGTTTTGTCAAGTCAATTCGTCAAAAAAAGTCAACAAAAAACAACAAGTCAAAAAAAAGATTAACTCTTTATTAAGTTATTTAATAAAATTGCTTTCACATATGATTTGTACGGTCGTAAACTATATCTGTTACGTTACGTAAACGTTAGCTTTGCTACCTTATGTCTCTGGCTAGGTACTGGCAGAATACCAGCGTCACGGGTTCACCAACTCGTGACAATATGCTGAGCCAGCGCCCTCATGTCACGACACAACGACACATCAGCCACACGTATTATTTTTAGTTGTTTCATTTTATGGAATAGATTGTGTTGAGAATCTTGTTAGATTAGATTATGTATATTTCTATTGTCTCTGTTCTTTTTTTAATGACTTGTTGTATTATTTACTATTTCTGTGCCGTAACAAATAAAATTGTGATCTATCTATCTAATATATTTTTACAATGGGTTTGCAATTAATCTTCTTCTCCCGTAAAAGCAAGTGTTGGAAAATGGATGAAAAACTCGTCACTAAGAAACATCAAACTAATGAGACGCTGGCATTTCCACCACCAACCAAACCAGGTACCCTTGCTTAGAATCGAACCTGTGACCTTCCGTTTGTGAGTCCATCTGTGTAGCCACTAGACCTTTAGTTTTTATCTAAGTAAATATTATAATCAAATGGAATAAATAAGTGTCTACCAAATGAAAAGAATACCAAATAAAATTTAGGAGACAACACAACTAGGAAATGTACGAAATATTTTTCATCCTTACCATGTCAGCTTTGTATCTTCGAGTCAGTTCGCAATATGCTCGAATGCCAAAGTGGTACACGTGCAAAAATTCAATTCCCTCGCTCTCCAGCATGAGGTCAGGATTGGAATTGACAATATTTGATATTGCATGTTTTGTCGCTTGGCCGCTAGTAAGACTAAGCTATGACGAAGTTGCAAAGTGCCTCAAGAAGATCTTGTTTATTTATTTTATACTAATATATGTATTACTATAACGCCTGTAATATTACCTACAGTTACATATTTCTTTTCACATGAATCGTGAATTATTAATAGCATTAATACTTATTACTTAAATACCTTTAATATTACCTACCGTTAAATATTTGTTTTCTCCTAAGCCGCAACATGTGTCGTGAATATTAATAACATTTTTTAAGAGTCTTACTCCAGGGAGATAGTCAACTGTGACAGACAGACGGACGGTCGGACTGACATACAAACAAACGCCAAGTGAGAGTATACGGGCTGCGTTTTTCCACCAGGTGTTAGGACCCCAAAAATGTTGATAAACAAGTACATATTCGAAAATACACTCTCAAAGCATTCTACAAAGAACACACCGTTTAAGCCCAAAAGCAATTCCTATGCTAACCATAACCTATCTCAAGATCTTGTTAATAAGAAAACTGGTACCTCAAGTGTGTACACACCTAAGCACAGTACAGTACGACACTTCAAAGAGGTCCCATTAGCATATTAAAATGGTAAGAAAGCTGGCGGTAGGAAGGTACGGATAGCAAAGATTTTGCATGCGAATTACGCACTTTGGCTTATGTCAAAGCGAAAATTCTAAGAGCCCTCAACCACACCTACCGATTCTGTTCTGATCTACCTAGAATGACCTAGATCAGAAAATCAGGGTTGATCGCGCCACACTTACCGGTTTACTTTTTACCTTCGCTGTGTTAGTAGTGCACAGCTGTAAGCGAAGTGATGCAAAGTATCTCTTTTACATATAAGGAGTTTGTATGTAATTCTCGCCTCTTTCTGACCGGCCAGCACGTTCTAGAGGAATGCTGGCCGCTTGCTGACCGGGCATGCTTGACGGTGCTGGCAGACAAGTGTGTCTCGACCGTTATATTTTGTATGGCATTCTAGCCTTCAGGTTCAATTTCTGTGCTATGCTGATCTAGGTAGATCAGAACAGCAAATACAGTTGCGTCCCCACGCTAAAGCTTCTATCAACGACTTACAGTATACAATATACCGCAAGTGTGGTGATTAAGGCAAATACTAACAGCAAATCGTTTATTACGTTAAAACTTTTCACAGTCATCATAATAATTTTATTATCATCATAAGTAGGTTACAAACAATAATGATCAATGTGAAGTGGTCAGGATTTCATTCACCCAAAAGCTGATGGCAACGATTTTAGTCATTCTTATGTTTACTGAAACCGCAAATAACTAAATGTAACCTATTATTACGAGCGAAGATCGAAGACAGACTGCGATTGTTCCAGGACTATTTCTATAACCAAATGAGCTACCGTCGCTTTGCAAGCACTAGGACCCAGATATGCTAGCCTTACCGAATTCCCGTCGACATCGAGACAAGTTTATAATTTGAGAGAGGTGCCTGTGCTGCCAACTCGGCACTTCGCAGCTGCCTTGAATTTCAATTCCACTAGACACAGCTCTCACTGTGTCCTGATTGTATTTCTATTGAATAGTAAACTGAGATGAAGAAAAGTTACCCCGCCTGTTGCTTTGTAAAGTCGCGCTTTATATTCTGTTACAAAGTTCTGTTACATTGTAAACAGAGTGATCAACATTGGTCTTCCCATAGTACGCCACAGTGACCCGTATGCAAACCCATATTGATATTGTGCGGAGTTTCGTCGAGCGATTAAAACGACTTTTGAGTTTACACTATTTAATAAATATAAAATTATTACAAGACAAGGTATCGTTCTTACAGTGAGCTCTGAGTGAGTCGAATACCACAGAGTAGCCAAGGAAAGACAAAAGTATAGACTGACAAACTAAACTATAACTAAAATCCATAAACAAATATTTTAAATTACTTTGTTTTTCTTTCCTTTGATTTTGATGAAACTTGCAGTATTTCCTAAAATTAAAAATAGCTAGTTTAACAAAAAAAGGATTATTCAAATCGAACATGTAGTTCCGGAGATATGTGAGGACAAACATACAAATATAAAAATTTAACACACTTGTTTGGAAGAAAACTGAGCAGTTCTGGAAATATTACATACATAAAGGTTGAATTGATTACCTCCTTTTTTGAAGTCGGTTAAAAAAGATTTGTATCTTTACCACTATCTTCTTATCATTTATTTTTTCATACTTCACATTACTACCCGCTAGATGTCGTTTTACAGATACACATCCATTTAAACATGGCGTCCATAGACAAGAATCTGCACTGTTACTGTATTTTCTACTGTAACGTCAGAGACTCAGAGTTAATTAACATCAAAAGCAACCCTCTTGCGTGACTGTCGCACATTTTTACGATAGGCTAGTGACACTTCCTTTCTGATATTTCTTAGTTTAAACTGTTTGTTTTTCATCCATTGCGTATTGGCTACGGTTGCACGTTTATGTTTGTGGTGTTGCAGATGCCATGGAACTCTAAATGGTTGTAATTATTTTTTTGCTAGAACACGCGACGAAAGTGTCTTTGTCACCATCAGGGAGTGATTTTTATTGTCCTTTCCTCGCCCCCTATCTCTGAGACTAATTGATAGGTATTTCCTTAAGTAGATAATTATTTCTTTTTTCACTTAAGTAAATTGAAAATTAATGTGGATCATTTCTTAAGGTCCGCAGGCTACGCAATCTTATTCACAATTTCGAGGTCACAGATTCGATTCTCAGTACGGGGTACTCTGATACTTCTTGAAAAGTCTATAGATAAAGAAAAGAGAGAGGCGTATCCATCTATCCCCTTCGTGTCGGATATTGTCACGGAGCTTCTCGAAAAGTCTATAGATAAAGAAAAGAGAGAGGCGTATCCATCTATCTCCTTCGTGTCGCATACTAAACGAAAGCGTGGAAGTCTCTCGAATGTTCCTGAAGATTCTAGATTGAAGGATCTAGAAACAATACCGGGTAAATATAGGCGCGAGCCGAGCTTCGACGACAGTTCAGTTTGAGTTGAGTTCACAGCGATAAAAAGTGAAGAAACGAAAACCGGAAGAAATTGTAGAGCGAAAGTACAGTCGAGGTGGAAAAGTGTTAGTGTACTAGTGTGTCACGTGGTGTCAGTATCGACAGATCGGCGTCAGTAGTGCCCAAGGACTCTGTACGTGGAATCTAGGGACGGACTCAGTGCAGACGACTCGAAACTAGTGAGACAGGGACGTACTCTGTTTGACCCGTGATTTTGAAAATTGGTTTGCGGACTTGTGCTACCGATAAATTCCGGAACTTTGGACTCGTGTTTCTCTTCAATCTACGTAAGTCATCACTGGCAACAACAATTAAAGACTTTTGTCCTCAGATTGGTTGGTGGTAGGGCATTTTATGTATCTGCCTTGTCCGCCTGGCTAGCAATCACCATGTTAAATAAGTCTGCCGTCAAACTGCAGTGTTAATAGCACTGTTGAGTTCCGGTATGAAAGGTAGTAGAGCCAGCGCCTGTTTATTTTAGGGTTTCTGGGTGCGTATGCTTATCATCCAAACCCCTTATCGTCACCTACCATCAGGTGAGATGAACGTCAAGTGCAAACCAAGCAAAAGGTTAAATAGCAAAAGTTATAAGAGTAATATGTTAACAATTACACATTGCAATAATAGCTAATAATTAATTTCTACAAAGCACAAGTGTCGGTGACACGTGTCGAATACAGTGCGAGTGTTTTGGGGTAGGGTGACCATGATGTTCAACCGACTTCAAAAAAGGAGGAGGTTCTCAATTCGACGCGAATTTTTAGTATGTGTGTTACGCAATAACTCCGCCAATAGTAAACCGATTTTGACAATTCTTTTTTTTCCTTGGTAGAACATACTTCAGAGGTGGTCCCATATAAATTTAATTGAAATTTATTTAGCGCTCATTGAGAAAATCAACAATAACAAAAAAATTAAGGCAATTGAAGTCGATTTTAGGTCTTCTTAAACACCTTAATTATTTAAAAGTTACAGAAAAGACACGTTCCACGAATGTATCGAAGCCCGACTGGAATTTGTACAGTTTTAATTTTAAACCGGCACTACAAACAGTGTTTCGTTAATAATTTTGCCATGAGTTTGCAAACATTTGGATTTAAAAAAATACGCCGTATATAAAAACAAAGATGGCGTCAAAGATATATCATTGTTAGCAGACAATGCCCACAACTTGATTGTTCAATGCTTATTTTCTTTTTCTTTCTTTCTATTGATTAGATGTCTCTACTACATGGATGGAGTAAATCTAGTTTATAGCTAAACCACATGTTATTTCCAAAATACTTTTCAGTATCAAGTATTCAAGTATTTCAAACGTAGTTTTCGCACTGAATTTCCTATATGTGGATTTGTAAGTTTTTTGTCTAAATTAACTTTTCTTATTATCGGTACAACATTGTGTTTACCTTTAAGTTAGTTGCACATATGTCACTATTGTCTTGTAAGTTTAGTTTTTTTGTTATTATGTGTAATTAGTAGGTAAGCCTAATAAATATAAATAAATAAAAAAATTGCAGCTCTGCTTCTGCTGCAATTTTTTTCATAACATATTTTTAAAGTCCTAAAATGAACAGAACGAGCAGTCACCCTACTCGCCCACCCACACAACACGCTCGAACGCCCGTGTTCATGCCTAACCAATCAATACACTCTAATTATCTTAACTACTGAAAGACGATATTTCATTACGCCCGTACACTGAGTAATACGGGGCAAGTCGCTTAATAGGGTTAGGTATCCAACACCTCTTCGTCATACAGTTTATTTGGAAACTGGCACCGATCAGCGCTGTTAGAGCAATACCGCCAGTCCACGCTCTATACTCGTATGTGAAGCAAATTATTCTAAGCCTTTTTTATCAGATTGCCTAATAGCCCGTTAGTGCTCAAAATTCACAAAATCTTAGTCTCTGCAATAAATAACCTTCAGAATTCAACCGAAAAGAAGAACATTTATGGGTATATGCATGAAAAAATCTATATTTTTACATTTAATTCTTGCAAAGTCCAAAGAAAAAATGAAAATTATATGTATTTTTCTTTTGGTGGGATGTATTTAAATGTCCTTTAGGCTATAAATTACAATTCAATCCAATCTTATTTGGATGGTACTCGTAAGCGTGCGCACTAAGATTTCTGAAGCTAATGAGGCACTGGCTCGTCTACCTTATATACCGGAACAATACAGTGCCATTAACATTGCTGTTTGGCGGTAGACTTAGGTAACATGGTAGTAGCTAGCCAGATGGACATAGAAAATACTCTACCACCAACAAAAACGACTCCAGTACCCCCACTTGGAATAGAATCCGGAGGGGATTGTGAGTTCAAGCGAAAATCCTCGAGTACCGATCTCAGGAATCAAACGTCAAGTTTGAAAATTCGAGTTTCTTTTCGCTTTTAAAATGAAGCAATTAAATTAAAATTCACGACTGCAACGTACAGGGTATTTAAATCTGTAAATGACGCGGCGAAGCGGTTGTCGCACCCAAATTAATTAAGCTTTAATAAATCGACCGTTAATTCTGTTTTATATACGAAAAGCTGACGAAGTTTTCCTGGTTAATACATGCGTAGGTTTCAGAGGAATTAATAATTATTTATATTTCGTGTGAAATCTAAAGTATATCAACCAAACACGATCTATTCCTATACTCACACTACAACAAACTACAACATGTTACAGAACGGGGACGTAAATATTGCACATCGTCCTTTGGAAATAGATAATCGGCTATTTTCAATTTCGTAGAGCGTTATCTATGTCGTATACAACTTTTATGACGTTTGTCAATCGTGGTTCAAATGCGATAGATTGCAGTCCCTTCCAAATCAAAATATATAGAGAGTTGTTACACCCCCACACTTTAAATAATTTAAAGTTATACGATGTCATCTATAGAGAAAAAAAGGGAAACTTTTACATGGCCAGTCACGCGACATTATCTACAATAGTAATCACTTACTATACACAGTCTAAAAGGGTTTAAACAACAACAAGTTTATAAAGAAAATAGTTTAACAGCTCTATATAGTTCACGCAGGAATAAAACAACAACAATAAAGTACTGAGTTCTGAATGCAAATTTCGATAAACAATAAATCTAATAATACATGGGCATGGAAATTAGTTTTCAGTTGTATACGGAATGCGATGTTTGCCGATGGTCAATACAGTGAAGTATTTATGGTTTTATTCTCGTATATCTATTTTATTTCAATCTAAGAAAATTTTAATTGCCTTCGCAGCCTAATGGATAACTGTTTGACTCACAACCCGGAGGTTCCAGATTCGATTCTCAGTGGTATATTCCTAATCCGTACTCAGTTTGGTTGGTAGTTTTTTTTTCTATGTCCCCCTGGCTAGCTACCACTATATTACCTAAGTCTGCCGCCAAACAACAGTCGCAATTCGATAACTTTCACTCCCCATCAGTTATTGGTTCTTCGAGCGATTTGGCCTGTCCATTGCCACTTCAGCTCACTGACTCCTCGATCTATGTCATTGATTGTTCATCTGCGGGTTTCCTCAACAAATAAATATCCAACATAAACAAATATACACCCAGGAAGAAATCTACGTCAGTTCATCGTTATGGCATGTGAACCCACAGATGATCCCACCATTGTCTCAGTGACAATTGCATTTTTTGCCGTTACCCTGTAGTGGCGTCGCAAAATTGGCCTCATCATAATGCGTCGCGTAGTTCCTATACATAATTTATTTTCTTTACAGGATGACTTTGAATTTATTATTGATCAGAACAATTTTTTTCTGACTCGGTTAATGATAGCTAATTTTTTCGACGTTTGTTCGACTTTGACTATTTAATTGGTTCGTCGAACAAAATGCCAACCGTGGAAGATGACTTAACGTTTTCATATATCTAAGGAAAATAATATATTTTAAAGATCATGCAGATATAGAAATAGGAAAAAAACGGCAAAGTGCGAGTCGGATTCGCGCACAAAGGGTCAAGGAAGAGACAGACAAGTAAAAAGACGATACAGACGAGTAAAAAGAAGAGAAGACAAGTAAAAAGAAGATATAGACGAGTAAAAAGAAGAGAAGACAAGTAAAAAGAAGAGAAGACAAGTAAAAAGAAGATACAGACGAGTAAAAAGAAGAGAAGACAAGTAAAAAGAAGAGAAGACAAGTAAAAAGAAGAGAAGACAAGTAAAAAGAAGAGACAGGCCAGTAAAAGAAGATACAGACGAGTAAAAAGAAGATACAGACGAGTAAAAAGAAGATACAGACGAGTAAAAAGAAGAGACAGATAAGTAAAAAGATGGACAGATCACAAACATTGGGGAAGCAATTTGGTCAACACTAGCAAAGAACAGAAATAAATGGAAGTAGCTGGAAGAGGACTATGTGTCACAGGCCACGTTGACCACTGCACCAGGGAAACAAATCGGATGTGTCAACTGAGTATACAATATGTCTGTATAATGGTTAATGTTGTGTTTAGTACCAGCGATACAGTCTTAATAATAAATACATAACATCTCAGCCATATTGACAGAGTTCTTATTAAAATCACATAATTAGCAACATTGCAGCCTGTATCTGAAGTAGTTCCTCGACTAAATGAGAGACGGAACAAAGGCGGCGTTATTGAAAACCGGGGGAGTCGAGAGCGCTTTGTCTGTTGATGTTGGTTATTGAAATTCAAGCGTGAAAATTACTTTGAGGATGATCGTATTTCTGTTTGGGTTTAAAATTATATAAAAGATTAGTTTTAGACTGGTGCTATTTTGTTAATTTTAGTACTGATACGCAAAAATGACAAATGACAAGAGTGAATTGGCGTTATTGCCATGCTTAATTAATGCCCTATAGTTAAGCGTTCCGTCATAGGGCAGTATCTTTTAAACCATTGCAGACGGGATAAAACAGAACATGTAATGTAGTGTCAATCTTAAATAACTAATCTAAAAAACTGCCAAGTACGAGTTAGTTAAAATCCCGAAAATCATAAATAATAATGCACCAAACAGTCTTGTAACGAATATTTAGTTTTGCTACCCGACACTAGATGGCGTTACTAATACTTTAAAACGCACGTCTTACAAATATTAAAATCACGATTGTTGTAAGGGGAGCTTCCTTAAATATATATTTTATTCCGTTTTTTAAAGTATTTGTTGTGATAGCGGCAACAGAATTACATCATCTGTGAAAATTTCAACTGTCTGTCACGGTTCATGAGATACAGCCTGATGACAGACGGACAGACAAACAAATGGACAGCGGAGTCATATAATAGGGTTCTGTTGGTTACTTTTTGGGTACGAAACCCTAAAAAAAAGTAAAAATTAAAGGGGTCCTATGGGGAACAAGTAGTTTTCGGCGTCTTTTGCTCGACCTTGGGTTACGCTGAAATGCTTCATTATCGCAACCAATAGTAAATCTACTACCCAAACCATATACCTGTGCGTCTACCATGAGTTTACGTAGTCGATAACGTATATCGAATACTATCGGAAATGCTGCTCAGTCGAGATGCGCGTGACAAGGACAGAGCGATAGTTAAAGATACAAGTTATCGACTGCGTAAACTCATGGTAGATGCACTGTAGAAATATTCGTGTAAATATCCAACTCCATAATAACCACATACTCGAAACACCCTATTCACCATCCCAAAACTTCGTCAATTTAAAAATGCCGAGAGAAATTTTATAAAAATTTAATTTATCATGACACGGCGCCTTTGTGAGCAAATTCACGTATTTATTAGAGCGGTGCTGGGCCGTAATTGCCACGGGGTCATTCTCTCGGGCGCTAAAGGGTTAATTTAACGGTCTCTGCTCGCAACACTAGCGACGGTACGTAGTTCGACGTTAGTACGCTCTCTGTACCTACACTGGCGTACACTATGAACTATCACATCATTTATTTTGTTGCTTTACTCGAAATTCAGTAAGTTAATATTTAGATCAACTGCAAAAGTTATGTACAAATAAATAAATAATGAAGAAAAAACTAAGTAAAATGATACACTTTTCAAATGACCAATATTACACGTTTTTTTAAATTAAATCATTATTTACCTCGGAGGTTCGCATAGCTAACTACTAGTTAATTGGCAACTTTGAAAATCCAAAGCCAATTAAACAACGAGTTTGTCAAAATCACACCTCTCTAGAATTTTATTGACCCCTTATCATAAATATAGTATGTAATAAATAGTAAGATTATATTACAAGAAGATCCTTCTGTGAAAAGTTTATAGTGATATGAAGATATAACCCGAGATATAATGCCGAAAAGACTTGCTTGGAATGATCATATATCGGTGAGGGCGAATATGATAGCTCACTGGTTCGCTCGTTGCTCTAAAGAAGTTAAAATTACACTGTTTCGGGCCTATTGTACCACCTTCTACACGAGCAGCTTGTGGGTATCACACGCAGAGGGCCTACAACGCCTTTCGCGTTCAATGCTATAATTTTAGGGCTCTGATGCGGCTGACTCGCTTCTGCTGCTAGCTGTAGACTGCTTCTACAGCACGATGCGCAGGAGTGCGTCCTCCAGCGCGCGCAGGGTGCGGGGCGCGGGGCGGGGCAGCAGTCTGCTCGCTGCCGTCGCAACGCATCGACGTACCGATGCTGCGACACTGGCTGTCATTACATGCCCCAGTGTCCCAGTATCATGTCGGACGCTATATTTAATTACTAACATAGCACTAAGTTTACTAACGCTATGGATGTATGTCTGATTTAAATAAATAAATATTTCTAAAGCACCACACGGCACAGGATAATCAGTCGATTAGAATAAATTTTGAAATAAATTTTGAAAGAGCCTCTGACATACAAGCTCTTCCCTCGTATACGATATAAAGGAATAACCTGCTCCCCAGTGTAACCTGTAATAGAATGATGTTATAAAATGAGGTGCGTATCTAGGTTTATTTGGAAAGTTTTATAGTGCCTGCCGTAAAGTAAACAACGCTGTTACTCGTATAGTTACGGGTTGCAATAACGTTTAACATTGCTGTACTTTGGAGCAAGTAATTACCTACATTGTTCATATGAAAGGTCCCGAATTCTGTAATTTGTGCAGTATTTTTGGACACATCGGTCTAAAATCCACAGGATCGGGGTTTGATTCCCAGTGGAACAGTACTCGATTTGGTTCGTCTGGCTAATTACCATCATGATATCTAAGTCTGTCGCCAAACAGGAGTGTAGCACTGCAGTAGTGCTCTGATGATTTCGGCACTAACGTTAGCAGTGCCAGCACCTTATCATCACCAAAAAAATGCAATATGCACATTTGACATGTTTTTCGTCCTATCCGTGAAGTAATTATAGATAAGGCATATTCATATACAAAGTTCATTTCATTTTAGAGTTAAATAATCATAAATAAACACCGAAACAAGATTAGAAGAGCACTGGTTCGATTCCCAGTGGGAGTAGCTATTGGTACTCGGTTTGGTTGGTGGTATTTTATATATCCGCCTGACTATTGACTACCATGTTTCCTAAGTCTGCCACCAAACAGCAGTGTAAATAGCACGGTTGTGATATGGCATAAAAGGGCAAACCCAGCGTCACATTAGATTGATGCTTCTGGGCACGCACACTTATCTTCAGGTTTCAAACCCATTATTCAAGACTAAAATTTAGAAAATATTGTGAGGCTTTGTTTGTTTGTGTTACTCAGATGTATTGTTTATCTCTGTTCACAGCTATTTCCTTTTCGATTAAAATGAACCATAGCAGTTACTACGCTCAAACAATAACTCCGAATTTCCTGAAACATAGCTTTGAACATAATTGAAACAAAATGTCAATTTCGAGGGGATGAGCAGTTGGGAAGTTTCTGACAGCCGCCCCCGGCTTAACGATGTCGAACGCTGTCAAAGGGAGTGCCGCTGTCAGAATAAGCTCGCGTCGAGCGCGGAAAACATTTATTATTACGGAGAATTAAACTTGGCAATTGGGTTGATATTTTATAGCACCTGAGTTTATCCTTATCAATCACTATACATATAGAAATACTTTTCCTACTCATGCTCACTGCCCAGCCTGACTGATTTTAAAGACAGATAGCGGGGTACCCCCGCGGATCTTAATAATGGCTCTACTTCATCGAAATAGATAATCACGTGCTCTAGCCAGCACTTCCTTGGGCGAAATCATTTCTTAACTCAATGAAAAAATATAGAATTACATATTGCTATTATAATTGGCACGTTGATGAAGTCATAGGTTGTCATCATCAGCCTATATATGTCCCCTCTCCCGGGGCTCAGGTCTACTCTCCGACAGAGAGTGCGTGATAGTCCACAACGCAGGCCCAGTGCGGATTGGCAGACCTCACATGCCTGTTCAAGACATGCAGGTTTCCTCACGATTTTCCTTCACCGTTAAGCAATCGGATAAAGTACATGAATTGAAAAATAACTCATAGGTACATGGCTGGATTCGAACCCGGAACCCTCAGATTGAGAGTCCGCGCCTTGTCCACTGCGCCACCGACGTTTCAATGCAGGCAATGTAAAACTTTGAAAAACTAAAATAATCTGGATGGTAAGAATTGAATAAAGCAAAATATCAGGTTACTGAGATGGATGGTAATTCCAATCTAAGCCTGTACCCAATTGGCCATGTTTTGCTTTCAAAAAAGATAAGTCATTAATGCAAAATCCTTAAATATAGTTTTATCCTGCTCTGACACAGATTCAACTAACCCCCCACTAAAATTTCACTCACGTAAAGCTATCAAAAATCACTTAAACAAACCGATAAAAACAAACGACCTACTTCCCCGGCCCCATTCCGGTTCTAACTAGTTCGCGCCAGCAAAATATCCAGTTATAACCGGTTATACCCGGGTGTAACACCTCTTCCAACCGCCCTGAACCGGTGTGAACTGCTTCCAACCAGATGTCGCATGACAAATAGCAATGCGGTGTTCGAGATGATTTCGGGGTCGACGATAAATCATGGCAGAAGTTTGTAATAAGTGTAGGGAGTGCCATTTGTTTGTTTCTGGTCCTGCTTCATTGTAAATGCGATCTACAAATTTATATACATGCAAAAATTCTACGAAAAATCAAATATAATTTATTGACATAGATATAGACGCAACTTTATTTCAGAACAACACAATACACATACAAAAAAAAACACCAAAAAATCTATCAAACTAAATTCATAATGTAAAATTGGATACTAGGTAATATTATACAAAACTAACACTACGAGAAACAAAAACTAAACTAAACTATTGCATAAGATAATGAGGCAAAGGTTTTTGTAAAATATCTTTTAATTTTTTTAAATAATCATATACTTTATTCAACAGTTTGTCGGCTGATGCTCGTGAATTTTTAAATGCTTTTTGAAATATTTTTAGCCTTTAATATTTAAACAGTTTTTTTTATTGCTCACTGTTATTTTTATTTTGCCACAGTTATATAATAAACAAAGAAAAAGTTTCCGAATCAAATAAGATACGAGTATTTCGTAGTAGTTTGGGTTTAAACGATGTATTTTTAAAAGGCTGTATCTCATGAACCGTGATACTCGTAGTTAGACATTTGAAATTTTCTAAGATGATGTACTTCTGTTGCCGCTATAAGAACAAATACTAAAAAAACCTTAATAAAATAAATATTTATGGGGAGGGGAGGATAAATGTTATCGTATCCCATAGGATACAAAGTTGAGAAGTTGATGCAAAGGTTACGTCTTAGATAACTGACTGGTTCAATAAACAGTGTCTAATAAATTGAGGTTGTTAGGTGTACAAAATTTTGTCGTAAGCCTTCATCATCAGCCGGGAAACGTCCACTGCTGGACATAGGCCTCCCTCATGGTACGCCACATCGACCGGTCCCGAGCCACCTGCATCCAGCGACTCCCCGCGACTCTAACCAGGTCGTCAGTCCATCTAGTGGGGGGACGGCCTGGTAGACGTTTCCCGGTACGTGGTCGCCACTCGAGAACCTTTACTCCCCACCGGTTATCGGTTCTTCGAGCGATGTGGCCTGCCCATTGCCACTTCAGCTCACTGACTCGTCGAGCTATATCGGTGACCTTCGTTCGTCTACGGATTTACTCATTCCGGACCTTATCACGTAGAGAAATTCCGAGCATAGCTCGTTCCATTGCTCGCTAAGTGACTTTGAGCTTGTTTATTCGGCCCACAGTAAAAGACCACGTAAGCCTTATCGTCACATAATGTTTACATTTCTATAGCTTTTTTTGTACAATCTAGCGAATTCCTTCGCTGTAATTTTTGTGTAACCATTTTGTATTTATATCTGAAATCTCTCACTTCATGGACGGAAGTGTAGAGTCAATTATGAAAAACAACGTCGTA
Organism: Carcina quercana; assembly: GCA_910589575.2. Taxonomy (NCBI): domain Eukaryota; kingdom Metazoa; phylum Arthropoda; class Insecta; order Lepidoptera; family Depressariidae; genus Carcina; species Carcina quercana. Next base: position 3,185,957 of record OU342451.1, on the reverse strand, counting down.
GTGTATGTACATGCTAGCAAATGTACATTATTTTCAATTTTATAAAAAAATACAAATTATTATATATATCCTGTTCATATATACCATGACATTATGGAGTAGGTACACTCGAGTACAAAAATATGTATACACTTTTGAACCTTGTCACATCCATATTTGATTGACATTTCCTAAGCATTTCCTTCAACACACTACATAGGAACAAGAAGGGTTAATGTGACACGGTACAAAAGTGGATACATATTTCACAACACACAATTCTACAAAGCTACTGAAATCTGGAAGTCTACTTCTGAGAGTGCGATCGACCTTCGAGCATAACCCATACCATATTATTAAATACAAAATTTTGTACGCACGTCATCATCATCACCAGCCAGGAAACGTCCACTTCTGGACATAGGACTCATTCATGGTACGCCACATCGACCGGTCCCGAGCCATCTGCATCCAGCGACTCCCCGCGACCTTAACCAGGTCGTTGGTCTACCTAGTAGGGGCCGGCCCGGTAGACGTTTCCCGTTATATGTACGCACTTACTAATTAATAAATAATATTTAATTGTAATATAATTTTATTGCTTTGCTATGTAAATAACAGTTTTAGTTTATGTAAATAAGGAAACTAATACCTATCTCGTACTAAATTTATGGGAGTGTTTCGTGTAATTTTTCGGATATTTTTCGTTTTATTTTTAACAAGTAATTGATGTTTTCTTACTCATTATGTAACTAGCTTTAGATATAAGTTTAAAGTTTTTCGATATCTGTAATAGTTTAGGAATAATCGCCTGTGCACACTTAACATTACACCCTGTATATAATCAACGGAATGAAACTAGGTTTTAGTCGCCTGGACATACCCCAAAACGCTAATTTCTCGTTATTTTCTTGGAGCGAAGTTTTTTAAGTTCTCTGTAAAACTCCATAAAGTTTTGAAGAAAAATTTTGAAGAATAATTTATAATTTTTAAAGCAGTAAAAATGAATTCGTTGTGTTTCCTTTTCAGGAACGGGTGTCACCTTAATGTAAAAACAGACGGTTACTCATAAAACATTACTGAATTTGATACTTATAAATGAATAACAAAAGATTCAAAATCAATTTTTTCCGCCAATAGAAATACAATCGTTCCCATTTCCAGGTTTAAAAAGGCGTACAGAATCTCTTTAGTATAATGACTTGAAAAATTGATGTTTTAAGATGCTTTCGCTAAGAGGATTTATTGTTCAGAAAACCTTCTAGAAGACTTGAAGCAAAATTTAATGGATAAGATATAATGGAGAAAGAGTTCTTTCAAAATAATGGTGTCAACGTTTACAATGAGAGTGAATATATTTTAAACTAGCTTCCGCCCGCGACTTTGTCCGCGTGTACTTCAGGATTTATTCTACTTGTTCGATAGGAATAGAAGGCATCTATCTCCATTTCCAGCATAAGGTACAAAATAGTGTTTATTCTGTTACGTAGGCTAATAGTTTAAAGAAACAAAAGAAATTTCAATATCTGACGTAGTACATTCAAAAAGTCTTCACACCAATATTATAAACGCGAAAGTTTGTATATACGAATTTACATATTCTATGGTCGGTTGCAAGGCAACGCGTTTTTGTTATGCCAAAATTTCCCATGTAATCCCACTAATATTATAAGTGTGATTTTGTACAATTTACACAACATGTCTTTATAAATTATAGCCTATATGTTATTCTGATGTATAAGCTATATTATTGTAAAGTTTCATTCAAATCCATTCAGTAGTTTTTCCGTGAAAGCGACACAAACATCCAAACATCCAAACTTTCACACTTATAATATTAGTAGGATATCCATGAACAGCAAACAGCATAAACAAGTGTTGCCAAGTATATTTATTTATGTTGGATTACACTTGGCCTTCATCTTACCTGATGGTAAGTAACGATAAGGACGTTGGATGGTATGCATGTGTATCCAGAAGCCTCCATTTAAAAAAAACAGTCAAATTAGCACTGTTGTTTGGCGGCAGACTTAGGTAACATGATGATAGCTATACAGTCTGCCACCAATCAAACAGAGTACTTATATTGCTTGTAATATCCAAAATATTTTCGGTATTTTATAGGATACATTTTGGAGAGTATGCGCAGAAGCTATTTTTGTTGATTCCACCGTCGCCGTTCAAGTACCGGTCAAACAGAAGAACGGCAGACCTTCACCCGTACACCGTAGATATTCCTACAGCTCGCACCAAGCGTTTCGCTTCCACATTTATCGTGCGTACAGCAAAAATATGGAATACACTACCGGTTTCTGTGTTCCCCAACTACAACTTGGGAATCTTCAAAAGAAGAGTAAATAGGCACCTTCTAGACCAACACGTAACATCGTCGACCTCATCGTCACTTACCATCAGGTGAGATTGAGGTCGGGTGTTGGTTTATCTTCAATAAAAAAATATGTAACAAGTTAACAGACATAGAGATAAGTTTATTTTCCTTTATTTATTTTATGATTTATCCGTGTAAATCATATACATCCATATGATAATTTTTAGTCACAAAAACATTGATCTTTAAGGCACTCAACCTTTTTAAATAAGGAAACAGCACTTGGAAACATACTGATTCTTATTGCATCAGTTTGTAATAATAAAACATAATTATTTTTTTCATTTACACTTGTCTTCATCTCATCGATTGGTTAGAGACGGCAAGGCTTAAGATAGTCGCCCTTTCCTAATCTGCTATCGGTGGTTTACTGTGTGCCATAGTCAAGACTGTTGAGGCCAGTGGATTTCAGCGTCTCCCAAGATGTTCTTTGCATTTAATTTTGCCTTAGTCGATCTGCTCAGAAAATGCTGTCATTTCTAAATAAATAAAAAATATCATCCAGTGGGTCAGGCGTCAAAAATTGACATTGGTTATGTATTTCATGTCGGCAATCTAAAAATTATATCAATAATGTTTTATGGTCTGATGATTTTAACGACTCAAATAACTTGATGTTTATCAGAGAGGCATATAAATATTCATTTATTCAACAGAACAGTTCCTTAGGGAAACGAATACACAACCTCCGTATATTTGTGAATAAAAAGGTGACATTGTTCACAAAAATAAACAAGTCTGCAATGAAGAGCGGCTCCGTGCAATATAGTCACCCGTGTGCTTCCAGCGACATTTGCGGGTCACAAGGGCACATGTAACCTTTGCCTACACACTTGTACGCTTCTACCCCATAAATTATTCATGGTTAGGTATTTGACATCACTTTGTTACATGCATGTAATGGTGAACCATTTCTGAGCACTGATATGGGTTAACTAACGGGTGGGTATATGAAAGATTTAGGGGTTTAGGATCGTGGTTGCCTGAAGCTCTGTTTTTGATTCGCTCTACGCGAAACGAGCGCTCGATTTCTACTGATTTTGGTTCATCTTTCGAGATTTTTGAATCGCTCTTTTTCAACGAGTGGTCTCAACTCTTAGCTGGAGGTTAGTGATAGACTAACGTCGAAGACTGACTGATGGATTAACATTGACAGTTCCTACAGAACTCAAAACTTAGCAGTTTTATCAATTCAAGCGAATGATATTACGTAAGTTCTTTTATCTTCTTTTAACTTCAATTATTTACGTAGATGGAAACTTATTTACAATTACAAACTTATACAATACTAATAATAATAATAATAATAATACAATAATAATAATAAAAAACAAAAACAAAGCGAATGATTAAAATAAAGTTGATTCCAATTTATAGTTTTACTATTTTCTAACAAAATGTTTCATTAGCAGTTAGTTACTTTTTCATTGCTATAATTATCGGTTTTATTTTTCTGCGTGAAACGAATAAAATTCAATATTTTATATTGGCATCACCAGAGTCGAGTGGTCGAAAATACCGTAAAACCTGTTTTTATGCGACCGAGTCGATGTTCAACGGTGATATGTCACAGGAGCGAATCGAAAATAGAGCTCTTGATCGTAAGGGCGTCAAACTTCGCACATTTGGTTTTGAGGTCTGTGGTACCTGTGAGCAATCAATTAGGTTCTACTTTTAATCGACTTCAAAAAAAGAGGTTATCAATTCGACCTGTATGTATTATGTATGTAATATTTCCAGAACTGCCCAGTTTTCGTATAGGTTAGTCTATATCAGCTTCTAAACAAGTGTATCAAATTTCCAAAGTGCATGTATGTATATTTGTATGTTTGTCCTCGCATATCTCCGGAATCACAAGTTCGATTTAAATAATCCTTTCATTGTTGAACTAGGTATTGTTCAACTTAGGGAAAATTGCAAGTTTTATCAAAATCGGTTCAGTAGATTTTGAGATAGGGAATGCTAAATGTGTATTAGTTAAATGTGTTTTACCTCAGAATTTCTGACTGGGTGAACCGATTCGGATGATTCTTTTTTTATTTGAAAGCTGGTGCTTCCTGTGTGGTCCCATTTCAATTGAGTCCATTTTTACAAGTGCATATATGAGAAAACTATAGAAATCTTAAATTTGCCTATATTAAAGTAGTCTTTAAGGGGAAGTGAAGGCGGTTTCCAGTTCTTTTTGAACGCATTTACTTGTTTCCGTTTCTACAGCTTTATAATACAAAATAATCATTAAAATTCTTTCACAATTGGCGAATAGATGAATCAACATACAAACAAAAATATGTAGTCAAAATTGAGAAACTCCTCCTTTTGTGAAAGGTGGAAGCAAAAATCAACAGTTTAAAAAGCAATGGCAGAAATCAAAAACATTTTGTCTCCGCGACGTATTCAAAAATGTGCGATGTCCCCATGTTTTTCGATGCGAAAACCCGATTCCTGAGCAAATATTGTTATTAGAATTGTTTGTTTTGTAAACGTACCCACTGTGGGTGACTCGGTGGATTTCTTGTACAAACATCATGGAAACCCTTCAGAGCCTAGCATTGCCAAAAATGTAGGATTCAAGGAAAAACTTCACAAGAGTTGAAACTTGATGAGATATTTACATATTTGCTATAATGTGGAATATATAAGTGGTAAATAGAAAATATTTATTTAGCCAACTCGTTGACTTGCAAATGTTTAATAATATAATTTTAAATAATAATAATCATCATCAGCCGGGAAACGTCTACTGCTGGGCATAGGACTCCCTCATGGTACGCCACATCGACCGGTCCTGAGCCACCTGCATCCAGCGACTCCCCGCGACCCTAACCAGATCGTCGATATACCTAGTAGGGGGACGGCCCGGTAGACGTTTCCCGGTACGTGGTCGCCACTCGAGAACCTTTACTCCCCACCGGTTATCGGTTCTTCGAGCGATGTGGCCTGCCCATTGCCACTTCAGCTCACTGACTCGTCGAGCTATGTCGGTGACCTTAGTTCGTCTACGGATTTCCTCATTCCGGATTTTATCACGTAGTGAAATTCCGAGCTTGTCTATTCGGCCCACAGTAAAGGACCACGTATAATTATATACTAAACTGATTGGTCCAAAGCATCGTTTATTTAATGTGATTTGATTTTAATTCACTCAATTTTACATGTTGGTAATCTTTTCTTTTTATATGTGTGATATGGGTTTTGAACTTGGCCTTTATCTCACTTGATGGTAAGTGACGAAAAGGCCGTCGCATTGTAAGCGGGAGCACCTAAAAGCCTGAAACAAAACAGGACAAAGAATTTATGCCACAATAACAACAAATAGTATATAACAAATGCTATTACACATTACAAGAATATTTGAATGATAAATTATTAAAAACATATAAGTAAGTAGACCTACATACATAAACAAAACAAAACATATATATTAGAGAAGAAGATAATGTAAAAAAAAAGCTTAACAATAAATAAAAACACGATTTACATACATTCATATAAACTGCCTATTATTTAAATGAGGGATAAATAGTGTTCCGTGAGTTGTTTTTTAAATGTTGCGATAGTTCTACAGTCGCGTATGTCATTTGGAAGTGTATTCCAGAGTCTCACTGCATGAACAGAGAAGGAGTTACTGTCTGTGCCATGTCTATATATTTTTGTTTAGTCTAACGTAACTCGTCCTATTTGTGAGTTATTTACTGCACGAAGTTGACTCAGCGCAGCTTGACCGAGCACCAAGTGTTCGTGACAAGTTGACACCAACAGGGCTTACGATGTAATACCGCATCCGATCCTCACTAACATAACATACATACTCGTATGTCAACGATACATTAATTTCAAATATGTTTAAAATCTAACTAAGAACGATCTCCGGCCATCTGTTTATTGGATGAAAAGTATTTTATATCAAATTAAGTACGTTAAAAATATATCGCATGTGAGTTGGCTAAAAATATCCAGACAAGACTATTTATTAATATGGAGTATTATATTAATTTCTATGACTTTTTGTAGGCCTCAGATAAACATCCAAATTCCTAGAGCATCACAATTTTCATTTTTACACACAATTTTTAGTATAGTATAGTCTTTATTTGCATGAAATCATGGTTACAAAGTTGGTAGTATAGATAACAGTAATTTGGTTTCACATGATTCGCCGCACAGCAGCGTGCAAAATTTAGTATGTACAATCGTCAGGATATGATCAATAAATAAGTCTAGTATCAACGTTGTACAATATCAAAATTAAATACTAAAATAATTACATGTCATTTTTTTTGCTTAAAATCTAGATATTCTTTAATACTATAAAATTATCTATCAGACAGCCACTTATATAATTCTTTTCGAAAATATTTTTAGGCATCTCTCTGAATTCTCTGGGCAGGCTATTGTATTATTGTATTTTCGGTGATGGTTCCAAGCGCCATCTAGGGGCGTGTAGCTAATTGTATAGTTGATATTTATTTCGCGACACTATAATTCCATCTCTTATTTTCAGGTAATTACTTAACAAAGCCAGCTATTCTATTTTAAAAGATTATGGCAACAGAAATTTAGCATGGAAGCATTCTGAGCGGAAACCCGTTAAAGAATATTCTCATCACAAAGAAACGTCCACTCCTAAACAAAGCTCTTCACCATAATACGCTCCACTTACATATAAAGCTCTGGCCAAACCATTTGAGCTAGAGCAGTAAAGTTTGAAAAATAGATCATTTTGACGACTGACGGACCCCTTACGGATTTCCACGCGAGAAAACCCGCGCGCGACCTACTAGTACCTCATTCAACATTTAATACGAAGTCATAGTCATTTCAGAACGGGAAACACGCGTAATTACAAACCACAAACGAAGCTCCAGTCTGCTACACGCTCCAGATAGTTTGTCTCTTTGACATAGGCGGTATGGAACTACGAAGCCCATGGATACTGCTTCGTGTTAAAAAAGTTTTTTATTTTAAAAACTGCTTTATGCTGCTTTTTCTTCAAAATTGCATGTTTATACTAAATCAAGTATTAAACTAAATGTTTTATTTACTAACACAAATATGGACTATGTCTGAAAAAAAAATTGCGTCTTCTTCATGATGAACCCTTATCGTCGCTTACAAAGTGAGCAGAAAGTCAAGTGCGAACCCTTATGCCTAATAAAACTTCAATCTCGATTCCAGTCATGTAATGTGTGTCTTATGTGCCCATAAAATATTTTCTCCTCAATTCTTTTTCACAGTTTTAGCTGTGAATATGTGAATATTTTTATATATTTACATTAAATTAATCATGCACAGGGATCAAAAATTAAAAAAATATATTTAAAAGAATAAACAGAATAACATAATAGCTAATATTGAAATCCGGATTGAGTGCCCGGCTCAAACGCACCCATGCATGACGCTGACAGCATTGCCACGCTAGATGGCCAAAGAGACGTAAAAAAAGACTGTTTAAATCTGTATTATATGTAATGCTTTATAATCTTCTATTATAACAAATGGAACTGTGGTTTGCTAAACAATCACCACCCTTGGCAGATGGCGTTCATAATGCTCAAGCTCGACACACATAATACAATGTCATAAACATGCTTCTAAGGTATGTTTTGAAAAACTTTAAGATGGCTGAGGAGATCACTTTGACCTGTCCTCCCATAAAACATTTTTTAGAACTGTTGTGATAGATTTTTGATTGACATCCAAAAATTTTGGAATACAAAAGTGTATTTGAAGGAAATTATGTGTTTGTTATCATAACAGAATAGAATAGTTCTATTCTAAGCCTGAAACTATGAGGCAACTTTTTTTAAAAAAACTACTCCATTCATTGCTTTGTCCCAGAAAACATTAACATTCACAAATCCTAGTTCGCCTCACCCACTGCAATCATTTGCATATGTTTAGTAAATTGTCACTCTGTTCCCTCCGCCTCTGTCAATCTGACGACTATGTGTGACGTCACGCGTACAGGGCTGGAATCAGGGAATGACGAAACACTTAAGTACAGCCTTGTATTTTTTCATGAACAATCAGTTCGCGTATTTTTCACAGTTACTCTCTCGGTTGTTTTAAGCCTATTTTACGACATGTTTTGTTCAAATAAACGTATAACTTTAAATACGACCTTCTTGGTTGATCGAAATTTAATTACCTCTATGAAAAAAAAGTGTTTTTCCTTATTTTTCAAAGGTTTTTCTAGGCGGGCCTTAGCCTAGCAAGATTTAAACAGAACAAACGATGTCCTGGTTGTTCTGCATGTACTTAAAACTATTTATGACTTTTTGTATGGTTGCTATGATGAAGGTTGCAATTTGTAGGGTATCTGAGCTATTTTTCAGTGATTGAGGAACCAAGTTCGGATACTATATGGAGTGTAAGTGCGAGTCATTGGCATCTAAATGGTTTTTTAAAATATTTTTTTATAAATAAAAAATTATTAAAAAATGTTATATATTTGTGCCGTTTGGAGTGGAGACATTGGGTCCCTGGGGTCCGGATACACATCGACTTGCATCCGACCTGTCTAGCCGCCTGGTGGAGGCCACAGGTGATGGTAGAGCTGGTGGCTACCTCCAACAAAGGATCAGCCTAGCTATACCATTTTGTAAGTACGTAATTTATAATTAAATATTTTTATTATTAATTAATTAGTTCTATGTTTATTATGGCAAAATTATAAATTACAGAAACCCACTCCTGAATCCTGCGTTCCGTGAATCATGACTACACAATGAAAATGGTGTTTCCACTGTTTTCGCAAAACGCGTCACGTGTCACGGTACAATTGACTGGTCATTTTGATGGTTGGATTATATGTACCTACAATACATACGTTGATTTACGTACATTCACACACATACACACACACACACCCTCCCATAATGAGACACAGCAGAAGTTGAAACTGTAATAGCTATTTCTGTGTCGAGGGCTAATTAATAGCACTGTAAATTGAATGAGAAACATATTTTGAATCGAGTAACGTAATTTTTAACCAACTTCAAAAAAGGAGGAGGTTCTCAATTCAACAGGTATGATTTTTTAAAAGTTTTTTTAATGTTTGATACCTCAGTACTTTTGACTGTGTAAACTGATTTGGATGAATATTTTTTTATTTGAAAGGTAGAGCTTTCCCGTGTGGTTTCATTTCAATTTGGTTCAATTCTGACATCCATGAGAAAACGATATAAATCTTAAATTTGCCTTAGTTAAAATATACTTTTAGGGCAATTGAAGTCGGTTTCTAGTTCTTTTTGAACGCGTTTACTTGTTATCATTATTGTGAGACCTGTCTCCGATATTATCGTTTAAGTAGTTGTAAAACATTTAGGAATAATAGTTACTTCAAACCGAAGACAATTTCGCTCAAAAACTGTTCCCTATTAACTTAGCTACAACGTCTTCGTACCCCATAAACTGTTTAGGGATATCTTCAAGGATTAACCAAGATATTAACATGTAAGAAATTTAATACGGAAGCCTGAGACTCAACAAAAACGAGTAGACACGCTATTTCTTGCATTAAGTCACTTAAGAGGCTATATTGGTAAGACCACGTGGTCGGTTTCAAGGTTGCATTTTTTTGTAGCTGTCCCTCTCCGAGCCCTATCCTACCCGAGCGCGTACGGTAAGACAGCATACATTACGCGATGTTATCCACCCGTTATTTGGATGTTTCGTAGTCCAGGGATCATTTGAAGGATACAGTATATTATATAACCATTTTTTAATACAGTATACTAATGAAATTTCAGATGTCGGTGGTTTTTCCAAATTGTTCTAAATTGATTCATACTCTTGTAAATCAGGTTCAAAGTTGGGGCTTTTTACTACCGTAAAATACAATTCTTTGACGCCCTGTAACTCTGGAAGTATATATTTAAACGAAAATCTGACTCACCACCGACACAAATATTTGTTTCTAGATTGTGTCTTGAAAATTTCATAGATTTTCATAGCTTAATACTCAAAATATGACTGGACTACATTTGTATGGGTGCTTTGACAACAGCATACCCTCTTAAAATATAATTATTTTTCAGATTCTATTGAAAAGTGCTGTGCAATATGGTATTTTATTTCAAGTCAAATTAGAAATGTTTTATTTTGTAGCGATACGCAATTCATAAATGACGTCACTTTGTTGTGAATTCACTCTGCACTTAAATGATAAACTAACATGATGAACATCATCATCATCAGCCGGGAAACGTCCACAGCTGGACATAGGCCTCCTTCATGGTACGCCACATCGATTGGTCCCGAGTCACCTGCATCCAGCGACTCCCCGCGACCCTAACCAGAGCGTCGGTCCACCTAGGAGGGGGACGGCCCGGTAGACGTTTCCCGGTACGTGGTCGCCACTCGAAAACCTTTACTCCCTTACATTATTTAAAAAAATTATGTATTCATTGTTCCGCTTTAAGGGAAGTACCTCAAACCCTATACTAGCCCAAACCTTAATTCTGGACTCTTCATATTCGCTGTAGTTTGCCCAGTATTTGTAGCGTGTTCGGTTTTTGTTGTTTTGTTCGAAGCAGCAACCCTTTTGTTTCAGCGTAAAGCTGAGGGCTTTAATTAACCCTGCGAGCCGATCTTCTTTGGGTCCCTTTTGGTTTTGTCGAGGGCTTGAGGTCTGTCTTTATTAAACAATGTTAAATGTTGCTGTTTCGTTGTTCTGTGAAAACATATTCGTTTAAATCATTCAAAACGAAAGTGCATTATTTACCTTTCGTTTCGTCTTACTTGACTTATCAGACCGTGTCTCTCCTCTGCTGAAGATAGGCCTCTCCCAACGTGCGGCACTCCATCCAGTCCTCAGTCGTCCTCATCCACTCGCTTCCCGCTATCTTCTTGAGGTCGTCAGACCAGCGGGCTGGAGGCCGTCCCACCCCGCGTCTCCCGGTCCGAGGTCTCCACTCGAGAATCTTTCTGCTCCATCGCTTGTCTGTTCGTCGACACATGTGACCTGCCCATTGCCACGTCAGCTTGCTTATTCGAGTAGCTATGTCACCTTTGTACGTCGGCGGATTTCATCATTCCTGATTATGTTGCGCAATGATATTCCAAGCAAAGCCCTCTCCATCGCTCGCTTTGCATCTTTAAAGCGGTGGACAAGCCCCAATGTGAGCGTGATGTCTCTGCTGCGTTTCGTCTTATTCGCTAAGAAAATTTGTACAAAAGGAACAGCTAATTTCTGATTATTTTTTTACAGCTGTCTTGGATTATGTGATACTGTAAACGGTGAAACGGGTTTTTATTCTTACAATTTAAAATAATAATATTTTTTAGTTTTTTTAAAGAGAAATAATAAAACTTTACGTTTTTCTTTGAAATGTAGACAGATGAGCTGTTTCATAAAATTTAAGATAAAAAATATAGTTTTTAAATTGTATTAGAAGTACAGATTATTAAAACTTGGGGTGAAATCACAAAACACTCAAAAGCAAGTTTACCCAGCTATGGGGCATAGACCGGACGTCTGCCTGACCAAACACTCTCAGATTAGAAATATCGGCAGACGGAGTCTAGCTGACTAATTGATTATCACTAAATAGGCAATACAAGGATCAAACCATTAAAAAACAACGCGATGTCACTGTGAAATGACATCAGAAATTTTGGGTTAAATTGTATTTCATCCCTACGGGCATTGAAAAAAATCGTATATACAAAAATAACCGGTGATTTTTAATAAGCTTTACAAGAGTCATAGCCTCATACAAAATGTACAGATATTAGACAATAATATTTACTGGAAGTGTAAACGGTTTTTTTCCTTCTGGTTTTGTGCAGTAATCATGTAAAGATAATAAGGATATGTCATCATCATCATCAGCCGGGAAACGTCCACTGCTGGACATAGGCCTGGACATCGACCGGTCGATGTGATATGTCATAGAATAAAATTATGTATGCGCCCGCGGGTGAAAGCTATCCGCAGAAAAATTCAAGGTATTGTGCATTTCGTCCTTCTTACAGTTACCATTGTTTTTCTCATATTCCTAGATAGCTGAATTTCCTTCCGAGGTGTGCGAAGCGGTGGCAGGCGGCTCGAAAACAATCTTCGACTTGACGTGTGAATAATCGTTGACAGTTCACACCGCCCAGTGTTGCGAATGCGTATGAAATCCACTACAAGTGTCGTGCGGGAAAAGGACAGAAGAAAAGGACGGTTCAACGTCAACTCATACGCTGTTGTTATTCTTATTAATATTTAATGCTTTACAGCGCAACCACTTCGTTTACGTGTAGGTTAATGATATTCATTTTGCGACACTATAATACGAAGTCCTATTTTAAAAGATTATGGAAAACGAAATTTAGTATGAAACTATTTTCGTCTTAAGGAGGAATTTTTTAATATTTTTCTTTAATCTGACCAAGCCAGTATGTAAAGTGAGTCATATCGAGTGCTCTCCACTTCATATCGGGACAAAGCGGGCATTGTTCTGTCCCGCAACGTGTTACTTTAACAACAGCCTGTATACACTATGCGGTACATACAGGGTGTAGTGCCTGGGGCTTTGTGCTAGGGTAGGTGGTGGAAAAATTAAATTAGCTTGGGGTTTCTTTGTGAAAGGGTTTTTGAAAATCTTCGTTGACTTTCAAGGCATTTTCACCTTGCTAGTGTGCCTATTTATGCTTTAATGTACGTAAAGCAATCAACGGCTTTCCGCGACCTTGACAGTCGGTTTCTGTGGTCAGTGGCGTAGCTTGGGGGAGGCATATGTTTAGTGAATATGATAATGTGTAGCGGCGGCGCAATGGAGGCGGCGCGTAAGCGTCGGTGGCGCAATGGATAAGGCGCGGCCTCTCAATCTGAGGGTATCGGGTTCGAATCCAGCCGTGTACCTATGAGTTGTTTTTCAATTCAAGTACATTATCCGATTGCTTAACGGTGAAGGAAAACATCGTGAGGAAACCTGCATGTCTTGAACAGGCATGTGAAGTCCGCCAATCCGCACTGGGCCCGCGTGGTGTACTATGGCCCATACACTCTCTGTAGGAGAGTAGGCCTGAGCCCCTCCAGTGGGGACATATATAGGCTGTTGATGATGATGACGATGATAATGTGTAGATTTAAGATGGTCATTACCTTATACTGCTGCATAAGTCTAAATACAGTAATGTAAATCGTGTTTTTATTTATTGTTATGCTTTTTTTCTTTCTTCTACATTATCTTCTCTAATATATACTTTTTTGTTTTGTTTATGTACGTGTATGTAGGTCTACTTACAGTATATTTATTTTTTGAAAGCTCCAGTGTGAGTGCCGGGAGAAATCTCTTATTAGGGATAGGCCACTCTAATTTGTACAATTTAAATTATAATAGACTGTGTAATTATTATTATGTGCAATAAACAATAAACAAACAATAACAACAATAAGGTCATGGTCCTGTTTTATCATCATCATCTAGGAAACGTCCACTGCTGGACATAGACCTCCATGATATGCCACAATGACCGGTCCCGAGCCACTTTCATCTCTACTCCCTGCGACCTTTACTAGGTCATCGGTCCAGCTAGTAATGGGACGGCCTGGTACACGTTTCCCGGTACGTCTCACGATCCTCTTTCATAGATCTTCTTAATTACAAATTCCCAACTGAATATATTTGTTACGATCAAATTAAATTTCCCTATTTGTATCCAGGCCAAATTCAAATAAATGGAAATAAACTTTTTTAACAAGTAATAAACATGCACCCAGTAAAAATGAATGTCGTGCTGTAGAGAGGGTCAGCGTGCGGAAACGAGGCTAAATTAAATCCATGCACTCAAATTTACTGGCTTTCAAATATGAGACGGAGTTTAAGTGATGAGATGTAAGAGTTTACTTATTAAATCTATTAACGTACAAAAATACTGGAGAAGTTTTTTTGTAATTCAAGTATTAACAACAAATGTAGTACTAAAATAATATGTGTCTTCTAAGTTAACATTTTAGAAACAAGTAAATTAAATTGGGGACTCTATTTAAAGACAAACCGATGCGGAAAAACACGCGAAGTTCATTTTCAATCATGTTTGTAGTACTTATTATGTCCATCTTTAGTTGGAAATATCACAATGCACATACAATCCTGGGGAGGTACTCCGGTACTCAGTTTGGTTGGCGGTAGCGCATTTTATATGTCTGGCTGGCCACCACTGTGTTACATGTTGTTACCAAATAGTAGTATTAATAGCACTATTGTTTTCCGGTATAAAAAAACCGCTTTCTTCCGTGACTTGCAACGTAGTATACCCTGTAGGTAACAAGAACAAAAAGCGCTTGGATCGCGGCAGCCGCGCGGAATGAAGTCGAATCCGGAACGATATCTGCAGACGGGCCGGCACAGCTCTAATTTGCCAATCGTTGGAAAAATTCACTTGGACCACATCATCAAACAAGGAACCAACAGTGCACAAACTTCTTTTAAAGTTTTAATTTTTAATTCTAATTATCATCATCAGACGAGATCATGATCATCACTGTCCTTCTTCATGGTACGCCATAATGGCCGGTCCTGAGACATTGCTTCCAGAAACTACCCGCGACCTTACCAGATCGTCGGTCCTAGTAAGGAAAAGGACTGCTACACGTTTTCCGGCACTCCCTATCAGTTAACTCTTCGATCGATGTGGCCTGCCCATTGCCACTTCAGCTCACTGACTCATCGGGTTAGGTCGAAGTTGGTGACCTTAGTTCATCTACGGAGTCCCTCATTTCGGATTTAATCACTTTGAGAAATTCCGAGCATAGCTCGTTCCATAGTGACTGTGAGCTTGCTTATTCGGCCCACAGTAATACCACGTTTCGTTCTATTTTGTCATAATTATCATCATGAACTGGAACATCATATGCCTTCCCCGTACGCCACTGTGACTGGTCTCAAGGTTTCGGAGTTCTCCTAGAATATTTCCACACTAAATTCTTTTTACCATATCTTTAAAATAGAATGATAAGTAATTACCTTAAGAAACTACATTGAATTGTGACTGCAGAAAATTTATTTTAACTAACGCATAACATTTCTGTGGAGTCCCATGAAGGAGGCCTATGTCCAGCTGTGGACGTTTCCTGGCTGATGATGACGATAACATTTCTGTATGTTAACAAATAACCGTCTCGCAGCTAATAGCCACTAGATGGCATTTTGAACCATAATCAAAAAGTTTGTAAAAATGAAAATTGTGATGCACTATGAAGTAGGTATAACAGAGAGAATAATAGAGCTAGCACAATAATATAAAAATAAGAAATAATAATTTTAACAGACACAGAGCTATACTTTATACAAAAATTCAGCTACATATTTATCATACTCATATATCCCCGTAAATATATCCAGGTGGCATAAATTATTATTTGCCCAAGCATATGTTATTAAGAAAATATTATAACGTATCTCTGAACACATTATCGATAAATAAAATAAGATGGTGGGTGCATATCTCTCGCATGAACCGGGTGAATACGTGCTCAGCATACGCTAGGCAGCAGCAAGCGAGCGATTCCCTAACTTTTGACTTTACCTTGCGAATTGTAATGAACTTTACCTATATCTCCTTCAGCTTCCAACGTTTGCCTGTTCCAAATCGATCGCGCTACGCTATATTCTAGAGCTCGTGTAATTTTAAATGACGCGCTCCGCTACATTCGTTCATTAGAACAGCAGTGTTGTGACGCGAGCCACTTAAATTTAGGCAAGCCTGATAGGGAATGAAGTTTGCTTCTCCCACTCAGGGGGTTTGGATTTCTATAGAAAATACAGTCATTTCTTTTTGTGTTTTGACACAACAACAAAAACTACTTTGACAACAGCTTATGCTGTTTCATTTCCAATGACATGCCAAATATCACCGAAATAATTATATGTCCAGAATATTTGACAAAATTAGTAAAAGATTTGATGAAAATGTTCTTGTTCTACAAGATCTTGTATCATTGTATCAATCCTAAACCCAAAAACACCCGGCATTGACATTACCTAAGTTAAAAAACTATTGTTATACATAATGTTTAAAGCAAATAAAATTGAATTTGTCCACTCTACTTCTCAGTTTCAATGATATGACTTTTGTGAGTGAAAGGTTGTTGCTCGCTTATCGACACCCATTTGACATATGCACTTGTGCAGGTTATTGATGTCGAATCCTGCGCACGTGGAAAATACCATCTCTGAACCATTGTCTACCACTTCACTCACACCTTTAAATTCATTCTCAGGAGTTTGCAGGGATTTCGTTTATTATTGGTATTTAAATTACAAGTTGATTGAGAGAACGCTACGAGCTACGATGCTATGAGCTACGAAGCTACGAGCCAGGATCTAAGTAATCGTTTGGAGTAAAAATGATTCAAATGGCAATGGATAAGGCGCGGAATCTCAATCTGAGGGTTCCGGGTTCGAATCCAGCCGTGTACCTATGAATTGTTTTTCAATTCAAGTACATTATCCGATTGCATAACGGTGAAGGAAAACATCGTGAGGAAACCTGCATGTGAAGTCTGCAAACAACAGTGTTTTTAACGCTGTTGTTTGCAGACTTAGGTAATGTTTTTTTCCTTAATAACGCTCTCTGGAGTTACGATTGTATATATTAATATATTCGTTCGTTAGGAATACTTGTTTCCAATATGTCCATAAAATAAACAATAGAATTATTTATGTACAGATAAGTTTATGATGGCTGTTTGCAAACGTTTACTTGTAAAAATCAGAGCTTGTAATGGAATCACTGCGTCATAAGTTCTTCTCAGCCATTTTGTTATTGAATTAAATAGTTTATTAGCTTGTCTCTTTACCTAATTAGTACAGGACAGGTTTAATTGAAATTGATTCTTGTTTACGAGTGTTCACTTCATCGTCTACTAATTCTCTGAAACAAACATTTAGAAAGTTTCATTGGGCAAAATAAAATTTACACTTTAGTCCCTTCGACTTGTCTAAAAGCTGAGACACGCCAGTCTTTTAAGGTTTATAAGAGCCATCTTTGTAACGATATTTTAATCATTGATGTAACAATCAGATGGTATTCTACGTAATAAACTATTGTTAAACATTAAACGGCATGAATTAACATGCGTGTGTTAAATTTTTTATTTATAGAATAAAAATAAAACTCCGTCAGTAGGTCAGTATTCCTTTACCGAGAATGTACTCTACCCATAATAATGACAGAATAAAAAATTGTTTTAGAATAATAGGCCTGTTTCCACTAATAACAAATTGCTTGGTTTATAGTTTCTAATTATAAATGAGGAGACGAAGATAAGAAAAAACTAGTATATTTCTCAAAAAAGTTAAAGATTATTAATATTTTTAGAAAATGAATTCGAAAAAAATAGGCATTAGGTCACGTGACAACGAACACGAAGAACGCGGTGCAAGAAAGTGTGACGTCACGCCTCGCAAAACATCATTGTTGTTGTTGACGTTTTCATATCACAGAGCAGGTTATTTCGCGAGTTGTGACGTCATTCAAGACGCCATGACACTATTCAGCGTTTTCGAGGGAAATCTAAATGGCTTTTTTAAAATACAAAATACGTAATGTAAATATTGATTTTTCTTTAAAATATAGTTTTTTTGGCATAAAATAGATATTAAAGTATATAATTTGCCAAGTTTTCAAATTTAGTCAACTAGCCTATTGCCAGTATAAATTGACATTTCGTTTAAATAAACGTATAAAAATATGTACTATATCATACATTAAATATGACATACACAATTCTCAGTTGCTCTCACGCGTCTCATGCTACGCCTAGAGGATTCAATAACATTGTCCAATCAGTATAACACAAGCCAATTTGCTTATCTTGTCGAACGTGATATAACGAATCCTAAATTTTCATTTTAGTCTAAGCTTTAACCTGTAAGCGGCAGTCGTCTGTGTAAAGTAACGGATATATCCGTATCCGAACGTCCCGGGTCCATCCGGATATCCGAAATTTTTCCTTTGAAGCTCAACTTTTTTTAGATTTAGGATTTTTCATGTATTTACTTACAGTATATCCGTTTTCTCCACCAGTTTTAGTAACCTCTATGGCCTATTAGCTTCACGCGTAGACTGACAGTCCGAACTTGGCCCAAGTTCTTTTCAAAATTGAGGTCAAACCATGTTCGCCTGGCTTGCTAACTCCGTGTTACCTAATGTCACTAAACAACTATGTTAAAGCACCTTTGTGTTTCGGTTTGAAAGATAGTAAGGCAACAGCCGCATAAACATCAAGCTTCTGGGTGAGCACGCGAGCAGTGAGATAAGAAAAAGCTCATGCAACCCCATTATGCAGTTAAAAAAGCCTTTACTTTTGATTTGTACCAAGATTTTACAAGAATGTACAAAGCCTCGAGTCCATTGATGACATCATCATCACTTCTATTTGTGACAAAATATAATGATTGGTGAAACAATAGCTAATACCTAATAGCTTGTTACAGTAGCGACTACACTCCGGGTACGTATACTCGTATCTACGGTTCGATCGATTAGATCACCGCCGACCTGGTAAAGTAATAAGTCACAGTCCTGACTAGTTAAAGTAAACAAGTCTGCTAAAGTTGCAGAGAGTAATTGAATTCTAGAACGGCTGGCTCCAAGCCGAGATATTCTCAGCCAGCAGTGGATGTATTCCGGTTCATGAGTAGTTAAATATTTTAAGGTATCTAAAACAATAGTCCTGTGTGGATACGTCTGAATTTGGACATTAAATAGACCATAACGAATAAAGCACAGCCGGATCAGAAAGGGCATTAAAACACATTTTTATCAACATACTCGTAAGGCGAAACCCGTACAGAATAACTGAGGCGGAGGGTTGACAAATTCAATTTTACTGCTTTTAAAAGTACTAGTATGCATATCTGTTATATATTATTCTAAAATTTAGATAAAGGAAGCTTTTACAACATTATAGATACACGTTGTGAATAAACTTCGCTCGATGGCTAAAAATCTGCTTTTCAAAAATTGTCCAGGTACTAGGCCTTAAGTGTAATTTTTGAAGAAAAATATATTAAAAAAGATCCGAACTCTGAAAAATATCCGAAAAGTCCGTCCCTACTCCATATTACCTGAACAATAAATTATTCAGTTAATGAAGCACGCCATGACAGACAGGAAATTGGGTGCGTTAACCCATTGACTAACAAAAACTGAAGATACGCTAACACAAAATATAATAACAACTAACTAGCACCTAGTTGTTGCTGACTGAACATATGTGTGAATTAATAAATCAATTTTAAAACAAAATGTCACATCACAGCTCAGCTAAAGACTTCGTTTCTTTTAATATTGTGCTGTTCCAGACATTACTTTGATGACAGACAGACATATTTTGATGGTGGTTAAAAAATAAATAGCCGACACAATTTAATTTGTCACACCATAAAAAAATTAAAATAACATCAATTTATAAATATCTTATTTTCAAGCTTCTGCTGTCTGTCTATCAAAAACAGTAAGAAAACTGGTTCGTTTTTTGCTCTTTAGATTGATTGTAAATTTTATTGAAAAAAGATCTAATTGAAATTTTACTTTATATCTCTCTATTTTAGATCTCATTATTTTATCGCGTTTGCGGTGGATGAAGGTCCAACGATATTTTCTTTCATTTAGGATAAAAAAATATTGAGCTCCAAAACAATGTGAAAATAAAATATTCAAGAAACTATCTCGACTTCAGTTTTTGTTAATTCTGACACAAGAGTAAGGGATTTATATTTTTATAGCATTACAAACAAGAGAAAAAGACAATATTACAAAAGAAATGTTACTCTAGGTGTGTGTTAATGGGACCTACTCTATACAGCACAGGTAATGAATCAAATGGCGAGACTGTAATTGTTTACATCCAGTACGTTAACCCCTCTGGAATTAATCCTTCAGAAACGCGAGTAAGGTTAAGATTTTTAACCCTTCAACGTCATATCCTGCCGTTTTAATGGATACAAGGATTGTGGATTATTAAAATGCATACGCGTAACTTTTCAATCCATTTACTGGGTTATTTGGGTACTGTAACAGTTATATTTTGTTATATTAAAACTCACTTAATAAATCTAAAAGATCTACCACTAACACACTACAATAATCGTTACTCCTTTGGAACCTGACCGGGAGGGAATGTCGTAGGTTGGTTGGAATAAACAAATTATAAGTCATCGATTTGTATTGACAAGCATATTTGATTAATTCACGCGCAGGCGCATGTTCAGCAGTGGAAGTTTCCTGGCCGTGTTGATGAAGTGTCGCCGTTTGACTCAACACAGTATTTAAAATTCATTTTAGTCTAACATCGCAAACTCCTAAAGTTAACTAAACAAGAAATGCGTGATTCTGTTAAAGTATGATTGAGTAATCATACGTAATGGCAAAATATACTTCGCCTAAATTTCCGTTTCAGTTACCAAGTTTTACCCACACAAAAGAACCTTTTAGTGGATTCGTCTAGAAACTATAAAGTATTTCTAGAGATCTTGATAAAAAAACGAAGCCATATTATCTTCTACACGTAGTAACATAACCATGAAGCGCAAATTCTCAAAGTAGCAAAACAATCGAATGAAAAGAACGACTCGCAGGAACATCTCACGCCATATCTACGAGTACATCCATAGTCCGCTTCATAGGTGCCTTGGACATTTGCCTTCCTCATAGAGGTAGATTGACTCGTCAGACGTTCCATGAGGCGATTTAATACCTACATAGACAACATAAAATATATTTGATTGTAGATTAAAAATTAAAGTATCAGGACCTTACAAAACTGAATGAGAAATACCTAAAATAACTTTGTATATTTCACCGAAGCATTAACCTATTTTCACGGACTTTTATCTGAAAACATGTCTAGACAATGGCTAAATTCTTTTATCGCAAACTTTTCTACGTTTATCGAATTTATTCAAGAAACAACTTCCAAGTTCTCATATTAAAACTTTTTCAAGGACTCACTACACTTATTTGCATTAGTGATAGAAGTTTTATATGTGAATAGAATATGTTTAGGCTCCGGCGCAAAAAGAGGGGTGTTATAAGTCTGGCGCCAATGTCTGTGTGTCTGTGTCATCGGACGAGAAGCTCTCGAACGGATGGACCAATTTTGATGCGGGTTTGTTTACATGAAAGCAAGTTTCCTCGCGGTGATTAGCTATATATGGCAAAAATCGATTTAGCAGTTGGAAGATATTAATTATCGCATATATTATATGATGTTAGGATTTTTTTTTTCATAAATTGATTTTTTATAAATTTAATTTACTTACCTTTATAAAAGCTCTTCTAACTACAGTAAAATTCAACTCGCAAGTAGCCTGTAGAATCGAATTCGTATTTACAATATTAGGATTTATTATGGCTAAACTGTTAATGTAATTTAGAACTGAATTTGTGTGTGTGTGTGTGTGTGTGTGTGTAATTGCTTTGTAATGATGCTTGCTGTGTTGGCAACCTATAAAATAAAATAAATAAATAATACAGTTAAGTTAATAATGTGCTCAGGTAACATATAAATAAAGCACGAAATTATTGTAGATACAAATATATAAGTGCTAGAAAATAATGTAAAATACACACATTCAAAAATAACATAGCAGAAGAAAACACAGCAGACATTCTGAAACAAAAAAAAGCTCTACTCTACATTTAGTTTTAAAAAAAAGATTACCTGTCTATTTGATTGCCAAGCAACTGTCTGTTGTGATGCCAATGTTATGATTTAAATACAGATTTTTTTCGACAGGCTGCAGACAAATGTAGTAAGACCCTAAGTAAACTTACCCACCGCGATTCTCAAACCAATAGAAACTATTTCACTCAAAATGGAAGCTAGCCTGTGTAGGACGAATTCATTAGCAAATCATTGAGCTTGCTCTAAAACCTCAACAGTGAATTTCCATTTGTGTCCCACGTTTTAGCCATTCAAAAACATTTTGGTGAAGTTATATTCCCTGGTGAGAGCTCTGTCTGCATAGTTCTAATGAATTGGACGTTGACGTGGCGAAATGGTTGGAAATACTTTGGTTCGCTTGTAAATAGCTGTCGTCACAAGTTCACGAAGCCTCTACAAAATGCTAAAAATGTACACCGGAAATCCTGGAAAGGCGCTCAATAGCGGTCTGATGAATATGACTTTTTGGACGATTTGTGGTTTTTACACTAGCTTTTGTCCGTGACTTCACCCACCTGGACTTCAGAAATTATCCCACGGGCACTAATCGTTCTTTTTGTATTGATGGTTTCGTATTTTGCCTTCTACTCACCTCATGGTAAGTGACGATAAGGCCATTGGATGCTATGCGTGTGCACCCAGAAAGGTTAATGAAGCACTGGCTCTCAACGGTTTATTTTGTGCTAGTTTGGTGGTAGCTAACCAGATGGATATAGAAAATGTCCTACTACATACCAAACTGAGTACCTATAAGTATATATTCTGCTGGAAATCGAACCTTGAACCTCCGTATAGTTTGTCCAAGCGTGCTGTCACGGAGTCGGAAAAATAAGATGACGTAATTCAGGCAAAAGTACCTTTACACAGATTATTTTAAATTAAACAATTCAATCGATACTCGTCGATACGATAATCATCATTTTAAATACTGCATTTAGTGTGTTAAAAAGAGATGACAATAGCCAAATTTTGCACGTCGTGTGTTACGCCTGGTTTTCGTCAGCCGAAATGTTTGTTACCTTGGGCTCTATTTTTGATTCGCTCGTGTGACATAGCTTAGTCGCACACGACTTAAGTCACGATCGACTACAAGTCGCATGAAACCAGGTTTGACCGTATTTTCGAATCAAACGCCTCAGGTGTTGCCAATATAACTTAAAATGTTTAATTTTATCCGTTTTACGTATAAAAATAAAACCGGTAATTCATGCAAGGAAAACGGAACGAAATTTCATAGAACAGTTCCTACTGTCAATGTCAATAAAAGGTAATGTCTATTTAGTATATCGCTCGCCTCCGCAAAGAGTGGTCTCGTTGCTGAAGAGCGATTCAAAAATACCAAATTTCATAAGTCGAACGAAAATCAGTAGAAAACGAGCGCTCGCGGCGCGACGAGCGAATCAAAAATAGAGCCCCTTGTTCTGTAGGGTAAGTAATGCATTTTAAATAAAAGATTTCTTTTCATAAGTATTAACGTAAATGGCGCTTCATTAAGACGCAACATAATGTATATTTATCTCACTCTGTCTTATGTCAATTCAGTGATGTTAGAAAGACGAAAATATAGTTATTTGGTCATATTATACATTCAAACATGAAATTATTGAATGACCCGCATCCTTTTTTTTCGAGGGCGAAATCTTTTAAAGATACCCGACTTCTTAGGAGAGAAGGCGGGTTATGTGGAATTTCCATCCACTAAAACCCCCTCAGTGGTCATCCTCTGCGCAAGTCGAGGAGCCCTGGGAACTCCACAAACACTCCAGTGCTCCTCTCGGGCATGACCCGCATCCTACCTTTTTAAATTAATATCCTAGTGTCGTTTATAAGGAACCAAATGAATAGACTAAACTATTGTAACGGTTTGTCGCTGCCCCGAATTGAGTGCCGTCCCGATTTAAGGCCGACAAATTAGCGCGCCCCACCATTCTAGATTATTAAGGCTTATACCCTCGAACTCCCAATTTATTGATAAAGCTCGTTAGGGAATGAAATGTGGGGAATTTGTAATAGGGTTAATAGAGACAGGCTATAATTTTACAGGGAACTTGAGTAGGGCTTTGCTTTTGATCTTTTGGAAATCCTATCTACGAAATCTACGAGTATCATCAAAATATTACGTTCCCTATGCTATATTAAAGGAAATAAAATTTAAAAATTGTATGATGTAGTTTATTAGTTAGTTTAAGTTATATATAGTAAAAAATTAGGTGAAAATAAGAGCGCATCGCCTACAAACTTCCGTGGCAGTTCGGCGATTTAAAAAAATTGTAGCTTTTTTGTCATAAATTAATTTATAAAACACCTCCCACTGACGACTGAGGCCTTCTCTCCTACAGAGAGTGTATGAGCCATAGTCCATCACGCGGGCCCAGTGCAGATTGGCGGACTTCACATGCCTGTTCGAAACATGCAGGTTTCCTCGCGATGTTTTCCTTCACCGTTAAGCAATCGGATAATGTACTTGAATTGAAAAAATATTCATAGGTACACGGCTGGATTCGAATCCGGAACCCTCAGATTAAGAGTCCCGCGCCTTATCCATTGCGCCCCTGACAAAATGTAGATGGGAATAATTACTTCGCATCACTCAAACACTCAATTCCAATCTACAAATAGACGCAGCCCTAAAAGTAAAACAAAACAATCATCGGGAAGGCTATAAGACTATCTAGCCGCGAAGAAAATTAAAATTAACTATTAAGACAGGAAATTATTACTTGTCTCCCGGGGAAGTCTCCCTTGGCAAAGGGGGTACCCTGTGGGCACAGACTACTGTGTGAAGATGCGACACATTCACTCCTTTGATGCCTATCCATTCATGTTTTTAATGACATAAAGGATTTATGGAGGCCGTATGTTATCCGAGGCAATAGATAAAGGTTGATAGCCTTCCCTAGTTTTGGCTTGGACGTAGTCAGGAAAAAATGCATTCTAATTTTATAAAATGTTGTGCTAGCGGTTGTGCTAGACCATATTCCCAAAACATACTCGCCTCAGCACACGCAGCAGTGGGTGAAAAAGAACACGCAAGTGTGTGTTTTCAATGTAACTTCACAGATCACAGCGACAGACGTCCCATGCGGGAATTTGCTATAATTACCACGATTGGCAGGCGGGTTGATAATCATAGCGAAATTGTGATCCTTTTTAAATCCTGCTGCACATATCCTGCATTTTTACCTGAGACACTTTTTTGATATGACATGGGATAATCAAAATCGTAAGCCGGGACCAAACGGTCAAATCATGGAAGTAATCGGTGACAGCCATTGTCTCCACTCGAGGACTCGTCCCCAACGATTGTTGGTCTTTCATCAAATTGCCAACCCACAGCCATTTCAGCTTGCTAATACGATGAGCTATGTCGGTCAGACGGATCACTTTGTAATGCGGCCCATCAGATGGTTTTACCCCAAGTTTCACTCAGTCACCTTTTACGATACCCATGGAATGATATGGGTTGACCATATTATAATATCTAGATCACACGTTATATGGGTTGACAAATCTGAATTTGCCTTGTCTTCTCTATGGTTCGGGGTGCCGGGGTGACAGGAAGTCATTGCCGTTTGATCGCCGCTTGTGTTTGCGGGCATAACGTGGAAATGAGTCGCCTTCTTGTGTTGTTTTTGTTGCTTAACAGGAATGTTTACATACGATTGGACGACAATGGAACGACTAGATAATGTAGTGCTTTTAATGATAATATACCAATATTAATTTTTTTTTATGTCCGGTGGATATCTTTCTGTTTCCCTCTACAGGTCCTATTTCTCAACTGATTCTCGTGAAAGTTCGATAACCAGATGGAATTTTGGAAGAGAAGGGTGTGTGACAGGGTGAGACAGACGCTTGTTGACATTGTTTCAAGTACAAAGAAAATTGAATTTGATCTTCATATCAAGATTATAGGTGACAATGTGGCGGCTTCTACAATAGTACTAGTAATACTGCTTGGCCAGAGATAGGTGCTCCGATTGGGAATCGAACCCGGGACCTCCAGATTATGAATACAACTGTTTAACCAATGCCACAGAGGGTGCTAATTAGATATCAAAATAACAGATAGTAACCGGACGATATTTCATTGATATCCTAAGAAGACTGACCATAACCGTCTAAAATCAATTTGCTCCGCCATTGTCCACTTAGATATTCCAGAAGCGCCACCTATACCGGTATTAGGTAACTAAAGACATTAGTTCTGCAGAGCACGCGCTGGTTTTATGCACACTATCCTACGCAACGCCTTAACGGCACCATTGAGGTAGGGAAGCTAGATGTGACCTTTTTATTTAATAATAAAATAAGCAAAGAGTGCGGAAACCTCAGGAAAAATGTTCGAATGCAATATATTGAGCCCTGCGTCACTAATTATTACGGAGAGAGAACAGTAAGGTATCTGACGCCGCGCCTTTACAATGATTTTCAATGCGAAGATGACTGCAAAAATAAAAGAGAATTTAAGAAAAAATTAAAGGCATGATTGTTGGATACCTTTAATAATAAAATAGTAGATAGATAAATATGATATTAAAAGATTTAGTTTATACATATAGAATATAGAATAAGTAATATATAGAGCGCCTGTGGCCAACAAACTGTTCCACAGTTTGGCGATTAATAAAATATACACATATATATATTTTATCTCACATCAACTTGAGTTACATACAAGTGAGATAAATATAAAGCGTAAATAGTATACACGCACACCAAGTTTGCATGTGTGGGTCGTCAGCTTCCTCATAGAGCTAGGGGAATTCTACGCATGCCAAATTTTAAGGCAATTTAGGAGCAATCAAACTTTAGATAAAACACACACTCACACATATATATATATATATATATATATGTGTGTGTGTGTGTGTGTAAAAAATGTGTAAAAAAATTATTCTTTTATAAAGAAATAAATGTAATAAATAAAAAATTACAACAGTCTCCGCGGCGCAGTTGTCCGCAACACAATCGGAAGGTCCCCGGTTCGATTTGATTCGAAGGTACGTATTGTCAAATATATCTTCGTGAGATTTTCGTCAGTGTGGCTAGTACATTGCGGGCTGAATCACCTGATGGACTGAAAATGAAGACGATTCCTTGTTGTTACCGGTTATTATCTACGACAGGTAGCCTCTTGAGCCATGTCAAAGACCTATGGCGGCTAAAAAACTAGGATTTGTGAGGTCAGTCATCGAGCTTATAACGTACACTATAATAGATGAGCTTTACTGCCTTTATAACGTACTATTACCATTCTACTCGTAGTAAATAACGTATAACACAAGTTTTTCACTCGAAAATTTTTCTTTTCATTTTATCAGAACACACCAATTCCTATAAGAATGTTTTATATTACTAGTGACGAAAGAAGACGCAATTCAATTAAAATCAGCAGCAGCAGCAGCCGGGAAACATCCACTGCTGGACATATACCTCCTCCCGTACCCAGTAGGGGGACGGCCCAGTATACATTTCTCGGTACCTGTTTGCTACTCGAGAACTTTTACTTCCCATCGGTGATTCGTTCTTCGAGCGATATATCCTGCCCATTGGCACTTCATCTCGTCGAGCTATGTCGGTGAGCCTAGTTCGTCTACGGATTTCTTATTCCGGATTTTATCACGCTGAGAAATTACGACAATAGCTCGTTCCATTGCTCGCTGAGTGACTGCGAGCTTCGCTAGTTTCACTTCACTATGTTATCACTGGCACGCACTGAAAAATAAATCAGATAAATTTGCTTCGAAAGCCACTAACTTTGGGTAATAAATGTTTTTCTTCTTCTGTCTAATCTAGTAATCCTCTTACGAAGGATATTTTATATCCGTGTAACAACAATTATCACAGGGCGCCAAACACGTCCTTCCATATATTCGTAAATATAACATAAGTCTGTTAATAATGTATGATGTCAGTTATGTCATATATACCCATACTAATTTTTCGTTCCCTTTGTTGGGTAGGGACCAACCGAATTGGAGAATTATTTATTAATCAATTAATATTATGTGAGGCCGAAAATCGTTCGTTCGATAACAAAGTGGTTAATTTTAATGAGTTTATGTGTAATAGCCGGTTCTTTTGTGTCATATACCTTTAATAACATTTGTTTTTCGAGCGATGTTTTAAAAGGAGGACGTTTAACTTTTGACTTTACTATTATTATTCATTTATTATCAGGTAAACCAGGTCCATAGTATATATAAAGTACAATACAATAAATTAAGATACAATTATTACACATAATATAATAATAAAAACCTATATTCTACTCTTATTTATTAAGGCACGTTGGTGCCGCTCTGGTGGTGTTGGTCGCTATCCTCCCTGGGAAGCGACACGACTTATCTTTTGTGTGTGCGTTTTGAACATTTTGCTCTTTTGATACTTTGCAACCTATTTCACATTTTGCGCTTTTAACGTTTTGACGACACCTAAACGTTGTCGTGATTAGACTAAATGATTATTTTTAATTGAATTAGGTAGATAAGGTATAATGGATAACACATTCTACCTCAAAGAGGTAGAAAACACTAGGTCTGGTTAGCTTTGGTCTCGTGATCGTGACGCACAACGCTGCGGTGTGCGGTGCGACGCAGTGTCACGACGTAGAGTTTAACATCCCTGCGGTGAGGTGGTCATTTGATTTTGCCGCAGCGACCAAAGCAGAATCTTCAAACAAATCCTTTGTGAATCCGTGACGCACACCGCAGCGTTGAACGAGAACGACGCAGTGCTGTGCGGCGTACCCACTCCCCTCATCACCGCGCTTGCCCCTCGCCGCTGACGCAGTCTTCAACGGAACGTTGGACCACTCTAGACGTTTTTCATACATGTCCAGCACCGCATACCGCACACCGCAGCGCTGTGCGTCACGATCGCGAGACCAAAGCTACTCTCCATCGGTTATCCACCCTATCAACTTGAGTTACATACAAGTGAGATAAATATAAAGCGTGTATAGTATACTCGCACACCAAGTTTGCCCCTCTGAAGTTAGCTCTCCGAAATTTGAAACATGTACAGACGGAATATGTGGGTATTATTTTCCACTCGCTAACTTGCCTTACCTCCCACTTATACGGTAATAATTGATACTTCGCGATCTTTTGTAGCTAACTTCAGAGGGGCAAACATAGTTTGCGAGAACGGTAACAATAATTTTTACTTTAATGTTGATAATGTTAAACATACATTTTCAAACTATAGGTGTTGTTTAAAGACACTTATTGAACACTCTAGTAACTAAACAACTGTATCAGTGGCCGGCCTTTGAGCACACTAGAGCTACAAGTTTGAAGACGTTCAGCTTGAATACGCTCCGAACCAACTTGACACTTTTGAGCGCTCTGGAACTAATATCCAAGTTTATTACCTGCATGTTCGAGAATGTTCGGTTACTAAGCGTAGCGCAGTTGGAAACAGTAAGACGACCGTATTAAATTTTATATTTTTTGGGTTCCGTACCCGAAACCTTCCCAACAGGACCCTATTTATAAGCCTTCGTTGTTCGTCCGCCCATCCGTCTGTCTGCCAGCGGGCCGTATCACATGATCCGTAATAGGTATACAGTTGAAATTTTCACAGAATATCGTTTTTAGTCGCCGCTATGACGACTATAATAAGTTGTTTAATTGTGATTTATGTAATAGTGAGAACCTGGTGTCCTGAAACACGGGGCAACCTACTCAGGCACCAGCTTCACACACTGCTCCATTACGGTAATTGGCATTAAAACATCTTTGGCCTTTGGTACTGACTAGACGACACCAAATCAAATTGGGATTAAATTGTTTGAATTATATAAATGTTATTTATGCTAAGTATATAATTATTTCACCTAATGCCCCTATTTATATAAGAATATTATTCTTAATGCGTTGAAAAACCATTGCGCGTATCGTTTTTTGTTTGGTGGTTGTAACCTTACCTATAATTCTGTTCTCTCTTTTAAGCAATAATTTATTTTTCTTTCTTTCATGTATGATTTTCTGTATGTTAATTGAAAATGAAAATGAAAAAAATGTTTATTGCATTATCTACTTACAATTAATTTACAGGTTTTGGGGTACTCCTTTTAAGCTAAGGATAGCTTGTATTAGGAGACCCCGCTCTTCTATAGTGTATACAGATTATTGTTGTGCATTAGTCATATTCTGTAAGGAACCCTCGTTGTGTGAGTCCGACTTGCACTTGACCGGGTTTTTAATAAGTCAGATCAATCAAATAAATTCACAAATTGGATTTGACGAAACAAGAATCCAACTAAAGAACACACAATAAAATTACCCACCTAGTTGGAGTTTATCGTTGAATCCAATAAATCTCAATGTCTGTCTAAACCCCAGACGATCACTAGATAAGGGCTCAATCAGACTGCGAAATTGAGAGTGGTCGAATAAGAAATAGCTTTTACTAAACTAGAGCTTTTCGATTTGGCAGATTAATCTATTCATTTCTGTCTCATCGTTGTTTAGAGATCCGTGGTTTTACGACCCTACTGAATTTACAGTAATAACTAGCTTTTGCCCTCTGCTGAATCTAACTGCGACAGCTACAATTTAACTTCTGCACAAAAATTGTAATAGGTCTAACTAATTTTAATTTTAATTAGAGCTTGATGGTCAAAGCTTTTTTCAGGTAGAGCCACATGAAAAACTGTTGCAATAACTTGATAAAAGTATGAATATCAGCATAAAATTTGCAATATGCCAGAAACAGCGGTGAGTAACACGTTGGTCTTATAGATAACATTAGGGTGTGTTGTTTCTGACTACACATAAACTGGACATTTTCTAATTGGTCATCTGATATTCTAATTCTGTACCTCTGAGAAGGTTCCCCCTATGTCCCAGATCCCTCGGCCACCTGGACTGCGTTGGACAGGGTGAGTTGTGATTGAAATTTAATGCTTAATTCCTGCTTACTTCACCATGTTTGTATAAACTTTCTTGTGAAACGCTAACGGACTCCATATTATTTTTATCGAAAGACGTTTGAGCGAATGAACGATTCCTTAAACAACTTTTGCTGGAATAATCTTTTGTGTGGTACAATTTCTGTTTCAGGAGAGTTCATAATCAGCTGCATGATCACTTCTGGATTTGAATTGTTATGAAGTAATTTGCCATCACGCTTGGTAGGCGGGTTGGTGATCGCAGTTAAATGGCATATTATTATATGCCGTTGTCCATCTACTGAATAGTTTTCGCTTAGTTGGCAACTCTATGTCGCTTTTATAATATTTACATGTACATATGCTGTCATCTAGCTAGTTGGACATTGAGAATAGGTATTAATTTGCCATATAACTTTCCAGTTCAGAAGCTTGAAAACATCTTTCAGTGCAGCGGTGAAGAGTTTCGGGGATATAACGTCACCCTGTCTTACACCTTCTGCTCATGGATCGGTTTCGTGCATTCATTCTGTACTCGGACGGATATCGTGGCTTTATTGTATGTGGGCCGACGCCCTGGTTCGGTCGCGGGGAGTCGCTGGATGGCTGAGTGTGGAAGTGGCTTGGGACCCGTCAATGTGGCACAACATGAGGTAGGCCTATGTACAGCAGTGGACGTTTCCCAGCTGATGATGATGAAATAAAACAAAGTCAACATTGACTTTGTAAACACAGTTCTCCAAGTAACAGTAAACAATTTAATAAATTACATTACGCATTGGAAGCTGTAGGCATTTAGCCTGGTTTTAACAAGCAATCCAATCTCTTTTGATCATTGAGATTGTAAAAGAGATGTACCTACTGAGCGACGACCTCGTGGCAGACATAATTTGTATTTTTTCTGTCGTAATTTTCGGGAAGCCATATCGAATCTTCTGATGTGAATAGAAAATTGGAACGTGTGGAAAATTTTGGGGTAGGAATAAATTATATATTACGACAATCTAGAGGATTACGATTGCGCGAGTGGTTCTGAAGATATGATTAAACAACGTTGTATTTTAGTGTGATCTTATGAAAGAGCTTGTCGAAAGATAATGGTTTGGCTATGGTCATTAAAATATATACTAAAATCCCAAACAATTAAAAAATATATAAAGCATGTAGTGTTATTTTCAAAAATCTTAAATTATCTAATGATGACATTTACAATACATAACATATTGTAAAATATTGAAATGTCCTCTAGCTGTGCCCCTACGGGATGTCACATGTATTGGCTATATTTATGTTCGAATTGCATTGAATAGAGTCGCTCATTTTTCTGATGGTAGCTCCGAATGTTCATACTTTAAAAAGAAACTCTGATATTTGTGGACAAGGAAAAATACATATGAATATATGAAAATATGTACATATTGTCTTTGACAAGTCAGCCATTGATATACGATTCCTAATATTTAGCTCGATACAATTAAGTCCCAAAGTATCCTCCAAAAGATTGTGTTTTTTTTAAATCTTTGCACTTGATGAAGCTAGTTTAAAAAAGTAATCAAAATTTAAAAAATAATTTCATGTCAAATTATTTTTTTAAAAGACAATACATATTTTTCTTTAGAATATACTATATATATATATATCTCAATCTCAATCGGGACAAGAGTCGATATGAAGAATTTACGTGTTACGAAAAGTGGGGAAGTAAGGCAAAAACTTGCATTTTGGGTCAGGAAATGGCCCTAAAACCTAGTACTAGACTAGTAACTGAGAATTATAATAACGTAACCTTGTCTGTTTGCGGTTAAAACAATGATGGGAGCTATGAATTTTAAAGAGACTTCTCGGTATGTCTGTTAGACATGTGCAAAACAGTGCTTTTTGAAGTAATGTTATAAATCATTTCTTTTCGTACCTCGTGATATCACTTCGTAACATTACACATCACTCGAACCATACCTGAAATGCGCGCCGCGCGCTTCCATGCGACAGCGCAAACATTGCTATTGCTATAGTAATATTTGTAATGAATAAACCTCTAAACATCACTTGCTTGGATTTAAAATACGTGGAATTTAAACCGTATTTGGTTAGTAATACGGCTGCATTTCAGTAACTTATGCGTGTTCTATCCGTCTTTATGGTTTTGTCGGAGGATCTGAGCCCGCGCAGCGCGCTCTTTCTCACGCCGCGCTAGATGCGAGTGAGCGACGCAGAACGTAAGCCTGCCATGAGTTATGCGGAGGCAATGAGTAATGTTTGAGATGTTCTAGTGATAGATAGTATAGTAATATCATGCATAATTCATTACTCGCATCACTTACAAATGTCTAATGTATGTCTAGGAGCAGCGTTACCTATGTACCTATACGAGTATGTATGTAGGTAGAACTAACCATACACCACCAAAACAAAGGCCTGTCTGACTCCGAAGTGGTTTCCTGATCGCTAGTCTCTAATTGGTCACGTGTCCTCACTCGTAGCAAGAGCTTTTCACACAACTGTTTTGATCTGAGATTGGGATCGAGTGGAGGGGAGGTTGTTTGACTTAGACGTATAAAAACTATAGACGCGCTAAATGATCGTAATTTTACGTTGTTTCTAAAGTGTGGACACACTTGTCTTTGCTATTCTGGTCTACCCAAATCCGAACAGCAAATAATTAAATTCGGAAGGCTAGAACGCGATGCAAAATGTACCGCTCGTGACATACTATCCGCACTATCAAGGCATCAACCGGTCAGAATCCCAGAAAAACGTGCTGGCCGGTCAGAAAGAAGAGCGAATTTCATACAAACTCCATATATCTGATAGACAGGAATAGTATTTGCCTCAGAACGCCTACAGGTGTGTAAATCAAGAAAGCTCAGCTCAAGATCAACTGAGATTCTTTTCTGGTGTAGGTCGTTCAAGGTAGATCAGAACAGAATCGATAAGTGTGGCGGGGCACTTAACTAAATAAAAGGGAAAAAGAATCATTTGAAGGTTTTACTTAGCTCTAGCACTGCAAGATAAACAGGTTGGAATTTGCCGTCCTTTCCAAATGAACGTCGAATACATACGCATAAGATATTTCTATGTACCTAGTTAAATGTCAACCTGTTTTCATTCTCTTTCTAACACCCAAAACGCTAAAAAGAATAATACAGTTATACATCAGTGCATCTACCATGAGTTTACGCAGTCGATAACGTGTATCATTAACTATCGCTCTGTCCTTGTCACCCGCATCTCGACTGAGCAGCATTTCCGATAGTATTCGATATACGAGTACGATATCGACTACGTAAACTCATGGTAGATGTAATATATTTAATGTAAGTCTGTGTTTGTTACATGTTGAATAGAAAGTCACTTATTTACAATTACAAACTTATACAATAATAATAATAAAAATACAATAATTATAATAAAAAACAAAAACGTATATTTACAAAGTGAACACTTCGTCTAGGGCTAGTCCGTGCGGCATGGTGCCCAGTACACTGGCGCTGTTGCCTCGCTGTACGGTAGACGCACAGTACAGTATTTAGTTTGTTCATACTCACTTTTTTATACTTTGAGTTCTGTTGTAATTTTTAAAATGAAAGAAACGTATTATACCTCTTAGTAAAATAGAATATTCTTCTTCAAATGAGTACAAATAAGGCGCAATTTTATTACAATACATCAATTGGTACCGTTATTTGGGGGGTGTCCGTAAATTTTGTTTCATTCGATGTTGGAAAAAATCATAAATATTTCAAAGGGAATGAATGATAGGCGAGTACGTAGATGTTTGGTTGGCAGTATTATATTTAAATCTTGTTCGTACAGTGTTAAGATAAAACAGATTTCTTAGATACTTTTCTCGAACGCTTTTCATGAAGTTTTTTCTTCTTCCAAGAAGCTATTCCTCAGATGAGTAATTAAGAGAAGAAGATGTATCGTATGTAAATTCCATTTTCTTAGATAGTCGACTTCGTTATAATATGCCGCCCCCACACCCAAAAAAGTACAGACGCCGGTGAATTTGGCATTTTATATCGAGGCATCACAGTGAGATTGTGTTTGTAACCTTTGGGTGACTCCTGCGTGTATAGAAAATGTTTTATGTTTAATTATGGTCAGATAAATTATTTTTGCTGCCTAAATTAAAATAAGTTCTTTCGTTTCTTATTGAAAAAAATCACATGTTGTATTCGAGTGTACAGACGCCTTACGTGGACGTGCAATAGATGACGAGAGTACTGCAGAAGACAGAGCAGTAGCTCATCTTGGGCCTATGTCCAGCAGTGGACTGACACAGGCCGTACATGATGAAGCTTTTCACGGTTAATATATTCTTAAAATTGTATGTCAATTTTATTTCAACAGGACGCAACTCAAGCAACAGTAGGCAGACCATTGCTGTTTCTATCAGTGCCACTCATGGGACACTTGCAGGGTATTGACCTCTATGGAGCAAGAGATCAGATTCGCAACACACCAAGTTCTCATAACACCATAAACACATATCCTATCAAACAAACTATGTAAATGCCACCACCACTCAAGGAGGTAAAATCTATAAAATGTTTAAAGTCTAAACTGAAAAAGTGTCTTTTAGATTATCAAAAAGAACTACCCCCTGGAGTGCGAGTTGTTCCAACATATCTCTGCTGCTCAAAATAGGTGCATACTATATATTCTTTATCTTCTTTCTTCCTTCCATTTTTTAATAATTTCATTAGTCTATAATCTATAAAGTTGTGTCTATGTCTAAATATCTACCTAAATTGAAACTAATTTACGTTAACAGTGAAATTGTGAAAGAAGACCAAGAAGATAGTATGATTGAATCAGGAATTAATCATCATCATCATCAGCCAGGAAACGTCAACTGCTGAACATAGGCCTCCTTCATGGTACGCCACATCGACCGGTTCCGTGCCACCTGCACCCAGGGTTAATGAACTAATCCATCTGTTCTTATAAAATTACTTTCTGTTAATTACTACTAGGCGCTCAGAGAGGTAGACGAATTACGGCGCTTCCATCATTTTCGCCATCTACCTTTTTTACAGCTACTCCTACGGACGTGGGCAACGCCATATCTGTTCCATGGTCTACAGGCCATAGATAGAACTAGGTAGCTGAAAGACACATACTTTCACGCCACCTAATCTTGATAGAATCTTGCACATTCAGAAGCCTCAAAGTTAAGAGGGACTGGCTAGCTACCATTACCGTCAAAATTGGTCAAAACAGTGTTATACTAAACGCAAAAACTTGAGGTAGACGGACCAATAAAACTTGCAAATGAGACAGCGCATATCATGTTCTCTCTTGCACTTACTTACAAGAACGCAGGGTTGTGTATTGTTTGGTTACTTATTAATAACAATGGGTTTTAAGTAGGGTATTTTAAATGTGTCAAAACTAGACCTACCCTACCTAATGTCTAATTATTTCTAATTACCATCAATACATAAATATAATTATGTGACAGTGCTATAATCAGCTACGCTCGAGCCCCGTGGCATGTTTCGGGACGATGGCAAGAGACCTGATGGCGCAACTCTAGTGCCATGGTGTTTGGGACGTGCTCTTGTATGGGACGTAACCTGCGTCGACACGCTGGCTCTGTCTCATACACAGGGGACAGCTCGCAGAGCCGGCACGGCTGCTGAAAATGCCCAAATTATCAAGCGCCGCAAATACTCTGCAATAGCCAACGATTATGAGTTTGCGGCGCTTGCAATGGAGACCATGGGGCCTTGGTCCACGGACACGAAGAAGTTCGTGAAAGACGTGTCCGTGAGACTGGTGCTGGCCGCGGGTGACCCCAGAGCCGGCGCCTTTTTCGCACAGCGGCTTAGCCTCGCCGTACAGCGAGGCAACATCGCCAGTGTACTGGGCACCATGCCGCACGGACTAGCCCTAGACGAACTGTTCACTTTGTAAATATACTTTATTATTATTATTATTATTGTATTTTTATTAGTTTGTAATTGTAAATAAGTTCACATCAGCAGATAAGATCAACAATTTAATTAGGTATTTGTACACATTTGCATAGCAATGAATCACGCATATTGCATATCAAAATAAATTATGACAATGTCTGCCACGATTATTTGCGTTAAGTATAATATCACTGCGCCTGCTTTCAAAGATATGCATCTATTCTATCCTCCCGAGTATCATCCTTGCCATCCATTCCACCTTCTAATTGGTCACGTGTCAGGACTTCCAGTTAACGATTGATTCGTGTTGTTTGCGAGCCGGGCTCAGGGGTAGTCTAAGAGGGAGCTTTGAGAACCGACGGTTCTAATCTAATCTAATCTAATCAACCCTGAAAAATCACATTTTTCAGGGTTCTGAATCCAGTTTTAAGTCTATTGTTGAGGTAAATTCATCCGTCCGTCTGTCTGTCATAAGTATCTGCTCAGCTCCTGAACAAAGTATAAACAGGTTTGAGATTTACACATAATATGACACAACAAAAAAATTTATAACAACGTATTTCAAGTTGCGGGACCAATACACGGGAAAGGGGTTTCAAAATGAATAATTGATTCGGCTTGTTTGATATCGCTTTATAATGTTTTAGTACGTTTATTACCAATAATTAAACAGGGAAAAGTTGTTTATGTTTTTATTAATTTTTTCTTGCGAATTTGTCCCCGTAAAATTCAGAAATTATCCAACAGAAACTTCTTCTTATATTAGTGATAATATCAAAATGAAGGCAAAATCCAAAAATTTCATACTTCACGTAGTAATTATCACGCGAACACAATAACCTAAACAACAAGCTCCTTTCTGTACAATATTTGAGATAGAATATTTCTAGAATGACTGTTTAGCTATTTCAATTTGCAATACGTAAAAGACTGTCTAAAAAGAAAAAGTCCAAAATGTCACCTGAAGCCTAAAAATCATCTGTCATCCGTTTAAGTTGTCAAACTCAACAGACAAGCAATAAAAGCACGAAAATTCCGCCATTTTGTATTGTTGCCGCGACACTACAAGATGGCGGTGATCAACAAAGCTGTCATTTCTGTAACCCCCATCAATCCGGCTGCTGTAGGGCCAATATTTGTAAAACATACGCTATAATCCCGCCGAGTGACAAGCAATCACATAAAATACACCGTTCGACCTTGCCAGATTACAGTGAACCCTTTCTTGTGAAAAAAATTACGTGCAAATTATGAGACATAGCGTAAAACTAACTGTACGGGAGACAGCGCATCAAGCTATTTATTTACTACACTATTAGTACGATCACTTTGATTGTGTCGGTACACCCCAATAGAATATGTTATTATTGTAATAAAAAAATAGGATTAAAGTTTAGATTTACACACACAGTAATTTAGGCAGCAAAAATGATTTAACCGTCCAAAAAATTGGTACACATGACGATACCTAAAATTAAACACAAAATATTTTCTATACAAGAAGAAGTTACCACAAAATCACAAATACAACTTCCCTGCGATGCCTCAATATTAAATTCCAAATTCACCAGCGTTTGTACTTTTTTTCGCCTCGCTTTGAACTCCTGTCGGCATTGTGTAATGAATCCACGTGTGCCGGTGGCGGTATATAAAAAAGGTGTCGCTATCTAAGCGTACATCTTTTTTTATTGGTTTTCTCCAATGGATTTCGGTGCAAAGCGTCACTCGTTACTGATTTAAACGCGAATAACCTTTAAAATTCATGTTTGTCCTCGAATTAGGTGTACTGTGATATAGGGTTATAACTAGATCTGTAACAGTTTTACGGCCGCCGCTCAAATAAAAGATTCTAACTTTAAAAACTAACCTCAACCGCTTATGACTTGT
This sequence comes from Carcina quercana, assembly GCA_910589575.2. NCBI lineage: Eukaryota > Metazoa > Arthropoda > Insecta > Lepidoptera > Depressariidae > Carcina > Carcina quercana. The sequence goes on along the minus strand of OU342451.1, from coordinate 3,147,213 downwards.
ACCACTCACAATATAAATCGCAGCAATATTTCTCCAAAGAAAAGTTTGGCGACTACTGGCCGGCCATCAGTCGCTAGCCAACGATCGACAGTGGATATACTCTCTGGATTTAGACGTATATTTGACTGGCAGTTGTAACGCCCATGCGATTGCCGCGTCGCAATCTAATGGGCTGCCCATTAATTCGGAAAAGGGTTGTAGCGAAGGCCACTCCAATTTAGGGTTGACTGAATGTAGGAAAACGTCAATGTCTTGAGAAAGGGGGGTCGGGATGAGATTGTGTGCTTTGTCGTGATATGTTTGATAGACCCTTCTTAAATACGAGGTGCTGGAATTTAAAGCTGCAGTATTTTAGGATGACTTATAATAAAGATTTACTTGAAAAGATTACATGTCGTAAATAAAATGCTATGTAATTTTCCTTGGCATCCTTTAAGCTGTTTACAACTACACCTTATTTTTGGCGCCAATTTTTGAAGTTCGAGTTCAAGAGTAATTCCACGCGAACAATTCTTTTCAACAGACCGAATGAGTCATAAATTTCATTGAGATCGGATTTGGTTGGTCGTGAAAAGGCACAAAATAATACATACAAGAAAGAATAAGTGGAAATGTGCTTAAATGCCTGTTTTATATAAAATGGGTTTGGACTTGGCCTTCATCGCATCTAGTGGTAAATGGTGATAAAGTTGTATGGAAAGTGTGATCACCCAGAAGTCTCAAGCAAATAAGTCACGGGCTCTGCTACCTTTCATACCGAAACACAACAGTGCTATTAACACTGCTGTTTGGCGGCAGTTAGGTAACATGGTGGTGGTGGAAAGTGCTTTACTATCAACCAAACCGAGTACCGATAGGTACCCTCAGGCTCGAAACCAGGACCTCTGGATCGTGAATCCAACCGTATAGCCGTGTTACCTGATACTTAGTTGCATCATCCGGGCAGGTCCACTGCTGGACATAGGCCTGCCCCATTGTACGCCACAATGACTTAGTTATATAATTTTGTTTAAAGGTTACAAAATCAGCAATAATTCTTAATAATCTTCAACGAAAAAGCGCTTATCCAATAAGCTGAAATGATATGAGAATATATTGCTAAATTTTTTACATATACGAACAGAAACTTCTTTACAACAAATAATTCTTTAAAGACATGGGAGCAATGCTCTTTTTGTCTGGTAAGTACCTACTTTAAAATACCTCGTATCAACTTGAAGGCACTCAAATCGTGAAAATCGCGGTTGTGGAGCGAAATCCACTGGATTTGGGCTTTAGAAAATAAATAGGTACCTAAGGCTTGAGCTAGAAGGATGTACAGCCATACGTCACTACAGGACGCTTCACCGATTGGCTGTTCCCCGATAAGGCGATAGTGATGTACTGCAGAGTTGTCGACATCGATTAAAATAAAAGACAAACTCTAGCTTGTTAGTATGAAGTAATCTTGAAGAATACTGGCCTGCGTAAGTGCTATACCTTGCGGTGTTATATGAGGAAGGCTTGTTCAGCTATTTCAGCTGTTATTTATAATAGACAAAGTCTAGTTTCTAGATTAATGAACAGAAAAAAAAAACATTTTAATTGGGTAAATAATTCAAAATTATATAGGTTATTAGATTTTTAAAATATTATAAATAAATGTTACACACCTGTTAATCTTTGAAACAACTGAAAAAAATAGAGCCGTCGCGGGACGCCAATAAATTATTGTTTGAAAGAATATGTTGTACAATCAAAAATATACTTCTTTTTGATTTTGTGTACCGAAAAATGTTTTTCTTTTCTTTTTATTAATTTTCTGAGACTGGACTAGTAGAATGTTTTACTAACTTTTTTATTTGACTATCGATAAAAAAAACTCAGTTTGTAATATTTTCACTCACATGGTAGTATAAAGTATACCATCAGGCAGTCGCCACCACAACTGACTCATTATTCGGCATTTTCTGTTCAGATTAGATTCAAACGTACTCTTTCGGGTCAGATTAAATAAAACCCTCTAACTTGTTAGGTTTATTCATCAGGTGACAGCATTCTGAATGCGAAGGTTTGAAAGCAGATTGGATCAGCAATACCAAAAGAAGAATTTTGAAATGGGTTCAACAACTTGTTACAGCCAAGCTCGCGGCAAACAGGCGGCAATGTGTCAAAGCGACGTTATCGAAAATTGGCTGCATCCCAATATAGTTCAGGATATTTATGGGCGAAATGCAATTATCATTACATCTATTCGACGTCTAAACCTTTGTTTTGAATAAAGTGCATATTTTTAATTATGTACGACTATATATTCACCTCTCATAAATACTTTTGTGCAATCAAAAAATATACATAACGCTATCAGATGTGTAATCATCCTAAAAACGCAAATCAATGAGAGAGCGTGTATGTTGTACTCGTATTTGATTAGATTGCTGATTTAACAGAACAGTGCCGATTGGTGACAGGCTGAGATATCGTGGTGGGAACTAACAATATTGAACCGATAAAACTTCTGGATTAATAGTGCTGGCCTTTTTAACTTCTGTCATTATAGTTTGGGGATATTATTGAATGGGGTTTGGCGTCCAAAGATAAGTCATCCATCTTTTTTAATCACAGATCTCTGTTATACAATATCTTATAATATATTATTACTTATAAGCGTCGGTGGCGCAGTGGATAAGGCGCGGACTCTCAATCTGAGGGTACCGGGTTCGAATCCAGCCGTGTACCTATGAGTTGTTTTTCAATTCAAGTACATTATCCGATTGCTTAACGGTGAAGGAAAACATCGTGAGGAAACCTGCATGCCTTGAACAGGCATGTGAAGTCCGCCGATCCGCACTGGGCCCGCGTGGTGGACTATGGCCCATACACTCTCTGTAGGAGAGTAGGCCTGAGCCCCTCCAGTGGGGACATATATAGGCTGTTGATGATGATATTATTACTAAGTAGCTTAAGTGTTAATTGTAAAACTTCAGTTTTGTATGTGTTTTTTTCTTCAAATAAATATATGTATGTATTTCTTTATTTGTTTCTAAATGGACTACATCCAGCAGTGGGTTTAAACAGATGATATAATAAAGTAATCGTGTAAAACTCTGAAATTCTTTTTCATCGATAAGGAAGCGTCCCATCACTAGGTTTTCTAGAGTAGAACGGACTAATTTTATTGGTTGGATTTAGGTAGATACGATAATATACAGATAGGGCAACGGCTTATGGTGTACATCGGGACTTTGCTGATTCAATTGAAATGGATCTGTTCGTATAATCGTAATCTTGCACAATCTCCCACACAGCCTTTATTTCCCAATTGTATGAAGATTTGAATGAAGACGTGGAATTGTTATTTTCTTTCGTCTGCTTGGAAATAATTAAAATCCTCTCGGTAAATATTGGAGACAACTCAAAGACAAATATATATAGAGAATGCGACTGTTTTTGAAGAAACATCGAATAAACATCTGAATCTAAAAAAAACTTTGCACAGGTACTCTGCTCTGCTTAAACAAAATGCGTCATAATGACTGAAGTGTTGTGATACTTTTTCAGTTTATTTTATACGAGTCAGATTTGTCTGGAGATCCTCTACATTGTGCGGTGCCCAGGGTATGATGGTGAAGGCGGAAAGTGGTCATATGGCTAAACAACACACGATAAAACCGTCGTGTTTGGGCTCCTCTGATTTGTCTTGATGGGTACTCTTCAGTAGATCCAATGACATCGCAATAATATAGTAGCGTCAGCAAAAAACGCTTATCATTAAAATTAAATCAATAAAAACTTGTTTTGTTTAAGAAAATACCCAACTGACAGTTTCTGTCACTTAGGTCTCATCATCATCAACAGCCTATATATGTCCCCACTGCAGGGGCTCAGGCCTACTCTGCTACAGAGTGTATGGGCCATAAATCCACCACGCGGCACCAATGCAGAAAGGCGGACTTCATATGCCTGTTCAAGACATGTAGATTACCTCACGAAGTTTTCCTTCACCGTTAAGCAATATGATAATGTACTAGAATTGAAAAACCACTCAAAGGTACACGGCTGTGTACCCTCAGATTGAGAGCCCGCGCATCATCCACTGCGCCACCGATGCTTCCACTTAGGTCTACCGAATTAAAAATCCATTCTTCGCAAATCTCGCGTATTATGAACCCATTCCGACGAAGGGAATAGGTAACCAACCGGTTATTATCTCTTTATTTATTGTTATTTATTCGCAAACACAGCACGTAGATAAAATTTATACGTGTACGTGATACAATTATGGAAATTAAAGTCGAAACGTGAGGGTCCATTCATATTTTAATCGCTGGAGACTGTGGCGGGATTCCTTTGTGAAGAGAGGATCACTTTGTAGGCCCTAACTTAGTTTACAATTCATGCTTTTTCTATTCTTAAATATTACCATCACAAAGTGGACAATTTTCTACGTAACTGCTGTAACTTGCTGGTAACACAGTTGAAATTACAATCTGAAGGCCACGGGCACAGAATTAGTATAGAATTGTGAAGAATGGGACGTAACTCATGGCGCAAGAGGTACTCTTTGGGGTTCGAACAAAGAAAAAGGCCGGGATACGTGGAGTAAACACATATAATATTAATAATAAACTGGATGATACAGCTTACGAATATGGGTAGACTGGGTGGCTACAGGATTCTACCCATAACTATATTCATTATGTTCAACTTTATTTCAGAGCCGCGGACACATCGAAGTCCATCCTCCAACTCTGTGACAATGTCACTCTAATAGGCGTTCTATATTTAAATCATTCAAAATCAGAGATCCCGCCAACCAGCATACTCAACTACGGAGATCATAACCATGTAGGCCGACTGCTCTACAGAATTATGTACAGAACGAACGTTCACTGCCTCCCGCCGATCCGCGATTCGTCACATCCCCGCAAGAGACTGGCGCAGAAAATGACTAGCGCGTGCATTCAAACATCATCATCATCAACAGCCTATATACGTCCCCACTGCAGGGGCTCAGGCCTACTCTCCTACAGAGACATTCAAACGTCACCCATTAACCTCACGACATCTGTTCGAAGTTTCCACCATTCCATTCCCATTAAAGATATTACTTTTTTCCACAAATAACCGAACAATTAAACCTTGGATGACGAGACTATGAGACTTAGAAATCATAATATTACATAAAAGCAAATAAGCCGCTACACGTTCAAGGAAATGTTATTAAATAATGACTGTAAATATAACGTAATCACCACAAAGAAGTAACAACGCTACAAAGTATAACGTTATTAGTTATCGTTATAAATAACGTTATTTTAGCAACAGTTACCCGTACAAACTTTGATTTTGCATATCAATGCGCCTCTCGAAGTAGATTTAATTTCTATTTTAACCTTCTTCATATAAGGATTTTACGGGTTTAAATTTGAAACATATTTTTTTAATCCTTAAAAGTTCGTTTCGATAGTTGTTGTTTTTGACAGCAAATTTAACGTTTTATGGAATCGTTATATATACCTAACTTAACTATATTAATTTTGTTTTTAAACGCTATAAACCTCTGCGTATTGCACTTTAAGGTACCAGTATTTTCTACTGTAATTGCAAAAAGCTTTCAGCTTTGTTACTCCTGCGGAATGAGAAAAAAGTAATGATTAATTTTCATTTATTTTGACGTCTGCTTAACGTGTTTAGCTAAACAACAGTGTAAGGGTTCTGTATGTACCCTAACAACCGTTTTTAACCGTAATTAAAATGAAAAAATAATGTATTATAAACTTGAGGCTGAGCTTCACGTTGACCTAGAATCCTGAAAGTTGGCAAGAAGCAAGGTCTTTTAGCACAACCTTATTCCTAAGGTTGACTTAATTAATAGTCTGAAAACCAGGATTTTTTAAAATTATAACATAGCTTTTTATGTTTACAAACTTAACTTTGTTGTTAAAAGTCATACATCGGGTATGTAATTTAGCTGCAAAGTAAAGTTGGTTTTTCAATCAGAATTACATTTTCGGTAGAGCATTGTTGGATGCATATTACCTTAACTATTATTTAGGATTTTCAGTGCAAATTATTTACATTCTGTACGGAACCCTCGGTGCGCGAGTCCGACTCTCCCTTGACCTGTTTTTTTACTTCTGAAAAGGTCTCTTATACGCCTTTTAGAATACCTACGGAGCCACTGTATAAGAAGTTATGGACATCGTTTTACTGTCCTCCCAAGGAACGCTAAAAAGCATTACGGCTTCTTTTCTTAGACGTGCAATTTTTGATCCTATTTACACCGTCATTACAGCGATGACTTGTTCAATATTAAAGGTGGTGAAAAATTCCTTCTATCACACCGTTTCGTAAGTTTATGTATTGAGAACGAGTATTATTCATCATCATCAACAGCCTATATACGTCCTCACTGCAGGGGCTCAGTCCTACTCTCCTACAGAGAGTGTATGGGCCATAAGTCCACCATGCGGGCCCAGTGCGGACTTCACATGCCTGTTCGAGACATGCAGGTTTCCTCACAATGTTTTCCTTCACCGTTAAGCAATCTGATAATGTACTTGAAATGAAAAACAACTTATAGATACAGGGCTGGATTCGAACCCGCCACCCTCAGATTGAGAGCCGGCGCCTTATCCACTGCTCCATCGACGCTTTTTATTATTGAGTATTATTAGATGACCATGAGATGATTAGTCTAATAGACTTTGTATGAGGAAATAGCCATATAATCACTACGCTTGGCAGGCAAATTGGTGCAGTAAGATGTTTCTTATCAGATAGACACTGCTGCCAATCTACTGAATTTTTTCGTCAAAAGCGGGATAACTTTTGGTGGTCATATTCTAAAGCCGAAGCCACACGCTCAAGTTATGTGAGTATATCCATTATTAAAGTTATTAAGATACATTGTATCGGGATCTTTTCCACGGTCATTTTTAATGAGTGTCCGATATTCCACAGCTGTTGCAAGCCATTCTATAGAAAACCAAAACAGACCGTCCCTTATAATTCAGGCGCCTACCGCCGCTATCAGCACGCTCAGAGCCGATTCTCTCCAACCCCCTCACTATAATAAAAAATACTAGAGACTTAAACCTAGGTCTAACCCAATCAGGCGCCCCCTTAGGTCTCCTCGCAGAAATAAAGTTTTAACCGTCTTAGCGCCTTCCACGCTATACAAACTGATAGAAAATGCGCTGGTTTTCAGTTTGTAAGCCTAACGTAACCTATTTTCGTCTGGGCGGTCTCCGAACTTAGCCATATTTTGTCTATTATCCAGCCGATCTTCTCCCAGAAGTGCGCAAAGCTGGTTGTCCCTGCACACCTCCTGGAGTGATCCTGGATTGTCTAGGATCGTTGCCCGTTGTGTGTCCACGTTGCTGCAATTCGTGAGCACATGAGCGAGAGTTTCCTCGGCGGCCATGCACCCACGACACAGGGGGCTACCTGTGATGTTCATATTTGAACATCTGTGTTAAGTGGTCAGTGGCCTGTCACTAGATATTAGTATCACTAGAAGATTATGAAGCGTCGGTGGCGTAGTGGATAAGGCGCGAACTCTCAATCTGAGGGTCCCGAGTTCAAATCCAGCCGTGTACCTATGAGTTGTTTTTCAATTCAAGTACATTATCCGATTGCTTAAAGGTGAAAGAAAATATCGTGAGGAAAACATGTCTTAAACAGGCATGTGAAGTCCGCCGATCCGCACTGGACCCGCGTGGTGGACTTATGGCCCATACACTCTCTGTAGGAGAGTAGGCCTGAGCCCCTGCAGTGGGGCCATATGTGGGCTGTTGATGAGAAGATTATATATTTATTTTACAGCGACGGTGTAAGAACCACCCGAACATATCTGCCGTCTGAGAGCGATGAAAAATCACCTCCACCTGAAGTAACGCTTTCATTAGCCCCCGCGAGGGCGTGGAGACGTAGGTAAAAAATGATCCGCCGCCGATCTCTTAGCCAGACATAATCTCCCGACACGTGGATATTAAAAAGTTATAATGGTATTGGTTATTGATAAATGATTTTTCGAATTACGGTGCAAGTGACGGTTGATCATTAAGAATGGGGTGCGGATATTTATGTATAAGGTATTTATACATAGGCCCTATATTGGATATATGATCTTCAGATATGATTCGTCATGGTAGATTATTTTTAAGTTTAATAACTCGACTTCCCCTCTCATTCCTCCAAATTTTACTCAAAATCCTTTTCCGTGCAGAGTCCGACTATGGAACTCTATCCCTGAACCCAACAGACGAGCCCCTTCCTTACAATCCTCTTTTTTCTATCTTTTGCTTTTGATCTATCTTCTCTATCTTTGCATAACTTAAACCTAAATAAATGAAACAGAAGAACGGCAGACCTTCACCAGTACACTGTAGATATTCCTACAGCTCGCACCAAGCGTTTCGCTTCCACATTTATCGTGCGTACAGCAAAAATATGGAATACACTACCGGTTTCCGTGTTCCCCGAAAACTACAACTTGGGAATCTTCAAAAGAAGAGTAAATAGGCACCTTCTAGACCAACACGTAACATCTTCGACCTCATCGTCACTTACCATCAGGTGAGATTGAGGTCAAGTGTTGGTCTATCTTTAATAATAAAAAAAAATGTTCAGCGCGCACCTTAAAGCAAAAGTTTTTCTTCTTCATTATTTTCCACCCCCTCACACACCCCAACCCCTTCAAGTTTATGCGTCTTAATGTGGATCGGTTAAAGTTTTGTGTCGTTTTTCAAAATGGCTAGAAAAATGAGTTACATTTAAAGTTTTCGACACTTATCCGTCTTTTTTGAAAAATTTTGAAAAACTTTATTGACAAAATATTCAATATAATTGTACACATTGTTCACATCACGAGAACCGGTTGAGAAAAGCAACCTATAGAGAAGAGCAAATAAACATCCCGATATACGAAAGCATTTTTCCCAAGCTGTAACGGAGACGATCACTAGTTCAATGATGAATTTATGAGTTGTTTGGGGGTGTATATAAAGGCCAAAGTGCCCGACATAGCTCACCTTATTAGCAAACTGTGAAAAGTGGCAGTGGGCTGGCCATATTTGCCGAAGGACAGTCGCTGGAGCAGACGAGTTCTCGAGTGGAAACCACGCCTAGGCAAACGTAGTGTAGGACGTCCTCCGGCGAGGTGGAAAGACGACCCACGTCGGGTAGAGGGACGATTCTACAATAAATAAAGTATGTATTAGATAATTTGAATCAGGATGCAAAAAACTCTATTTTACAATTTCTAGCATCATTGAATTAACTTATAACAGAAATAGATTAATGTCATTCATTCTATGTCACGTTAAAATAAACAACTATTTGGTTTAGTACTTTTCCAGAAAAAAAAGCATTTCCTTTGAACTTAAGTTAAAGGACAAGTAACAAACATTTCAGTTTTCAAAAACTGGGTTGCTGTTTTGCAAGTCGTGCAAATGTGTCTATTGTTCTATGGCTATGAGGTTCTCAATTCAGAGGGTATGTTTTATATGTTTGTAACCTCATAACTTTTGATGAACCAATTTGAATGATTCTTTTTTTATTTGAAAGTTGGTGCTTTCCTTTCATTTTGGTCTAGTTCTAACAATTTTATCCATGAGAAAACCATATAAATCTTAAATTTGCCTATTAAAGTAACGAGTATCCCAGTACCAAAATAAATAATACTGTATATCTTTGCTTCCCAGTGCTCGTTCACATTTGATGACAAATAACGAACTGACAAATGGTTTGAATTTCGAACAGATGAGGTAATCGTAACATCGATTTTAATCCTACGCATGAATCGATAAATTTCGTTCTACAAGTAAAATATGCGGTGTTGCCGGGCGGCCGCCGTTGATCGCATATTTGTCCTGCATTCGCGGCATTATTGATGCAATTTATATCAGATTTGCGCCTGCATTGTTCAATTTAAACGCGGAACAGGACTATTCGGTACATGTCGGTAACAGAAAACGTTTTATACGTTAACAATGGGTATTTTTAGCCCCCGATGCAAAAAGAGGGGTGTTTAAAGCTTGACGCTAATGTCTGTCTGTTGTCTATGGCATTGTAGCTCGGACCGATTTTCATGCGGTTTTTTTAAACTTGAAATCACGATTTTTTTGCTATATTTGGTAAAAATCGATTCATCAGTGTGAAGAGTATCCGCTGATGTTAGGAATTTTCGTCATGAAAAAGTTTTTTTTTTAAAAAAACTGACTTTGACTTAACTTAATACTGTTATATCCGAGTGTCCGACCGCGTAGACTTAAGGAATCATTTGAAAAAAATTGAGTAAAATGTGTTTTCATTATTTTCTAATTCTAAAAATAGTTGATATAATGACGAGTAAACATCTACAAACACACATACAAAAACATACGCTTCGAATTGAGAACCTCCTCCTTTTTTGAAGTCGGTTGAAAATTACCACCAACCTAATAGTAAATCAATGATCAATACCTAGTAGTTGTAGCCTCTAAATGTTTGATAGCATCTATAGAAGTTCCGTAAAAACATAAAAAATATATTACATAAGGGAGGGAGATTCGAATCGAATAATAAAAATACAATAATGTAATTTGGTATATTTAAGTCTCCCTTTAAGTTAGATTAAGTTAGGTTAGTCGGTATATATACATGTCAATGTAGAACTAACCTAACCGTTAGTCGGTTAGTTAACCTAACCTAACTTAATCTAACTTAAAGGGAGACTTAGATATACCAAATAAATAGATGTATATATAATCTATTCAATTTTATTGTATTTTTTTGTGCATGCAGTATCATCTTGTTACGCACTAGAATTAGAATAATGTAACTTGTAAATATAATTTTAAAGTGTAGTAATTGTTAGCTGATCCAATAAATAAATAATAGAAGCGGTAGTAAACACTGTAGAAACTACTGGTGGGTAGCAACAAAACCTCTTCCACGTTTAGTTCTCCCCTCCCCCCCACCACGACCGGAATACAGCCATGTAAATGCTGTGAGCACAGTGTTCCCTGAATTATTGAGCTGATCTCGCGAACCAACGTAAATAACCGAACGTTAACAACGTTTGTCTGGTGTGCTATTCTAGACTATCCCCTATTTTTAGCTGTTGGAATCTAACAAAAAGTTTTTTTTTTCTTTTTAATTTTTTTATATTTCATTTCACTTATAATATGTGCGTGTGGTGTGAGAGGGTGTGGTATGAGAGCTGAGAAGACGAGAATCATACCCAAGGAAGGAGTAAACCTGAGTTTTGTGTACTCTTCTCGTCTCCCGCTACAGCTTTAGCAGTATCGTTAACCTTATAAGGAGCAACGCACGGAGAGTGAGATTGTGAGATTGAAAGGTGTAAATGTGTGTGATTTTTGCTAATGTGTGGTGTGTTTTTGTGTGTGAGTCACTTTTTTTACTTATGTGAGTTTCGTGTGTATGTGAGTGAGTCTTTTGCAGTGTGATTTACTAGAGTTATTGATGTCGAACTGTTCTATTAATATTAAATTTTTCAAGGAATAATGACACTTAAACACTACTACGAGTATGCTTATAATTTTCGTTAATAAACCAGAGTAAAGTAGCTCTGTAGATAACTGTATTTCTGTAGTAAATTTATCACTGGAATAAAGTCGCAATCGCAGTTACTTGCAACGGCCGCCGAGTTGTTTTGTTTCCATGGAATACAAGTATATCTTTAAGGCCTAACAGAAATAGGTTCGTAAAATTTTGAAATTTCGACAATACACCTCGAAGAAGTTTGAATAACATTCACGAGGTCTACACGAAAACTACCGAATTTGCATGGTTGGAATCTTTGTTAAAATATCATTCCTCAGCTTTTGTAACCCTAAAATAATTAAAAGCAGCCAAGTGCGAGTCGCACTTACGCACCAAGGGTTCCGAAACATAAAAACCGTACAGATATATTTTTTCTTTACAATATAGATCAACGCTTGTCCACGATCTCACCTGATGGTAAGTGACATGGTCTACGATGGTGCGCGTTGATCTAGAAGTAGTTTTCAGGGAATATAGATGCCGGCGGTGCGTAACACTCCCTGGCTGTACGCATAATAAAATTAGAAGCAAAACGCTTAAAATTAGAATGCTTTTTGCCATAGGAATGTCAACTATGTACTGATGGAGCCCTGCTGTTCGTCTGCTGGATCGATATTGTTTTATCATGAAATAAAATTCATTTTCCCGACCGCACAAGTAAGTTTTTATTATTATTATGAACCTCGTTTATGTTTTCCTGTTATGTTCACAAAAAAGTATGCCTGTGAATTTTACAGAGTTTTCACATAAATATGTTTTAAAAATATGTTTCAGAATGTACATATGAAGCAATTACGTACGACACAAGATGACACACCTAACCTAGTAAAGTGTGTTTGAAGAAGTGAATTTTGAAGTTTTGCCCCTTTTAAAATAAAAATGTTGCTTTGGCAATTATGTCAGCTGCTGCAAATGTGCTCCTGACACACGGACTTCTTTGTGACAGACGGACAGACAAAAATACATCTAAAAGAGATTACAAGGGTTCCGTTTTTTTATTGTATGTTCTAAACCATAAAAATCAAATTATCGTTTTCAAACAATCTTACTCGCCAAACACCGAAAGACGCTTTATATCCCTGAAAATGTCGTACGTAAAGATTCTACATACGCCAGGATCGACCCCCTACTCGGTTGTCGGACACTGAGACGTGGATTGTTCTAGAATCGATTATGCGATATCCGATTAATGTTTGTAAGCTTCAAATCGATTCCCCAAATGACTATTTAATTTATGCTCCTGAACTGCAGAAGTAAATTGTTTCTGAACTCCAGAAGTGCAATGTTTATCTTGAAATTCAAATGAAATCGTTTATTTGCATTCATGTACATAAATTCATTTCAGTTTACATATTTGGATCTCCATACATAATATCATGAAGGTAAAAAGATTAACGCGGGCGGCACCGTAACATATTTTTGGCTCCTGCATACTATTGAACTGTGTCATAGTAACATTTGTCAAATGAAAAAAAATTATAAAAATTATGTGAAAATAGGAATTTTAGTAACAAATAACATATATTATATCATATATATGAAAGAGAATCCTACGAAAGGTTTTACGAAAAGTTAACAATACATTAAAAAAACTGTTTTTGCTAGACAACAACTTAAAAATAAATCTTCGCTGAAACCTTTTATTTTAACTTTAACGAATTATTTTTATATAATTACCATTATTATTTTATATAGATAGTTCATTTATTGTGTGTCGTTTATTTCATTTAAATATAATGTAGGTAGGTTCGGATAATAAGCGCGGAGTCTCCTGGCACAGGTGTTGTTATACTTACAAGGAGATTACAACCTTGTAGGAGTATGCTGCTTTAGATAAGTTTTTAAAGAAGTAATCAATTTTTCATTATTTTTTTCATTTTCATTATGTAATCTAATTCGGACCTCAATTAAATCTTAAATTGGGTATCTTTCTCTCGTTTTGAAATATCAGTATTTTTTTACATTTGGATTTGAATAAACTCGCGTATAGCAGGAGCTGTTTTTGAACAATTCTAATGTAAGATCAGAAAGTTAAAGAATCTATAGAAACTTTTATGTTTTCTTACAAATATTTCTGTTTTTCTGGTGTATATATTTGCCGTTTAGTTTGATCGAATTGCATGACCCAAAAATATCAACACATCGCTCCAGTACCGTAACCGATGGGGAGTAAAAGATCATGAGTGTTGACGTGTACCGGTACATTTGACGTAGTAAAGGTAACTGACACTGATGATTATGATGACATCGAGAATTAAGTAGTTATTTCAACAATTTGGACAATTAGTTCAACTTAACTAATGGTTTCATGACTGCTTCAACTGAGTACAAGCTAATTCAGGAAAGGAGTTAGTGATTATAATCTCAATACCATCGGAACACATGACAGTTTTTTTTTAACCAGTGGTCATCTAGTCAATGACGAGTAAAATTAGGTGAACAAATTTTGAGGTTATAAACTATGCCGAAGGCATTTCTTCAGCTTTCTCAATAAAATGTATAATGTGTACATTTTATCGCTTGTTTTGGATTCTTGAAGAGAATTTAAAGGCCAGCCTTGGTTTCAACATTATTCGAAAGAATCCATATGCCGAATGTACTCGACATGGTAAACTCTTCGAAACCCTCGCAATTTTGCGTATTTGATACTATAACACCGTCCATGACACTTTTTGCACTATATCACACCATTATAACAAAAAAAACACATAACAGTATTATTAACCAATTAACAAAATTGCAATGAACCACCATTTTTCAAGTTCGCGCCAAGAATCCACCTGACAGTTATGTGGTTTTTATTACAAATCGTTTATTCATGCTGACTTGGAGTTAGATGTTACTGGATGTGCCAGGTCAATATTCCTTGCTTTTCCAGTTCAGGAGCTCTATTTTTGATTCGCTCGAGTGACTTAGCATCGACGCACATGGCTTAGATCACGATCCAATTCAAGTCGCATGACAATAGGGTTTTCCGTATTTTTGAATCACTCGTCTCCGTTATTTTAATGTATGATTTGTTTATGCCTGGCTTTCCATGAAAGGTTTGCAACACTTGACATGCGCTTTGTTGGACGAAGTTGCCGTTCCCCTGGAATTTGTCAAAATTGTTTTGGATGTGTCTAATAATTGGTGCATATTTGTAATGTAAATTGTATACAAGTTTTATTTAAAAGAATAACTGTTGATAGTTTATAAGGTCTTCTTTTGAACCAGTACAATTACTGACTGTTTTTGTTATTGAAATATGTCTTAGGAAATGTAATACAAAAATGAGTTGATTGTCATGTTACGATTTTTTGCATAAACAGTCAACTGTTTAAATACCGAATAAATTAAATGTCAAAAGTGGTTTCTTGTTTGTTACGATAGTATAATACAAAAATTTGAAGAGTGATTTATTTGTATATTATACCCAAGGTAATAAATACAGTGCAATAAGGTTTGAGCCCATACATATGTAACTGCATGAATTTCCATACCACCGCCACGTCACCTACACTTCACACTTGATCACTTCTCAATGCTTACACTGTACATACAAACACACGTATCTATATGTTAACACGACCATATACACTTACACATACATTTCTTTTACACATACATTTAACATACTTTACATATTAGATGGCTTATCTGAAAACCAGTGCTATGTCTACTGCCACAGCAGACGCTGAGATCAGTCCTGTTTGACGACACATTACAACACAATGCCTATGTATGAACATTAATAATGTCTCACTTTTAATTGTAAGCAATTTATATGTCAATTGTGTTTTTGTATTGTATTGTGTTGTGTGTGTCTTAGTCAAATCAATATTTTTCTGTTTTTGTTCCTGATTTGAAATTTTCAAGATTATTTTTAAGGTTAAGTGTATAATTGTAGCTCTGCTCTTCAGCAGTGAACATTTCCCGGATGATGATGTAAAGTGTGAATGTGCTAGTACGCTCGCTTATCCATCCAGTCACATCCAGTAAGTCTATATATCAAGAACAAACAACGGATCTGTTGTTTCGATGTGCGAACATTCTAGACCGTGAGATGCAGACATGGTGCTTGCATATTAATCAGTATATTGTTGATAAAGTCACTGAGACAATAGTTTTTTAATGTGTGATGGGTTTGCACTTGACCACCACCTAATGGTAAGTGACGACAAGGTCGTTGGTTGGTATGCATGCGTACTCAGAAGCCTCAATGTAATGAGTCGCTGTCTTTTCTACCTTTGATGACGGAACACAACAGCGCTTAACACTACGTTTTGGCAGAAGACTTAGGTGTGTGGTGGTAACTAGCCAGGCGGATATAAAATGTCCCCAACCAAACCGAGTACCAATAGGTAGCCCTACTGGGAATCGAACCTGGTACCTCAGGATTTTAAGTCCAAACTTGTAGCTATCAGGCCACGGAGGCGGTGAAATGACGGTTGATTTTAAAACCTTATCGACCCTGGCATATATGAGTTCTGAAAAGGTTGAGTTATATGCATAATTGGCTGCATGAGTCCACTGTTGGACATAGGTCTGCCTCATAGATCGCATCATTTGAATCTGTGAGAGTATTTCCCAAAATCACCAAGCTTTTCAGGCGGGTAGGCGATCACAGTAAGATGTTGTTGCTACATGTTCAAGTGCACATTACAGAGAAAATTCTATGAAAATGTAAATAATTGTTTTCTAGCAACGAAGCCCAAACTGCGAGTTGAGTACACAAAACAACGAAAGCTAAGCAAAACAAAAAACATTTCAAAAGAAATTGAAGAAAGTTCACAGAAACCTAAACAATTCTTAAGTTTTTTCCATCAAAACTTCATGATCTTTTAATAAATGTACAACAAAATTCTTGCGATATTAAAAATGGCTCCTCTAAAGATGGCGGGCGAACATAGTTTTTGTTTAAAGTGTATCCACCCAGTGTTTATCCAGGACTTTATTAGTTTCTCATATGATGCCATGAGTAACTAAAATGTTGTGAAAGTCCGATCTATATAGCATTATCAGAAACATTATTAGCTTCAGCCTGCGATTTCGCATGAGTGGACAAAATAAATAATACGACGACGGTGACGCTTTATAAATATACAAATTGCTACACATCAAGCCATGATAGCTCAGTTGGGCAGAGAGTCAGTACTTGGACAATCGAGGTCTGGTTCGATCCTGACTCGTACCAACGAATATAATACGAATGATAAAAATCATTACAGAAGGAAAACATCGTGAGGAATGCACACTCCTGAGGTGTGTGTGAAGTCTACCCATCCTCACTGGGCCCGCGTGATGGACTATGTTCCATACACACTTTGTAGGAGATTAGGCCTGACCCTTGCAGTGGGTACATATAGGCAGATGATGATGAAGTAGCTATTAGTTGCTTTCGTTGGTGATAAAAAATATACAAAGAAAAAGAAGTGAAATCCGGGGACATAAAAATGCTGGTTATGTCTACATTCAAGAATCTTTGATAATTTTTTTGTTGACTACTTGTCTTTAATCCGATTTACTACTAAAATCATAAATGTGAAACTTCGTCAGCTTAGATGTTTGTGACTCATAAACGTCAGAACGGAATTAGAAGAAATTTACCACAAAGATAGAATATGTTCTGGACAACCATGAAGGGTACTGTTTGCTGTAGGATTGCACGCGGACAAAGTCGTAGCAAAAGCATTTTATTGAATAGTTTTGTGTTCGTTCCACCTGAAAAATTCAACTGAACAACCTTAGTAACATGAGGCTTCTGGGTATGCACGCTTTTCGTCCAACGACCTTATCGTCAATGAACAATGAACATCAGCTGAAAATGAAATCCACTAACAAACAATTCGTATTTTAAAAATTAAAGTCGAAACTTCACTTGGACTTCACTTCACTTGGAACGAAGTTCCTTATCGCGCGTTGTGAAAGGGGGCTAGACGGAAAAAATTCTTACGAAAAGTCGTCACCGACACTTTTTGCTATAGTAAGTTAGCGTCATCTGTTAGTACGACGTACGTAGTAGTAAGACGATACCAACAGTACAGCTATGTGACGACAGATGGCTCTGATTAGTTGCCGCTACTCAATGACAAATGTCGCTTAAAACAAAACGTATCACGTACATAAAAAATCTAATGAAAAAACCTACAAAACCATATTTAAAATATAATGTTAAAAATCCGTTCAAACCTTATTGAAAATTTGTAAAATTTTATTACAATTCCTTCACTAATTAATCGAAAGGAACTTCGTTCCATCCGGGTGTCCCTTGACACCTCTCAAATTTTTTTTATTACTCGTGTAGCGCAACGAGTCAAACTACTCGTCTCTTGACCATAAATTCCCACATACGAGTAGCATGCTTATTTGTAGATGCTCATAGCGAGTAAGAGTGAGGCATACTGTGAATTTGCATAGTCTAGTCTAGCCTTAATTGGATCCAGTATAAGGGCGGTTATACACTGGACGGCTCTGTACCAGTGCTTATGACTCGATACTACGCTGTAGGGGTGTCACAAATACTTAAAGACACGTTTATCCGGCTTGCAATTGTTATGCTATTCAAAAAAGAAAAGAGAAAATTGATTTAGAAATCTTAAGACTGTTAGAAAAATACTAGAATTTCAGTTTTGGTAGAATTTTGTTTACGCAAAATCATTCTTTTTAAGCACTTAGTGTAAAACGTCAAATTTGAATTTATTACCGCTATCTTTAATTGCCTATTTTGTGAGTGTTTAATGTTTTTCGTGAGAACTGGACCTAAATTATCAAAAACACTTATATTTGATAATTTTTATGCATAATCTTCCAGTCCATAAACTTATTAATAGATAGAAAACTTAAAAACATTTTTTGTTGTCCATTTCATATGCCAAATTAGTTTGACCCCGTGAGTTTGGAAATACATCATTACTCGTAAATTTCAAATTAAGCAACCCCATAAGACCAAACAAAAGTTTTTTGCTGCCTATAATTACACTGAGTTAGGTCAATTGATGCCTAAAATAGAATCCAACTTTGCTTGTATGCTGAGAGCTCCTAATAGTTTCCTTTCATTTTGATAACTAGACAATTTTTGTCCCAGAACTAAACCCCTCATAAAAACACGACCATCGCCGTGACGATTTTGAGTCTGAAGTGAAGACTTGTTCAGTTCTTTTTTCACCTTTTTCTTGAAAGAAAGAAAGAAAGAAAGAAAACATTTATTTGCCAAGTACATAGTTTTTTACACGGTGTTTAGATAGTAATTTTTATTTTGTTCGATGTACTTAACCTGTCCACAGGTGTGCAAATATTATGAACATATCTAATAAGGAATTTAATTGTTAAAAAAAAATTAGTTTACATCGCATGTCAATTAGTAAAATTATAATAATTTTGTCATTAAATAATTCACAACTCATCTTATTTATTTATGTCAAACTATAATTACAGGTATATTTAAAATGATTAATGCTTATGATTTAAATATTCAGGAAAACTATAAAAGCAGTTTCCAAGAAGCCAATCCGTAATTTTTTTCTTAAAATCTATGCCGTTTTCTAATTGTAAAACTTGCCGCGGGGAATAGGACAATTTACGACCAAAGCTGTGATATCGCTTTCTTTAATTTCTATTTCCCCGCCACGTCTGTCCCTGTGTACATTGCCGCTTTACTACTTTCATTAGTTAGAGAAGCAGTTAGTTTAGTTTATGGACACTCAGGAGGAGCAATTGAAAATAATCCCAATTTTCTTTTATGTCTTCCCTTGTAGCTAAACAAAGGTTTATTAGAGTGATTTAATGTTAGAAGCTCGTAGACGTTTGGTATATGTTTGCGGTATTTTCCAGAGCGTATACAGAGTAATGGATTGGATGCTTTTATGATTGAACGTATCTGTAACCGTTAAATTATAAATAAATATAAATTAAATACTGACAAAGGATGACTTGGGACATCAACCTAGTGCAGTCTGTAACGTCACTGTTCACGACACGAAGTCGATATTTGAATCTTATTTATCGATGTGAGTTATGTCGTAAAAATGATTTTACCTGACCACATCCTTACTAGAGAAAAAAATGATCTGAAAGTGTTTACGTGTACCATTATAATTGGTTGATGTTTCGTTTTGTAATAGGCGTTGGTTATATTAAACTGAAATAAAAATGGTAAGCTATGGGGGAGTTTTTAAATGTCGTTCTTGATCATAAATATAATTTCAACTACCCAACTAAAATTTTTTATTTAACAATTATCATAACTTAAATTTGGGAATCTCATAAATAAAGTAAGAAAGACTGAATGTAGAATGTAGTGTGAACCCTACATGAACGGTACGGTACGTCTCACACGCGGCATTAATTTGCATTATGCTTCGTACGGCGAGCATAACCCTATAAAATGTGGTAATGGACAAGCTTAGTATGTGCCTTGGAGCGCTATTCGCTTGAGCTCAACTACCACTGTCGGTGTACATTTGATGAAACAATTGGTTTTACTGCAAGAGATTACCGACTGTATGGCTTCGGAATTCTGATTGAAATTTGTAGGATGATTAGTAAAATTTGTGCTTCAAAAATGTTGGATGGTTTTACCGTGTGGTCTGGGCCACGATACGATAGTTAAATTACCATGTCTTCCCGTGGGTAGGGAAAGACTTGCTGATACTAAGCTGTGCGTCTGTTTAATGAGCTCTCCGTAGAGATTGAGGTCCGTATTAATAAACGCTACTTAAGCTAGAACTTAAGACAGTCTAGCTAGAGATCTGCTTAGCGTTGAGCAGCTGCTTAATGCCTAGGTTTATTAATAAACGCTACTCATCGTTACTAATTTGAGATCATTTCTATCACAGAGCATATAATCTTCTTTTTTTGTAAGATTTTTTCCTACCAGGCAAAGGCAAAACACCATACATATATATATGACTTTGATAATTACATTCTCTCTTAGAATTTTAAGGTTATAAACAACGCCGAAGCCATATCTTCAGTTTTCTCATTAAAATGTAGAGGTATAATGTGTACATTTTATTGCTTGTTTTGACGATTTTTGACGAGAATTTCCAAGATCTGTTTATTGTTTATTGCACATAATAATAATTACACAGTCTATTATAATTTAAATTGTACAAATTAGAGCGGCCTATCCCTAATAAGAGATTTCTCTCGGCACTCACACTGGAGCTTTCAAAAAATAAATATACTGTAAATAGACCTACATACACGTACATAAACAAAACAAAAAAGTATATATTAGAGAAGATAATGTAGAAGAAAGAAAAAAAAGCATAAAAATAATCTGTCTCTTTGGTCTGTGAAAATCTCATGAAAACGTCATGAAAATCTCCGCCATGCGCAGTTATTTGACAGGCTGTGGTTTGACAAGTCTCAAACGAGACCGAGGTTGAGATTCAGGTCTGAAGTAGTGTTTAATTATTAGTGAGCTATCTCTATGAGCTGCTCAAGCAGCTGCTCTACCTTGAGCAGCGTTTATTAATACGAGACTAAAAGTATAAAGGGTCACATCCTCTTTCAATCAGGACTTCGACGTCTTCTGTGTTACTATAATACAGATGAATTTGTTTAATGGCTCCCATTGTTTGTTTTTAATTATGTCATATTTTTTTATGTGTGTTTACATTTTTCGTAATAAATTAACATTAATAATGACTCTTATTCATGCTCGATATAAGAATGTCATTTTTTTTCTTTTTGGATTAAATAAACTATGAACTATCTTTTAGGCCTTATAACGATCACCAGTCCCCCTGCCGTGGTGACTACGGCAAATCCCCTCATGGAGTCCACTTGTGACTTATGAGAAGGACTTAGATTGAGCTTTATACTTGAGCGGATGATGTTAATTTGATCGCTCAAAGAAATACCTCGTTAAAACGGAGAGTATTGAAGCATAGGAGACAAGGGGACTGACCCGACGCAAACATGTGGAAAATAGTGTTTTTTCCCAAAAACTTTTAGTCTCCCACTGTTCAAAGTTGTAAAACATTCTAATCAGTAGAACAACGCCCTTGAATTACCACGAATATATTAATGATAAGAATTTATAATATTTCACTGGACATTCAACATACAAGTACAACTGTTTTCTAAAAATCTTTAAAAAAAAATTTTACTATTTAATTAATTTATTAGGAGATATTTTAATCATAACCATTTCTGAATCTTGTTTTATATTTTCGATTTGATCAAACTGATAAAATTAAACATTACGAATTATCTTGATAGCACCGTAGACGAGCGATTCAAAAATATGGAAAACTCTTTCATGCGACTTGGAAGTTGAGCGTGAAGATGATGTAATACAGCGTTTAATCATAACCATTTTTTAATCTTGTGTTTCATTTTCGTCGCGATAAAACTGATAATAATAAACATTACGAACTCACCGGTTGGTATCACCGGACACCAGCGCTTCAAAAATATGGAAAACTGCTTCATGCGACTTCGTGTTACAGTCAACCGTGACTTAAATTGCTTAGATGATGCGATACAGCGTCGCAAATTTCGTTAGCTCAGCGCCATTTGAACTGTACACCCCAATGACCTCTTCAGCGTCATTGAAAATACCCGTTGCTATAGAGACAGAGATCTGCCCCATCTTCTTCGATCAGTTCCTATATCGACTGGAAAGCTAAGTAATTTCAAGCGGGTGTTGCAACTTCCAGATGTGAGAATTTTCCGGATAATTGCTTATGAATGATTTCAAATAGCATTAAATTTCAAACGTATTCCGCAGTAATGTTCCTTTACAACCAGGTGTAATTCAGGCTTCGTGTCGACACAAGACTAATTCAGTGCACGCCTACGAAACGGTGTTTTCTAGAAACAAACTTTTCCCTTAACGTAAAACAACTGACATGCCAGCGTTATCATGGTGCCCCGAATATAAAACCTACTTCTAGAAGATATAATTTTGGTCTCATTTGTACCCTAGTGTTGATTTTGTTTACTATATATATTTTCTATAAAGAATGACGTGGTTGACAATGTTACGTGGGCAAGAATATGCCGGTGTACTCTTAGCTTGAAGACTTGAAACCTCTGGCAACTTATTATTAAAATTTCAGTACGCTGTGTAGTAAATCTAATAAATGCTGTTGGTAATTTTTAATTTACATCAGTGGGAAAATTAAGCGTACAAAAAGCGACAATAACTCACCGATTTCCGGTTGGGATGAAGTAATCTGAAACAATGAACATGTATACATAGTGTTTACGCGCAAGCACACAAACTGGCTTCACAAACGCGCAACACGACTTCTGACGTCTCGACTGTCAATGTCAATTCTCACTACCTACTTCAAGATCAAGAACTGCTAAAACTTGTTTTTTGTAAAATAAAATTAATTAAAGTCGTTGAAGTTTGTTTTTCTCAACGACCGATATGTACTCGAAGACATAATTTGGTGGCCCATGAGGGGAATTGAAGAAAAGCAAGAAGAATCGTCTGTCTACAGCAGTGAAGCGGCAAAAGTTCACCACACAGTGCGGACCGTTTGAGATAAGTGCTTTCCTTTGATTCCTACCACAAATACACTAAAATCCTAAATTCCGAACTATTAAACCGAGCACACTTGCGATAAACTACAAAACGTATCAAAATTAAAATAATTTCTGAAGTCAACCCTCAATTTTATTTAACCTTCAAAACACACCCTCCGTTGTTTTTGGTAAATTTATTCAAGTCATATTTGGTATTAAATCAGTGCCCTCTTTTGTGCACCCAACCATTATTTCGCCGACTCATCTTTTAGCACTAATAAATCGAAATCTTGTCAGTTGTGTGCATGTAACCGGCTTTCCGATCGGCAAGTGCAATCAAGGGAGGAGCGAGCGATTATTTTAAATTTATATAGATTGAAGTTCATTAGCGAACACAATGACTGAGGGTAAAGCACCGAAGGCTGTCGACACAGTCGCAGCTAACAAATTAAAGGATTTGTTTGTGAAACGCAGTTCTATTAAAGGACAAATTACTAAATTTAAAAAATATTTAGCTGAGTTAGGTAAAAAACATCAGCTTTCTAAGCTTGAACTCACAGAGTTGAATATAAGACTGAGTCGTTTTGAAACTCTATCACTAAAGTTTGATGATTTGCAAAATGAGATAGAGGTATTAAATTCAGAGAACATGTCTTTAGAAATTAATGAGCGAGATAGCATTGAACACGAAATTATCATTTCCATAGCTACTGCGAAATCAGCCATAGAGCATCACGAGGAGGTTGCGAATGAGGTCAGGCGTGGTTCCTGCGCTCATGATGCTCACTGTCATCAACAACAGGATATTGGTTTTAAGTTGCCACAAATCGAAATATCTAAATTTAATGGAGCTTATTTCCGTTGGTTGGAGTTCCGTGACACTTATGAGACATTAATCCATAACAATACTAAAATCAATTCAATACATAAGTTTCATTACCTTGTGTCTTACTTGGAAGGGGATGCAGCAAGAGTCATATCCAACCTTGAAGTGTCATCAGCAAATTATAATGAAGCCTGGAGCTTGTTGTGTGAGCGGTACAACAACAAAAGAATATTGATCAATCATCATCTCCAGTCATTGTTCAGTATTCAACCAATCCACCGAGAATCTGAGAAATCTCTTCGTTTTCTTGTGGATCATGTAACAAAAAATCTTCGTGCTCTGGCTAGCTTAGACCAGCCTACAGAATATTGGGATATTCTGTTAATATTTATGTTATCATCAAAGTTGGACAGCCACACATTGATAAAATGGGAAGAGTATAGAAATACTATTGATGACATTCCTACATTAAAACAGTTCAATAAGTTTGTAACTGACCGAGCTGATGTGCTAGAATCGTTAAATCGAAAGTTTGACCAACCTAATTTGAAAACACCAACATTACCTGTAAACTCACGCCCGTCTCTGCCCCAACCAAACCATAGCAGGCAGGAACGTCCATACACAAAATCATTTGCTAGTACTAGTCAAAATATTAGCCAAAATTATTCTCATTCTTGCATAATTTGTAATGGGAATCACAAAATTTATGATTGTGGTACATTTAAATCAAAAAGTGTGCAAGATAGATTGTCTGAAGTTCAAAAATACAAGCTATGTCCTAATTGTCTGAGACAAGGGCATCCTGTGAGCCAGTGTCGCATGGGCCCTTGCCGAGAGTGTAAGCAGAGGCACAATAGTCTCCTACACAACCCTGTAAAATCAACAAACACAATTACTACTGTCCCCCAGACAGAGGCAGTTGTCAATTTGTCAAATCAAAGTCAAAATTGTGATCAGATACTTCTCTCTACAGCTCTGATAGAAGTTTCTAACCCTCACACAAATAAAAGTGAAACTGTTCGCGTTTTACTAGATTGCGGCAGCCAATCCTCATTCATAAGCCAGTCTCTAAAGGATAGGCTATCATTAAGTTGTACTCCTATAGACACACTAAAGGTCATAGGCATAGGCAATAACTATACTAACAGCGTTGTAGAAAGATGCACCGCCCAAGTAAAATCTACTGATAGTACATTTCACGTCATCATGTCATGTTTCGTGCTAAAGGAACTAACAAGTGACTTGCCGAAGGCTCCTATAGATATACAAAAACTAAATCTACCAAAAGATATACAACTGGCCGATCCTAGGTTTCACCGACCTGCTCCAATTGACATGTTGATTGGAGCTGACTTATTTTGGGACATTTTAAGTAATGAACAACGCTCACTAGGTCCCAATTGTCCTAAATTAATAAATTCTAAACTTGGTTGGTTGATTTCCGGGCCTATAAACATAACAAATTCATATAATAGCATTTTACATTGCAATCATGCCATAATAGATAATTCAAAACAAAATAATATTGAAGATATGCTTACAAAATTCTGGGATTTAGAAGAAATTCCAACAAAACCAAAACAAAACAAAGAAAAATATTGTGAAAAACATTTTTCTACTAACACAACTCGCTTAGACACTGGAAGATTTTGTGTTAAATTGCCATTAATTGACACTCCTGATTGTCTGGGAAATTCATACAATTTAGCAAAAAAAAGGTTATTAAATTTAGAAAAGAAGTTTAAAAGAAATACAGCACTAAAATCTGAGTATATTAAATTTATTAAAGAATACATGGACTTAGGTCATCTGTCTGAATCTGAAATTAGCATACCAGATCAGTCCTATTTTTTATGTCACCATGCGGTGTTCAAAGAAACAAGTGAGTCTACAAAACTTAGAGTAGTTTTTGACGGTTCAGCTCCCTCCTCCTCCGGATATTCACTAAATGACATTCTATTGGTGGGGCCTAATGTTCAGGACTCCCTTTTCTCCATTTTGATAAGAGTGAGACAGCATAAATACATTTTGACTGGAGATATAGAAAAGATGTATCGTCAGGTCCAGGTTGATGATAGAGATAGAAATTTGCAACTTATTTTGTGGAGAGAAGACGAGTCCCAGCCAATCAAGACATTACAATTAAATACTCTCACTTACGGGACCGCAAGCGCGAGCTATTTAAGCACACGTTGTCTGTGGCAGGTAGGAGAGGAGCAAGAGGATGAGCTTATCAAAACTATCATCCAAAATGATTTTTATGTTGACGATCTGATTACAGGGACGGACTCAGAAAGTGAATTACGTCAAATACAAAGGGCCGTTTCAGATGCCTTAAAAACAGGTTGTTTTAACTTAAGGAAATATAAAAGTAACTTACCAAATCTATTCCAAGACACAAACACTCAGGACAGTCTGATCCTTAGTGAGTCATCAAGCACACTCGGGCTTGGCTGGAATCCCTCCGATGACAGGTTGCATTTTCCAATTAAAGATTTGGAATGCAACAAAATAACCAAACGTTTTATTATGTCAAATTCTTTCAAAATATTTGATCCCCTGGGACTCTTAAGTCCTTGCATAATTTTACCAAAGATGATTTTACAAAAATTGTGGCAACAAAAAATCGATTGGGATCAGGCTGTCCCACCAAACATCCAGAATGATTGGGTTGATTTTACGAAATTAATTCCGTATCTTAAAAATCTAAAAATACCGAGACTAGTTCTCTGTGATGCGCCAAAGCAAATAGAAATCCATTCTTTTAGTGATGCTTCTCAATCAGCATACGGAGCTTGTATTTATATGCGCTCCATATCATCAACTGACGAAGTTACTGTTAAATTACTGTGTTCTAAATCCAAGGTATCACCTCTGAAGCAACAGACGATCCCACGTCTAGAGCTGTGTGCTGCTTTACTTGCTGCTAGACTCTGCAAGGTTGTCATAGCCTCGCTCAGGTACAAACCTGATCGTGTCGTTCATTGGTGCGATTCCAGTATAGTGCTAGGGTGGATCAATAATGATACTAGAAAATTAAAAACATTTGTAGCTAACCGGATTAATGAAATTATTGAACTGACACATCCATCCTCGTGGCGCTATGTACCGACTGAAGCAAACCCAGCTGATTTGATATCAAGAGGTGTAAATGCTAAGCAGTTGGTATCTATGGAGTGTTGGTGGACCGGTCCTAGCTTTTTACTGAAAAATGAAACGGAGTGGCCAATTTTAAAACATAGCACTTTTAAAGAATTACCTGAAATTAAATCAAATCATGTCACAATTTCAGAACCTGTAATTAAAATTGAAAGCTTTTCCAAGCTAACTAGACTACAAAGAGCTTTTGCATATGTCAAAAGATTCATATACAATTTAAAGAATCCTACAAATAAGCGGTTAGGTAGCCTATCAGTTGAAGAGCTGAAGGATTCATTACATTCATTGTGTTCTATCGCACAAAGACAATCATTTCCTACTGAATTTGATCTTCTGACTAAAGGGAAATCACTGAGCCCTAAAGCCAAGATTTTATCGTTGTCTCCCTTTCTAGATAAAGATAACCTTATTAGAGTAGGAGGACGAATCGATGCATCTGACTATTGTTTTGAGAAAAAGCATCCGATTTTGTTGCACTCGTCGCATCATTTAACGAAACTTATTTTCGAGAGAGAGCACATAACCAACTTACACGCTGGTCCGCAACTGTTATTGGCTACAGTCCGTGAAACTGTGTGGCCAGTGAATGGTAGACATTTAGCTCGACGTACCGCAAATAAATGCGTGCGTTGTAGGCGCGTACGTGGCAAAACTATATATCCTAAAATGGGGGACCTTCCTCCTCAACGTATTACGCCTGATTTCCCATTTCTGTCTGTGGGTGTGGACTTCGCTGGTCCATTCCAAATTTTAAACCGCAAAGGACGTGGTAGTCGCCTCGTCAAATGTTACTTGTGTCTTTTCGTTTGTTTACGTTATAAGTGCATTCATTTAGAGGCAGTTAGCGATCTAACTAAAGACGCATTCGTGATGACACTTCGACGGTTTGTTTCTCGTAGAGGAAAACCAACGGAAATATGCCAATTTGCAACTCAAGAAGGTATCAAATTTTCTTTTATTCCCGCTTATGCTCCTCACTTTGGCGGCATTTGGGAAGCCGGTGTGAAATCCGCGAAATATCATGTTAAACGTGTCTTAGGCAATAGCCATTTAACTTTTGAAGAAATTTCTACGTTGTTTGCGCAAGTTGAGTCGATACTTAATAGTCGTCCCTTGTGCCCACTATCATCCTCTCCAGATGATTACCTTTCCCTCTCTCCAGGGCACTTTCTCATAGGAAGGCCATTGAATGCACTGCCATCACCCGCTCTGCGAGACTGCAACTTGAACAGTCTCCAACGATGTGCTCGACTGGAACAAATACACCTTCATTTCTGGCAACGATGGCAGAAAGAATACGTGTCAGAGCTACAACAACGGACAAAATGGAGAGCCAACGCTGCCAAACTAAACATTGGTGATTTGGTTCTGCTCCAAGAAGATAACGTTCCTCCACTGAACTGGCGACTTGGACGAGTATCTCGACTGTTCCCGGGACCCGATGGAATCGCAAGAGTGGCTGACGTGAATACGCCTAGAGGCTGCGTGCGTCGGCCATACGTTCGTCTCTGCCCCCTGCCGACCGCTGAGGACTTGAAGTGTTGAAACACAGTCGTCTTTCAACGGGCCGGAAGATGTTTACGCGCAAGCACACAAACTGGCTTCACAAACGCGCAACACGACTTCTGACGTCTCGACTGTCAATGTCAATTCTCACTACCTACTTCAAGATCAAGAACTGCTAAAACTTGTTTTTTGTAAAATAAAATTAATTAAAGTCGTTGAAGTTTGTTTTTCTCAACGACCGATATGTACTCGAAGACACATAGTATTAGAAAGAGACGACATGATAGACATCAACGGGTGCATCCCAGAAATTTAAAATTAGAACATTTTATTGTATTAAATTGTATTCCTGTAACATATAATCCCATCTTTTCTGTAACTTACCGTTATAGCAAATCTTCGACGCCATTTATTTAATTTATTATTCTGATAATATCGTATAACCTTTGAGGCAAAATTCCTATCGTAGGCTCAGAACAGCATACTCGTACGGTTGATGACTTTAGGGGCAAGCACGCGCCTTCTGGTTATTGAGCTCCGTGCTCAGTATACATCGGAAGCCGCTTCCAGCAACTCTACACATCGTCACAGCCCATTAAATAGGCTAAAGTAAAATTTAGAGTTGGTGTGTAAAAGGGCACGACATGTTTAATCCATTCGTCGTCGGGTACGTTTATAGCTCTGAGGGTTGTTTTGTCTACTGTGATTTTAGGGAGCGTGGGTATTGAGTAATGGACACTTACACACTACATTCATAACGAATGACGTGCTATTTTTTCTTAAAAAGATAACAAGCCTAAGAATGTTGGGGTGTTCCGTACGCATCGCTGCATAGGCTTGTTTTAGTTAGTCCGCCTGTCACAGAATTTTCCACGAAAAATTAAATCTTGTCTTGTTTATAAGTCTTGTTGACTCACGTAAATATCGCTGGGCAAAAAATGGATAAAAATTGTTTTGGTATTTTTAAGGCAGTTTTTAAGGATTACATATTTCAACAGATCTGTTTAGTAAAACAGGTAAAGGTTACGTAAAAAAAGCTCATTAAGACTGAGTAAAATGTGTTAACCTTAGAAAAAGTCTTGTATTAATAATTTCAGTTTTTTATTATGTAAAGAAACAAGCATGACATACAGCCAAGCTGCGTGGGTATAGGATAAGTACAAAAACGTGTAAGGAATTTTAGTATTTTTGAATCATAAGCATTCCGCAGGCGTCAAAGGATAACAAACAAACTCACAATCATATAATTTTTTAGGCTGGTAATAAATGATTTCATCATCATCATCACCAGCCGGGAAACGTCCACTGCTGGACATAGGCCTCCCTCATGGTACGCCACATCGACCGGTCCCGAGCCACCTGCATCCAGCGACTCCCCGCGACTCTAACCAGGTCGTCGGTCCATCTAGTAAGGGGACGGCCTGGTAGACGTTTCCCGGTACGTGGTCGCCACTCGATGTGTATATGCATAAATGATTTACTAATTTTCTAATATACACATATCGACCTTATTGCCACATATTTTTGTAGTTCAAGTATTAACAACAAATGTAGTACTAAAGTAATACACTATGTCGTCTAGGTTAACATTTAAAAAAAATTGGGGACTGTACGTAAAGAAAAATCATTTTCATGTTCATTTTTAATCATCGTCGTACTTATTATGTCCATCTTTACTTGGAAATATCTGGGAAACGTGCCGCTTTAGGACAATATGCTTCATTACAATTTTTTTTTTCATTCAATAGTCCGCTATCATACAATACATCAGCAGAATTGTGTGCTGCCAACTTGAAAAAAAGACAAGATGGCGGCCGGGCACTACGGTCAAAATCTTCGAACCTCTTTGGCATACTTATGTAAATTTTGATGTACTGTAATTGTGCCATAGAGCTGGTCTGATGATGAAGACAGAAGGTGGTCATATGAACTCCTAAACTACACATAATAACCCTGTCGTGTTTATGTTCGTTTGATTTGGTCTCGATGGGAACTACGTACATCCAATGTCAATGCAAATAATAAAGCCACGTATACAAAAAGCTTGTATTAATTGTTTTATTTGTAAGTAACGATCAGAATATATTGTTACGAGCTTGCAAGGTTCGTAGATTGAAGAGAAACACT
This sequence comes from Carcina quercana, assembly GCA_910589575.2. Lineage (NCBI taxonomy): Eukaryota > Metazoa > Arthropoda > Insecta > Lepidoptera > Depressariidae > Carcina > Carcina quercana. The sequence goes on along the minus strand of OU342451.1, from coordinate 3,116,594 downwards.
AGTCCAAAGTTCCGGAATTTATTGGTAACACAAGTCCACAAACCAATCTTCAAAATCACGGGTCCCCCCAAACAGAGTACGTCCCTGTCTCACTAGTTCCGAGTCGTCTGCACTGAGTCCGTCCCTGGATTCCACGTACAGAGTTCTTGGGCACTACTGACGCCGATCTGTCGATACTGACACCACGTGACACACTAGTACACTAACACTTTTCCACCTCGACTGTACTTTCGCTCTACAATTTCTTCCGGTTTTCGCTTCTTCACTTTTTATCGCTGTGAACTCAACTCAAACTGAACTGACTCGAAGCTCAGCTCGCGCCTATATATACCCCGCAGTGTTCCTAGATTTTTCAGTCTAGAATCTTCAGGAACATTGGAGAGTATTCGACACGAAGGAGATAGATGAATTGCTCTCCCTTTCGCACATGACAATCCTTATGCGAGTATTCAAGAGCTTTCTACGGTAGTCATTTGTCAATATCCGACACGAAAGGGATAGATGGATACACCTCTCTCTTTTCTTTATCTCTAGACTTTTCGAGCTCCGTGACAATATGAAAGAGGCGTGCTCACAAAGAGGTCTAAACTGAGGCTGACTGTTATATCTTTTTATTACCAGAACGCAACAGTGCTATTAACTCTGCTGTTTGGCTGCAGACTTAGGTAACATTGTGGTAGCTAGCCAGCCGGATATAGAAAATGCCACCAACAAAACCTAAAGATGAAAGTCAAGTTCAAATTTACTGCATTAGAAATAAATAGGCCAACAGAAACAAATGCCTAAACTAAATAGAAGTAAAACAAGTTGGCTTCAGTGAGATTGATACGATTGGGGTCCCTTGATCTTAATGCCTTAATACTGAAACTCCTTCTAAGAAATTGACATCCGAAACTGAAGAATCTGTGTGGGGTGGTGCAATTTTTTGGAACCCTTTCTTCTGTTTAGATATACAGCGGCTCTTCGGCTCAATAATTCAATTTAATAGTAAGGTCGGCCTGGTACAAATTTCCCGGTACGTGGTCGAAACTGGTTCTGATCTGTTCTTCGAGCGATATAGTCTGCCCACCACTTCAATATACTGTCCCATCCTGACTTGTATAATTATTATGTACATAATATTCCAATAAGCTTGGCGGGGAACGCTGAGACTGGTAGGGTATTTTATGTTTTAGGTATTGTGAAGAAAAAAAAACGCTTGGTGCAAGCTGTGGGAGTCACTGTTTACGGGTGAACCGAATTGCTATTTCAAGAATATTTTGGCAAATTGTTAACTTAGACAACACCAATCAATGGGATCCGTCCTTGAAACAATGTCAACTGAAAATTGTAAAGCATTGGAAGACGATCACTTTCCATCGCCAATAAACATTGCAAAGCTTTTATAATTAATGGAACGGCAATCCTTTCTACATTGGATCTTAATGAAGTCGCTGGACCGTGAACACACGGCTCAAAATGACGATGAACAAAGCATAACGAGCAAAGTATTATAGAGGTAAAACGAAGAAGTATAAAACACAGCACGAAAGTACCTACCAAAAATGATTTTTTCATATAATCACATCTGTTTATACGGTCCTTTAATAAATGAAAGAAATGTGATAAACTATAAAATAACCACCATAAGGTCGCGGGTTCGATAACGAGTGCTTGTATTTCTTGGATTTTAAGTCTGACACCATACAGCTGTGATGATGATTTCTATCCAACGACCTTACCGTCACTTAGTTTAAAGTAAAATAAAGGCTAAATGGCGTTAATTTTTAAAAACATCTTCCCTAATTACTTCGCCTTTTCTTATTTATCGGTTTACTGTTTGTGGTCAAAGTATAGTGTAGAGTATAAAATTATTAAATCTTGATACAATGTTCATTTTTCAAAGTTTAAATTTCATTTATTCATTAAATTATAAAATATAATCATTCACTTTCCTTTAAAAACTTATACAATACTATTATATATATATTTCTGTCTGTTTGTACACGCTATATAAATTATTAAAATAACCTATTATAATAACCTATTACTATGTTATCTCTTTCTCTATCTCTTTGGTGTCGATTCTTTGTTCGATGACCTCGTGGTAGTTCGTCAAACTAGCTGACCGTGTGTCTCAAGCAATAGATTTCGCCATCCACCCGGATTGATTTACGCAGCCTTCTAATTATCGGCCGGGGAGATCGAAAGTAATTTACTGAAACATCCTTAACTACCAACTCTGATTGAATGGGTATCGAATGAAACGGGGTATTTTTCCAATTCGGTCGTACCCTTTGTTATTTACCCCCTTTTGTGAAGGTCACTTTGTTAAAGTTTCATCGGATACGGTATTATTGTACTATTTGTGTCCATTTTGTTATGGAATTTTTTTAAATCATTGCTTCCACTGTACAGTGAAGTACAAAAGTGATAATTTACTCATGTCAAGTGGTGTCAACAGGAAAAACTGGCGTCAGTCAAGTGGTGTTAGAGGACTCTGTGCGGAGAATCTAGGTACGGACTCAGTGCGGAAGACTCGGACTTCTACAAACTGAAGACAGGGACGCACTCTGTTACTTGTATTACCAATAAACTCCTAAACTGTGGACACCATGTTTCCTTCCATCCAGAACCCTACCAGCTCGTAACAGTGTCATAGAATGGATGACATAATCTGCCGTTCGAAGCTATCTCACTAAAATTTTGAAGCTATTAAGATGGCTTCCAAATAGCACTGCACTGGGACTGTAATGTTCCTGCAAGTAAAGAAAGCACCGATAAATGCCTCATCAAATTATTCCACGACTAGGGTAAATTCTTTTGACGTGTATCGGTTCTGTATCAAGTCATGTTGACCCTCCTTTACCACAAAACAAAAAACTCGGTTTCGCAGTTATAATACAATATATTGGTATGGAAGTAAAGATATTCCATCAATAAATGAATAGAGTCACCTCTGTCCAGTGAAATATTCATTTCAAGGATATCATATATAATAACTAGCTGACCCGGCAAACGTTGTTTTGCCTTATAAATTATTTCTAGTTTCTAAATGTTTATTTGCATAAAATATATTTTAGATTTGCCATAAGCTAAGGGAAATTTTAATCGAAGTACAGTTAAAAACACTAAAATTGATCAGTTATCGAGCGGGATGAAAAATTATTAAATTACTAAAATGGCTATAAAAATAGAGGTTGGTGACAAATAAAGTAAAAATTTAGGATTGTATATATTTTTAATGCCACATTATAAAAAAAATTCATCCAAAAATTTGAAGAAAAAAATTATTTAAGGGTAACCCTTATCACTTAGAGGTATGAAAAATAGATTGTAGCCGATATATTAGAAGAGATAAATATATTTACAATATTATTACAATTGCAAATTATCAAGCTTAATTAAAGTGCTTAAAGTTACAAGGTACTCGTAAATACAGTTTGGATAGCGGCAGGTGTGTCGCGGGCTTTAGTCAAAACCCCATTAAAACTTAACAATTTAAGCCCCTCTCCCCCCACCCCCAATGACACTTCTCTACATCAATCATTACGGGTATTCCTCAATCGATTCATCAAAAAACCGATGAATGGTTCCTGTAAAACGGCGCAATTTTTCAACGCGCCTGTAATAATGGGCCCTCAGACGATCTTGTGCTTTCGGCTGTTGATTTTGAACAATGGTCGGGACGAAGGAAATATCCGAGGTGACAGGAAAATGATTTTTTAGGATTCCCTCATTGTTGGAGGATATTTTTAGGACTTATTATGTTTTCAATAATGGTGGACACGCTTTCTTTATTTACTCACTTGTTTCGGTATTTTAAGAAAATTAAAACGGGTTTAGAGCTCGCGCCCAGTTTCTAGTCCGCTCTGAAGTTGCACATCGCCACGGTCTTCATTCAACACGCCCCGCCGCCATTACTACATTTAGTTACTGGTGACACGAATCGCCTCGTGTTCAGAGCGGACTAGAAGTTTTGGCGCATTTTGTTTTGCAGATAATAAACTATTATGAATTTTACTCAATTGAACTATAATGAATTTATCATAAACTGTGATGAAAGTCTTCATGAAATTTCAATATTTACTATATATATAGCTGTATAACAAAAAACGTTAATTTTTAGTTGAAATATGACGAGAATTGTAGAAGTCAGAAAAATCAAGCCACCTGAGAGCGTTCATTGAAAACTCTGCCTGATCCGCTTGTGATATAACAAAAAAAATGTACGGTGGGCAGGCGTACTGTTCACCACCCGCTCTTAATTAAGTGATGAATCAAGTTCTTTACATTTTCGTATATTCGCATTAAAAATTCTCCAAGCTGTGCGTAATTAATTGTTTGGTAGTGTCGTATTAATATGTTATTTAAAATGTAGGCATAGTGGGACATGTGGGGTGGATAGATGGATTAAAGAAGATTCAAGTATGACAGATTTTAGAATAAAGCGAGTGAAAGAGAATTATGTGAGTGAATTGATAAGAGTGAAAGAGAAGACAAATGACAGAAGAAAAAAAGGGATGACGAACGAAAGACGTGCGAAAGAAATACGAGAAATATGTAAAATATAACTAACGCGTTCAAAAAGAACTAAAAACCGACTTCAATTGCCAATTTTTTTTTTGTTCACTATTGGCGGAGTAATCGCGTAGCACACATACAAAAAAAGATACGCGTCGAATTGAGAACCTCCTCCTTTTTTGAAATAGGTTGAAAATAAAAGTGGTGAAAATAAAGATTTAAACAGAGTCACGAGTGTTAATCCACCAGCCCCATCCCTACAATTTATGGGGCTCGTCCTTCAAAAAGCCTACAAGTTATAAAACATACAAGACTTTCAAGACGCAAAATGCTCTATTGCCAGTGCAAAGCTTAGGGGTTGCTAGTTTAAAAAAAGTAAGTTGTGATAAAAAGAAAGAATGTGGCGGCACATTACATTAATTTCAAAAAAATTTAAACATGACAAGATAGAATACATATCTCGGTTTGAAGCCGAACTGTGACATTTACCTAACATTCTACGATCATAATAATGGTCTCATAACAGTAATATTTTAACGCCAAAACGAAGAAGTAAGAATTACACAGTACTCTGATTAAAACACTAATTAATACATCAGCTGTCGGGACGGAACAATTTAATTATAACATTGATCTTTATTCAAATTTATGCTAACAGTTTCAGAGGGCCGCCATTTTGACGTCTTTTTGCAACTACCCGCATTTCGTTTCATTTATACCCGGAAATATTCTGTCAGAATGCTACCTTTGATTTTGTGTGTTTAAAACTACGGACTCGGGTGAGATAGTGATAGCTAATCTGGCGGAAATAGTATTAGCTACACAGCTGGGAGTCGAACCCAGTCCCTTCGGATTGTGAGCCCCAATGTATCCTTCATACCAGTACACAACAGTGCTATTAACACTGCTGTTTGTCGGCATACGCATGTTGGTAGCTAGCTATACCTCAATCAAACCGGGTACCGATAGAGACCCACTCGAATCGAACCCGGATCTCTTAATTATTATTATTTCTTTATTATCAGCTAACAAAGACCATAGTATATACAAAGTACAATACAATAAATTAAGATACAATTGTAAAACATAAAATAATTATAAAAACCTACATTCTACTCTAATTTAGTCAGGCACGTTGGTGCCGCTCTGGTGGTGTTGGTCGCTATCCTCCCTCGGAAGCCCACACCACACCTTTTGGCCAGAATAAGTCCTCCCTCGTGAAGATCTCCAGCTTGCAGGTCGGGAAACGCACCTCGAACGACTTGAAGGATGTGATGTGGCGTGACTTCAGTTGCTCCACCTTCCCGAAGTATTTGGACTTCTGTTTTATGTACTCTGTGACGTCCTGCATGGTGGTGGTCATATCCAGTCGTGACAGATACATCGCCGTGGTCGGTACATCAGCTCGCAGTAGGAAGTTGGGCCCTGTGGGTGCGGTGCCGCAGTGGTTCCGGGGTACTCGTTGACGGCGTGCCTTTTTCTTCTCGACCTCCTGAAACTTATCCTCGTCCATGTCATCAGATCGACGTAGCGTTTGTTCCGTTTGTTTGTTATATACACTAAGCTATAGAGGATAAAGATAATTTGATGTAATTATTATGTTATTTCATAGTTGCTGCTGATAATAATCTGCTTCCACGGGTCGATATGGGAATATTCGGTCCTAAATCTGTGATAGCGTCGCTAAAATACTTCAAAGACGTTTTAATAATATTGTATAAATCAGCGTCCCTCGTCGCGTTTTTTTTCGCGTGTCACAAAAATATTATTGCTTTAAAAATGGTAAGTCATTCCGCTTCAAAAACAAAAGGTTTCCCTGGAGGCTTTCGCTGCCAAGTTAACCCTTTGTCCTGCGACTTGTTGGGCTTCGTAGCCGCAAGGGATGGACCCAAAATGTACCCCGCCATCGAAACTTGTAAAAGATTTTTCCTCATGGTGATTTTCCAGTTGTTTCTACGCATAATATTTAGCTAAGTGTTAGGCTGTAATTTTCTTTACATTGGCTAATTAAATACTAAAAAAACGGCAGAGTGCGAGTCAGACTCGCGCACCGAGGGTTCTGTACAGAATATGAATAATTAACATTACGAAAATAATGCATAATACGAGTAGGTAAGGTAAAAATCACTGCACAAAGCTCTAACGCTTCACAAATAGATCCTCGCAGTTGTGAATTTTCTTATACTTGTATAGGTGCACATTTGAGCATATCATATATTAGCATGGATATACCTTTTTTTTTATTCGGGCATGAGGGGCGCAGTCCTATCGTCCTGCGTGTCACTGCAACCTGTATAGATCTATTGTGACAGTCCCCTATGGATCATATCACCTCCCCAAGGCCAATCTCGGTCATGAACCGTACGATAGGCCTGGGTTTGGAGGACCTGATGCTTTCCGTTGAGGCAGTATGGCCTCCGAGGTGTCTATTTCTGCTGTGATGTAGGGCATCACAGTGACAGAGGATGTGGATGGGCGTTTCCTCATCCTCGTGACAGAATCTGCAGGCTTTGTTATCGCTCAGGCCCATGTAGCTGAGGTGCTTGTTTAGCTTGCAGTGCCCTATGGATGGATATACCTTAGCCATTTTTCATAAAAAATACAATTCGTAATAAACTGATAAATGTTAACCACTTTCTACCAATCAACGGGCACTATTGTCGCAAATGCCATGATATTTGTCAGTTTATTATGAATTTTATATGAAACACGGCCCCCACATATAACTGACCTCACAAATCCTAGTTGTCAGAGTTGTTTCACCGCCATAGTCCTCTAACATGTCTCATTCAGCTACCTGTCGTAGATAGTAACCGGTGACAACGGATTAACGTGACTAACGACACACGGAATCATATCACTGTTCAGACAATCACGTGATTCAGACTGCAGAAAATCTATAATATGGATAACCTGGAGCTGCTGTAGACCTTAATGAGGGAAGACTTCTGGCCGAAGGGCGTGGTGTACCGTCGCTTCCGAGCGCGTGGTAGACTGTGGCCCATACACTCTCTGTAGGAGAGTAGGCCTGAGCCCCTGCAGTGGGGACATATATAGGCTGTTGATGATGATGTATACATAGGCAGTATGTTTTACATAAGAATAATACGTTAATTATATACTTAGTTTGTCTTTACAAGTAATAAATTATATTGTAGTAGTAATTAGCTACCGAAAAAATAAATTTATCAATGTCACCTTTATCTTATAGACAAGAAGTTGAAAGCAGATAAAATAAATAGATAGTATCATAGACTTACTGAGAACTATAGACATGTCACCGACAGCTTGAAGACTGCTAAAGATATAGTCCAGTCATTATTGACATTCGAAATCGAAAATTTAATTATAATTCCAAAAGTTTTCAAACTTCGGTCAAGTGAATGGTACATTGGGACGACAATAAATCTCATTTTGCAACCTTGTCCGCAGTCCGGAACATTGTTAAAATTGCAAATAAATTAATATTTGCTGTATGGTCGTTAAAATTCCAAAAGTTCTGCAAACTTGGGGAAGTTTTCGATATAATATTTTATATAACGTATTAAATTTGCAACCAATCTAAGTGTACGGAACATTTTTTGTTATTGAAAATTAATGTTTTTCTTTATTAAACTGAATGAAAACGTTCCAAAAGTTCTGCAAACTTGACACATATATCGGAAAAATATACCGAACGATTGTATAAATTTGCAACCTTGCAACAAAAAATGTTCCATACACTTAAATTGGTTGCAAATTTGACACGTGATGTAAAATAATATATTTAAGACCACTCCAACTTTGCAGAACTTTTGGAATTTTGGTCTCAAGAACAGAGCAAATTATCATTTATTGCATTTTTAACAATGTTGCGGACCGCAGAACATGTTGCAAAATTTTGTAGTTTGTTTTAATACCATTCCCGACCTTACATCAAAATTTGAAAACTTTTGGAATTATAATGAATTAATTGTCTTGACTGACTGGACTAATACTGTGAGGCTCAAAACAACGTGAAAATTAATATTCAATAAAAGCTTTTCCCATTGACTACTTGGCCTTCATATTATCAAATGGAGAGAGAGATCGAGACACAGGATAGAAGCGTGCTCACTGCAGGACACTCGTATACTTATTCGGTAGGTAGATCAACAATAACCCACTGCAGGGGCTCAGGTTTACTATCCTGTAGAGAGTGTATGGGACATAGTCCACCATTCAGGCCCAGTGCGGATCGGCAGACTTCACACACACCTTTGAATCTTTTATCAGGAGTGTGCAGGTTTCCTCACGATGTTATCCTTCGCCGAAAAGCCAATGGTAATTATTATTATCATTCGTAAATAAATTCCAAATAACGAATTGGAACTTATTCATTCGCGCCAGGATTGAACTCAGACCACGGCTATTTTAACCGACTTCAAAAAAGGAGGAGGCTATCAATTCGACGGGTATTATTTTTTAAATGTTTGTTACCTCAGAACTTTTGACTGGGTGAACCGATTTGGAAGATTCTTTTTTATTTTGAAATGTGTGTTCTTCCCGTGTGGTCCCATTTCAATTTGGCCCAGTTCTGACAACGGCATCTATGAGAAAATGACATAAATCTTAAATTTGCCTAAGTAAAAGCAGTCTTTTAGGGCAATTTAAGTCGGTTTCCAGTTCTTTTTGAACGCATTTACTTGTATTTTATATAGATGCTGTCGCCAATTTGCTGAATAAAGGTGAGACCACACCTCGTACGTCCTTTTCAACATAATCAGCCGGGAAACGTTCACTGCTGGACATGGTGGACACATTCTCCTCCATGGTAGGTCACAATGACTGGTCCTAAATCGAGCATCAAGTGATTCCGCGCGTCTTATACAAGGTCGTCTGTTTATATAGTAGGGGCACGAAAGGAACAAAGGAAAATTCCTAATTAGATTATTCCTAAAGGTCCTCAACAACACTTTGTTATCTACATTTTAGATCGCTAATTAAATTGTTAAAAGGCTACGTTTTTCTTTGATAACTAATAAGTGTTTTGACCAAATAAACAAGCTCAAAATCACTCAGCGAGCAATTTTATTTTATTTTATTTTCTTCGGAAAGCTAATAGCTTTATTTAACAATATTTGCAGTTATATAAACAAACATTGGCCAATCATAAGCTTCCGCATATAATTAGATTCCTCTGAAGAGGAAAAAGAATACTTAAAAAATCAGAATAATAACTACGAGTATATAAACAAATCAGATATAAAATATCCCTACTAATATTATAAATGCAAAAGTAACTCTGTCTGTCTGTTACACTTTCCCGCTTAAACCTCTTAACCGATTTTGATGAAATTTGGCACAGACAATCTTTAGACCCTGAGAAAGGACATAGGCTACTTTTTAATGCGAAAAATAAAGTCCACGCGGGCGAAGTCGCGGGCAGAAGCTAGTAAGAAATAAACAGACAATAAAAACTAAATAAATACGAAAGAAAATAGTTTTGAGGAGCTTAACTATGAATAAACTAATAAACTTTGTACGACACTACTTTGAAGCTTAGAACACTACCATAAAATAGATCTATGTTAATGATTCGCCTTGTATTACTTGACTTACAAATTTGCAAGCAATGGATCGAGCTATGTCCGGAATTTTTCTACGTCATAAAATCCGGAATGAGGAAATCCGTAGACGAACCAAGGTCACCAAAACAGCTCGACGAGTCAGTGAGCTGAAGTGGCAATAACAGTCGAATGGTGACCACATGCTGGAAAACGTTTACCAGGCCGTCCCTTTACTAGATGGACCGACGACCTAGTAAAAGTCGCTGGATATAATTGGCTTGGAACTGATCAATATGGCCTATGTCCAGCAGTGGACGATTCCTGACTGATGATACCATCATGTTGAAGTGGATTTTTTCCACAATATCGGCAGTAGTTTGAACAAATGTCTAAAAAGTAATTTTGCAGCCATTTCGTTTTGTTTGATTTATGACATTATAGCATGTCCTTTGTTTAAGTCAATGGCTTATAAACTTTAACACTTTCACTGATTAAGCGATAACAAAATATAAATAGATATACAAAGAGATAAATACATAGTAGCAACAGAAGAAAGGGTCAAAGCCATAAAAATGTATACAGGGTTTGAACTTGGCCTTCATCTCATGTGATAGTAAGAGACGATAAAGCCGTTCGAAAGAAAATCGTGCTCAGGAGTAAGTATCAATTAACTCTGTAACATTTCATTGCCTGTCAACGATATCCCACGCAATGGAGTTAACGTTAAAAAAATCTATTCTAATCTAAAATTCTACCACCAAATTAAATAAAGCTTTCTAGTAATAGTAAGGCTCTCGCCACTAAGCCGCGGACGGACGGACAGATGGACAGAGCGAAACTATAAGGGTTCCTTGTTTGACTACGGAGCCCTAAAAAACGTATAAAGTTCAGTAAATTTGGTCATTGAAACCATCCCATAGAGTACTGATAACGAATTTTTGTCACTCATAAGATCGGTTTTTTTTTTCGTTTGGTATTGTGTACGGCTCTGGATGAAACACTCTACCAATTTGTATGTTGATCGTAAGCGTCAGGAATACAGAGCCCCGTTTTATTTTATGTTTACTTTAATGAGGGACTACAAATAGTTCTTCAGACATGGATAGTCGGTGCAAAATTTAAATGTCAAAAGTATATTTTTTCGTATGAATTTAAAGCAAGGAGTTTATATACGCACTTCCTTGATGGAAAGCGGCTATTAAAACCTACTGTCGCAAACTTACCAAAGAGAATATAAACGCTGTGTAAATAAATCTGTCAAAGTTGTTAACAAGACTTTTTGAAGATATGTGGATGGCCGTGATGATTTATGACAGACCTCTTAAAATGATGACTGATAAAATGATCACTTAAAATTTATTTTATTTTAGTTTTACTTTACGCACGATATCTTCTAAGATACCCTAGTGAATAAGTATAATATGTATAATTTCTCATGTAATTTCTGTATAGAAAATAAATAAAATTCTTTAACCACATTATTTTAAAGTACATGTAGGCTCGTCTGCACTTTAGGTGACTAAAACTAGCGCCTTCAAACTTTTTTTACTTATAGAACTACTTATAACAAACAACTGTGTAAAATCTCAGATTGCGGAAATGCGCCGTTTTAACGATATGATTTTTTAAAGTTTCAGAAAATTCCTTAGCACAACGCCATATTTAAGTGAAAACCAAGTGCACAGATAACTATATATTGAAAACAGACCTAACTAAAGAGATTGCAATCACTGACAATTATGTTTAAATTCGCCATAAAGAGGATATAATATTAAATGACTGGTAGTCAAAGATCTAGGACCATACAGCCTTGTCTAAACTGGCATTTATTTTTCATCATGCAAAATATGTATTACGTGAATTTTGCTAGCGCCTTCAAACTTTTTTAGAATCAAATTTGTAGTATCCCAGACTGCGGAAACGCACCGTTTTAAAGATAAGATTTTGGCTCGCCTGCACTTTAGGTGACTGCAACAGACCCGGAGATGACTGCAGGGCAGAAATCCCGTCGGGTAGATTAGGTTTGTTAGGTTATTTTTTTTTATACAGACCCGGAGATGACTGCAGGGCAGAAATCCCATCGGATAGATTTGCATGATGAGTTCTACAATTCAAAAAAAATTTAGTCACCTAAAGTGCAGTCCTTCCAAGATTTTTTAAAGTTGTACATATTTTCCATAAAATATCGCAATTTTTAGTTGAAAACAAAGCTTAAGAGGGTTTATCCACAAAATATCTTCCCACGAAAGAAGAACCGACACAAAACTGACATTTCCTTTATTAATCTTCTTGAAGACAAGAAGAAAATGGTCATTAGTTTATTTTAGTCCCTTATGGTGAATTTTAGGCCAAAGCCGTTTTTCAGTATTCTCAATGAAATGTATGTAATACGGAGTAAAATAAAATATGGAGTTAAAAGTATGGTTCAAGGAATTGAGTGGGTGAAATAAAACATCGTCACAAATAATACAACCAGGGCAGAAACACATGGTTATTCCAACCCCAAAGCACGAGCCGAGCGAAGCGTGCCGTGGCAGCGGCCGGCGAAGTGCCAGAAACGAAATGCTGGCGTTTAACTATCTCTACCCCACCCTATCTATCGTTTGTTAAAATTTTCATAGAGTACCGTTTCCGGCACTTGAACGAAAGATTGTTGTATTTGTAATACATATTTTGCATGATGAAAAAGAAACACGCAAAATAGGCGCATCTGACGTCGAATTGCGGAAACCTGCCCCGATAACGAATACGAATGATGAAAAAGAAATGCCAGTTTAGACAAGGCTGTATGGTCCTAGATCTTTGACTACCAGTCATATATTATTATATCCTCTTTATGGCGAATTTAAACATAATTGTCAGTGATTGCAATCTCTTTAGTTAGGTCTGTTTTCAATATATAGTTATCTGTGCACTTGGTTTTCACTTAAATATGGCGTTGTGCTAAGGAATTTTCTGAAACTTTAAAAAATCATATCGTTAAAACGGCGCATTTCCGCAATCTGAGATTTTACACAGTTGTTTGTTATAAGTAGTTCTATAAGTAAAAAAAGTTTGAAGGCGCTAGTTTTAGTCACCTAAAGTGCAGTCCTTCCTACATGTATGCAATTAAAACGGAACTTTGGACTCGTGTTTCTCTTCAATCCAACGAACCTGGAAGCTCGTAACAATATGAATCTTGTATTTTCTATGAGTGGATTTACCATAACCACTACACTTGGCAAGTGAATGTCCTGGATTTTTTACTTAGTCGCTTTCTACAACATGACAGGATGGATGAAGTCACAACATATATTCACCTTGTGGTCTTCGAATTCTGTTTCACTCACCTTCGAAACATTTTGACATGGCGAAGGCTCTTGTTTTGTTGTTTACTTTTTTTAAATTAGATTGAAATTTACTTTAATAATATATATGTTGAAGATGTCAATTTGGGAGTGAGAGAAGGGAGTACTACCAAACTACTTCCTACACCCATTCCACAAACGCCGTTAATTTCTATAACAACCACACTTAGAACATAAAATTACAAATAATTAACATTTATTAAATAACAAGTCGGCCGCCATTAAAATCTATAAAGCAAGGAGTTTACAACGTCTGTGGAACATAAAATAAAACCTTATCTCACGTAATCAGAACAGTTTTTAACGGGCGATCGAAATCAGGGTGAAATCTCTACACTTTTTCGTGTTTCGTATATTTCGTTCAATAGAGACGAGAGTACAGAACTCAACTTTAATATGTAATTGATTGGTTTGCATTGTATTTGTCCGCCTTTGTTAACGAAGGAGATTATTTAATAGATACCCGACTCCTTAGGGGAATAAGGGAATTAGATGGCGTTTCGGTAGAAAAAGCCAAAGAGTGCAATATCCTAACCCAATTTTAGAAAGTCTTACAAGTCTTAAATTTTGACAATGTTCCCATCAGGAATCTAAACTGAATCCTTTCGCTTGTTCTGCGCGTTTGACTCGTAAGCCGTTTTACTAAAATTATCTTTGATTATTTTTCTAATTGCCTTCTTTTGCACCCACTGTGTGATTACTAAACAGCTCCTCCAATTTTCGTTTCTAACAAGTGCTACGTCATCCTCCTCTGTAAATCTACATAATCGAACCCTTAATAATTCCTCAGGGGGAAATAGGGGAACGAAGGGGGAAGCAAGGGGGAAGGAAGTCAGAATTGAAAGAATCCCCTTTTTAATAAGGCGAAAAATTGTCAGGGAACCCGGTAGTGATTTCCTTTGCTCTTCATTATTGAAATATGGATTGGAAAGGGGCTCAAGTTATAAGGTTCATTATTTCAATTCTGTGATTTCAAATTAATTCAATTTAAATAACAAATTGCCGTGTGGTTCGTGCTTTAGAATATACGAAATATTTCAGGATAGGCAGCGTTCTCTACTGCGATGTACGTTATTGTGAAAGTTTACCATCGCAACATGCGTTGTTCCTAAAGTTCTCTACTGCGATGTATGTTATTGTGAAAGTTTACCATCGCAATATACGTTGTTGCGAAAGTTCTCTACTGCGATGAACGTTATTGTGAAAGTTTACCATCTCAACATACGTTGTTGCGAAAGTTCTCTACTGCGATGTACGTTATTGTGAAAGTTTGCCATCGCGACGTAAGTTGATTACACCTCAATGACACTACCAATCGAAATGAAAGTTCGCGTGTACGTAGTCTATGGCGTGAATTTTGTTTCCTGACATCATTTTCAAGCACGAACGAATGAAGTCGCGGGCAAAAATTAGAGCAAATTTTAAAGTTTAATACAAGGATTAGGTTGAAACCTCTCAGACATCTTCATTCCACTTACACACACGCAAACTCAAAAAATTAACCGTGTAACATCCCCTTCCACAGATCCCCCCTCACTTGGTCTCGAGGGTCCTCTACTCCCCCCCACAAGTGGACCATTGTTCATGTCATAATGGCACCCGCCATTTTCTTAGGCTTTTATGCTGCGACGCGTTTTTGTGATCATAATACAGTTTTTATGAGCTAGTTTGTTGGGTATTAAGTTTATGGATACACTCGTTTTTGTCAGATTATCGCAATTGTTTGAATTGAATAGACGTCTAATATAATTAAAGCGTTCAAAAAGAACTAAGGAACCGCTTTCAACTGGCCTAAAAGTCTACAACATTCATCCCCTAAAATGTCAGCCATTAAATTAGAATTATCTGTTATTATTTTGTTTTTGTTGATTTTCTTAAAAAGCGCTAAATAAATTTCGATAAAATGCATACACACACATGGGAACACATCTGAATTCATAATTGTCGGAATTATCTTTTAACATACGTACACAAAAATACAGTTTAATTGAAAGCTTCCTCCTTTTTTAAAGTCGGTTGAAAAACAAACACTCTTACTACATAATGGCTCGCGGGTATCTTTGCTACCGGATTGCATAGATATCTCATGTTTTTTGAACAATGATCAAAGACACTCGTTGTGACGTAGGCAAATGCATTCGTGAGTCTTGAGGTTGTAAGGGTGTTTGTCCTTAGTGAATTTCCCTCTGGCCCCCGGAGCTTCAATAGCTCAATGAACTTATTTTTCATGAACTTATTTTTCATACACTTCTTTAACTTCAATTCCAAGTATCTTTACTCTGTTTAGTTGTCGGTATGGCAATTTTTATATGATAACCGTTATAAATTATTTTTTAATACCTTTTTGGATTTTGATACATCTTTTGAAAAACACTTCTCGGTAGAAAAATTACGAATATTTCTTAATAAATCGTTTTAGAAATCATTTCCGTGTTTCCTCCAATAATATACATCCACGAAATAAACACAAAATACATTATTATCTACAATGATTTCCGCGCGGACAAGTTTATCACGGACGGGATAGCTGATTGCAATCCAATACTTGTAAGAGCGAGACGCTTGCAATGACACTGACTGGGCCTTAAGGGAAATGTTATTGAAAATGGAAGAACACTTGTCCTTAAAACGATTACCGAACGTATCCCTCTTAAGGCCGTCCACTAAAACAAAAAGATAAAGCGTCCAAATCGCTTAAGATCAAATTTACAATCTTCACTGAGATCCTTTTTAATGACACCCCGTAATGGTACACCCTCTATAATAAATCGCCACGATAATTGCCTTATCCGTACAAACGGATGAAACGGTATTGAATACACGGATAAAACGGATATTCCGGATATTCTTTGGGGGGCGTTAATCGCCTATTCGCTTTTGTTAAACATTCTGATTTTAAATTGAATCGGGACTTTAAATATCCGGGTTTGTTTGTTATGGCGTGTGTGTTCTAATATTCGATTCCGGATTTAATATTTATGATATTTGGTACGATAGCTCGGTTTTTAAAGCCGTAATGCAGTCTGGGCTAATTAACACAATTAGGAAAAGTTATGACTTGATATGTATCACTTGAAGTGTAACTGCCTCCGTGTCTTAATTGCTGTAAGGTTTGAGAAACAATTCGAAGGTCCCGTGTTCGATTATCAGAAGCAGTTCCCTCCCGGTCGCCGTGTTGTTCCAACATACCTGCAAGGTCTCTAACTGCTGCCACGTCACCTACACTGCACACTTGCTCAATACTTTCAACTGCTACTACAAACACACGTATCTATATGTTAACACGTCCATATACACTCACACATACACTTCTTTTACACATATATTTAATGCTTTACATATTAGAGGGCTTATCTGAAAACCAGCGCTATGTCTACTGCCACAGCAGATGCTGAGATCAGTCCTTTTTGACGACACATTACAACACAATGCCTATGTACATCAATAATGTATTATTGTAATTGTACGCAATGTATGTATTAATTGTATCTTTGTATTGTGTTGCGTGTGTTTTAGTTAAATAAATATTTTTCTGTTTCTGATTCCCAGTGGGGATATTTATCGGTACTCGGTTTGGCTGGCCCATGTCCGTCTCGCTAGCTGCCACCATGGTACCTAAGTCTGCCACTAATCTTCTGGTGTGAAAGGTTGCTACCAGCACCTCATTAGGTTGAGGCTTCTGGGTGCGCACACTTACCATCCAACGGCCTTATGGCCACTTAAGGTAAGATTAAGGCCACGTGCAAACCCATGTCTAATGTGCAAAACCACACCTGAGTAAATAGTGTGGGTAATTTGAAATCAATAAAAATTTGAATATGCAATTTTAATTTTTACTACAACGAGATTGTGTCTCGTCATAACTATCTATTTACTAATTATTATTTTATTTGAAATGAAATATTAATTAACAGTAAAAATGTAACTCGAAAGCGACCGTGAACCACTTAACGGGATTCCTCTCCGAATATTACCATACTAAATTTCTGTTAATACTGTTGCCATAATCTTTTAAAATAGAATAGCTGGCTTTGATAAATAATTATCTAAAAATAGGAGATGAAATTACAGCGACGTGAAATAAATATCATTAATTTACAACTTTATTGTCAGCTACAATAACCGTTACGGCTAATGGTCCCTAGATGGGGCTTTGAAATAGTAATAAAAAGTGTGTAAAATAGAAAACTGTGATTCACTGTGAAGTTGTATGTTAATGATACTCATTTCGCTACATACAATCCGATGTCCTATTGTTAGATAATTACTGCACAAATCCAGCTGTTATAATTCAAAATACTATGGCAAGCCGCGTGGCATTACGACGTCAACCGACTTCAAAAAAGGAGGAGGTGCTCAATGCGACGCGTATGTTTTTTGTATGTGTGTTACGCGATAACACCGCCAATAGTGAAACGATTTTGATAAATCTTTTTTTGTTTGGTAGAGCTTAATTCAGAGGTGGTCCCATATAAATTTTATTGAAATAAAGAGAACACAAGAAACAAGTTTACAGATTCTAGCTACCCATTGCTGCTTATCTTAAGGAAGTACAACATCGTCTTGTAGTGTCTGTAAAATCCGAAGAAAATAAAAACTTTTCTCCCAAAAAATCAAGTTAACATTTTCCCTCAACGCAAACTTCATTTGTTAAGGCCCCAAGCCTTTTTGAGTGAAAACTTCGGAGGGACCCAATAAATTACCTTTCCAACTTTGTTTTTACTTCCAAACTTTGGTAATTGTAGATCCTCATTCCTCTTTTCAGTTACGTTAATATGAGGGTTCAATCTGGTCTTTTGGAGATAAAAAAATGGGGATCAGGATTTGTACACTTAAGCCTTAAGGCGAGGGTCGAAGTGCCCTGCCTTATGAGGAGTTATAGGTGCCTTAAGTTATCCAAATTTTCACGGACACACCCATATCTTTGGATCGCGTTTACTTAGAAATTTAATTTTTTCACAGCTCGAATGTATTTAAGACTTGAGTATTTCACATTAATTTCTATTTGATATCTTTACGCGTTCCTGAGAAAAGGGGCCTTAACACACATACATATAGACGGACGATGAAACGATCCTATAAGAGTTCTTTTTTTCTTCCTTATGAGGTACAGAACCCTTAAAATACTGGTAGCAAATACAAATCCTAACACTATATATTTTTTACTTGGAAATAGTATTTTTTGAAATGATCATCACACTGGGCATTATCTGCCTTAAAAAAATATTACGTAATCAGATTGGTATACAAATACTCATAATTTCACAGTGCAATTCTTTAATTAAGATTTATGTAAAGCTTACTACGACAGACTGAGCCAAAATTCATCCAATTCCTAAATCCGAGGCTTAGAATTAAACATCAAAGAGGCTTGGCTCGACAACCAGTATCCCACATATTTTAATACCGAATTTCCTATGAAAATAAAATATCTCCACCTTTAACAGAGTAATAAACGAGGTGTAGACCAAATCCGGTTCAATTTCCGAACCAATCTTAACGGGTAAACAAAAATAGCTTCCAGCTAACCTGAACACCCTGTACGTAGGGCCAAGTAGGGATGCGACAATGGGTTCGGATATTTCTGGAACATGAATTCGGTTTCTGTTATTTTCTTCGCTTTTGGTGCTAAAAGCTTCTTCAATTACACATATAAACTAAAATTATCAATCTTATGGCTATTGAAAAATTAACTAAAAATTAATTATTTTATGTTATTAGATCGTGATAGAGACTATTATGCCAGAACAATCGTATTATTAGGTCATTTCAGAAAGCGTGCACCGCTGCACAATTTCGGAGGGGTCGGCTGGCTAAGTAGGACAAAAAGGTCCTCTTCCGTCCAAATACAATGACCCAATCATAGCACCTTAATACTCTTCGTGTCGCAATCACCCAGTAAAATTGTTTGCCATATTTTATAATCACCACATCAGCTAGAAAGTTAACACATGGTAAAATATAAGTTAATAATAATTTATATAACATTTTACTTCTGGAAATATCGACTTCGTATAAGAACACTCTCTAACAATGTATAATATTAATATCTCAGCGAGGTATCTGTGTAGTAATAGTTAAGAGAATCATCAAAAACTTTCAAGCAAACTTAGATATCCGAAAAATAATCTCATTTCAAAGTATTTTCTCTCCATGGTTTAGACCCTTGGTGAACGAGGTCAATCGCACTTGGCCGTTTTTATGGCTCCTTACCACAAAAGGAATAAATAAATATGAAAAATTCATAATGAAGCTTTTATGCTCTAAAAAGAAGAAAATAAACTTTAAAACTTTATATATATTAAATCAAACCCATCAATTGATTACATTGCACAATTTATATGCAATAAAAGCTTGTCGCGTGATTTTACTTGTATTGATGTCGATGTGGCGTACCACGAAGGAGGCCTGTGTATTGATGAAGTAGAATACAATAATTATGTTAACCGATCTAGAGAAAAATTATGTATGTAATGTAATCAATTGATGGGTTTGATTTAATTTAAAGTTTTAAAATTTATTTACTTCTTTTTACTCGTAAAGCATTTAAATAAAAGCATCTTTATGAATATTTTCATATTAATTTATTTTTTAGTTATTGTATGTCAATGTTTCTTAAGACTAAAAAAGTATAGTTAAGTTACTGACTGACTCCATTTCAATTTTATGTTTAAACCAGTTTAAGACGCATTTTTCGATGTAGAGGGCATCAAAACCTATAGTTTTTTATTTCTTCTTTATTTATTGAATGAATTCTTTTGGTTTCTTCTTCTATAATCTACTTTTCTTTCTTCCCTTCATGAATATTCAGTATCAGACTCAACTCTCGTTTCCCCTTCCTAAACGCACACGCTAGCGTTTTTAATTTCACAGAACAAACATTAATTTTCTTCGAAGGAACCGGAGCTACGTTGGCGTCGTCGCCCACTTAAAATTAAGGAAACTTTCATTGATTTGTTGGCTCTCGGAAACTTATAAAGTATTTAATAGTTCCAATAACTTCAGCTCGTTAATAAATGAGTCTGGATTTTGTTAAAGATATCGACTTTTTGAAGCTATAAACCTACATCATTCACAACTTTATAGTATTCACGGGGAGTTTAATGCACGTTTATAAGCTAATAAATGTATAAGCTAAAGATTATTTTATTTGCATCGAACATGGTACACTGGAGTATAAAAATATGTATCCACTTTTTAACCATGTCACTTTCACCTTTAATTGACATTTCCCTCAATACACTACAAAGAAACAAGTGAGAGTGAATGTGACAAGGTACAAAATTAAATACATATTTTTCTACTCGAGGTACATGTGATTTTAGTTACTCACATTCCACCTTTAAAGGCGTGCAAATATTTTAAACTGTAAAACATTTTAACAACTTGGTTTGAATTTGTGTGACTATATACAGAACTATGCATATTATTTTTTAAAGTACCATTACTTTATCACCAATTAAATTATTTTTATATGCTACAAATTTGATGCTTAAACCGTTACCTTCTCAACCGCAATCTAAGACCAAACCAGATATTAAACTTATTTAGTATGTCTTGAATTTGAATATTTTTAATTTATGAGACGCGCGCGATTATGTAATATTATCTCTTTCGGATAGACCGACATTAAAGACTTTTAACATTACTAGTGATAGACCGGACAAAGCAAAAAAGGTGTGATCCGAAACTTTATACTCGTACCAATTGGTAATAAGTACGAGTAAGTAACGAGGTATACATTTGACGTACCATTGACTTTCTAGATCAAACTTTTTATATGAAAAGATTCCCAATGTCCGTTCTATAACCTATTACTATTATTTAAATAAATACCTGACTGATATGTTCATTGCAGTCGCTACAGCTAACGTCGCCTCGTTCCAACCCCAAAATATTAAACTCACAGATAAAAGTGAATTTGCATGTTTGCTCGTTGGGCCCCACAGCTCCCTCTAGTTAAGCTACTTAGCCTATTTTATTCTAATACTAAAGTCCAAAATAGAGGCTTTAACACGCAAAAGGGCCTTCCGTCATTACCAGGTTACAAGGAAAGTCACTCCGCCGGATTTCCTAGCCGGCCTCCGAGGCCAATTAGATACCCACCTTTAATGCGGACTTGTGGGGTGAGGGCCTTACAACGCGAACTTGAAGGGACTAATTGATGGCACGATGGGTTTGTGTTTGTTGTTATTAACCCGAATGACAACATAGACAGGTTGTAAACGTACTTGATACAAGTATTATTAAAAAAATGCACTAAGAAAATCGCTCAAATTACCTCACACATTTGTTAGACCTTGGGGCGCGTGCTAGCCTTTATCGAGTAGATTTTCACCGGAAAATGCACAACATACTTGTAAGTTCATAATATCATCAGCATCATCAGCCAGGAAACGTCTGCTGCTGGACATAGGACTCCTTCATGGTACGCCACATCGACTGGCCCCGTGCCACCTGCATCCAGCGACTCCCTGCTACTCTCCAGGGCGTCGGTCCACCTAGTAGGGGGACGGCCCGGTACTCGTTTCGCGGTACGTGGTCGCCACTCGAGAACCTTTACTCCCCACCGGTTATCGGTTATTCTATTTCTCAAAATCTCATTACCTTTTACATATTGTTATTACTTATCAATGCTTTTTTAACTTTTAATTTTAATCATTTTTCATATCTAATTGTAATTATTTTAATACTTACTCTGATTTCTGCATGAACATAATTGCTGTTGACTATTTTTATTGTTTGTATTTTGTTAAATTTGTTTACAAAGGTACTGTTGAACTAAAGAAGAAACACTGATTTTAAGAGGTCGTGAAAATCTATTTCTCTCACTAACGGTAGAAGATAGAGACTTGATATTATATCAATGATATCTCTAAGACATCTGCAAGGAATAGCACAACCAGAAACACGATCTCAAAATTTTCTCGATAGATTTATTTTTTAAAGTCTACTCTTCTAAAGCACTTAGATTGTTTGTTTTAGGAATCTACTTAAGATTATCATCTTATTTAAATTATGGTTCCTAAGTTTATTACAAATAATTTTTAAATTGATCTTCTAGTTTTCAAGCAATGAATGATTTTTCGCTTACGTTGATTTTCTTGAGACAATGTGATGCTATGCATATCTCTTTCTGCCGCCAAGGAAGTAAGTATCGCTATTGCTCTCTCGCGAGCCAACAAGAAAATAATCAGTGAGTCGTCTTTCGTTTATGGCGGTAAATTTATGTATTACGCGTATTGTATTATTATAATTAATGAAGTTTTAAGTAATCTACGGCTGTACCTCATCTCTTCAACACATGGTCTTCCAGGCCATCAGAACATCCTGGGATGCTGATAAGACATTTCAGCTAACTATCCCTTCCGTACGAATATAACTACGTAGTTAAATTTGAATCAACTAGTCTTTCTATTTAAGGTTCATTGCATAAAACGATCCACCTTATGATTGTAAAATGACTTTGTGGTACATTTCCATCTGTCTGTCAAAATGATTTTTCTCACGCCTGACTCTCTTTTAACTATTTCTCGCATGACCCAGGACTGCTGTAAGAAATTTCTTATAAAAATAAGCTGTACCTTTTGTGTATAAAATATACACTCTCACTCACTCTTTTTTGTGTGTGTTTTGTATTTTTCTGTGTACAGTAAATCGTTAAATATTTATTTCCAATGCAAAGGTAATTCTATCCTTCAATCGGTTTACCATTTTAGATATCAAATTGCAGTAAATTTCTCACTTTTACATTACTGGTGAGATCGATCTTTAAACTACTAGATAGAGATTTATAGAGCATCTGAAACCATTTTCTTATCACAAAACTAACAAATAGGGCTTAAGAGGGTATGCTGTTGTCAAAGCGCCCATACAAACGTAGTCCAGTCATATTTTGAGTATCAAGCTATGAAAATCTATGAAATTTTCAAGACACAATCTAGAAACAAATACGAGTATCTGTGACGGTGGTGAGTCAGATTTTCTTTACAATATATACTTCCAGAGTTACATGGCGTCAAAGTATTGTATTTTTCGGTAATAAAATGCCCCAACTTTGAACCTGATTTACAAGAGTATGAATCAATTTAGAACAATTTGGAAAAACCACCGACATCTGAAATTTCATTAGTATAATGTATTTAAAAAATGGTAACATAATATACTGTATCCTTCAAATGATCCCTGGACTACGAAACATCCAAATAATGGGTGGATAACTTCGCGTAATGTATGCTGTCTCACCTTACGCGCTCGGGTAGGATAGGGCTCGAAGAGGGACAGCTACAAAACAATGCAACCTTGAAACCGACCACGTGGTCTTACCAACATAGCCTCTTAAACCATTTAACATGTTCTAGGTGGCGCAGCTACATGTCAGCGATAAATCTAGGCGGTATTTATACCTCAATTTCAAAGATATTTTAAGAACTGACTGGCTCTGTGGGGCAAATCACGTTCTCGCGAGGTCTCCAGCTCACAGAGCCACTATTTTTATCTGAATACCGTAAAACTGGTGTTGGGCGTGGTTGTACTGGACTTCCATTGCTAATTTTTGAGAGACATTATCATTGAGTTGTCTTATCGTGTCTTTGACGACACAGTTCTACATTCGAGACCACTGGACCTTTTGACGATCACCTGAGATAAATATAATTTACTACAGAGAGATATGAAACGTAAAAGATACAATACCCACAGCAGGAGGCTTTCGAGCAATAATCCACACCATTTGCAACATCAGTGCGCAGTATCGTTGTCAGGGCCCGTGCGATTCAATTATTTTTTACGAGCAGGTGGAGCAAAATGGCCGATATAGTCCGTTCGCTTAGAGAGTGTCGGTACAATATAACTTAATATGTGATTGTTGTAAAAAAGAGTAGGATGTAAATAATTATTGTTGTTTTTTAAATATCATTTTTTCATGGGTAAAAACCCATGAGGCCATTGAAGCCCGTATCCAAGCAAGATTTTTAAAAAGCTATGTTCTGTTGTTTGTAATGGTTGATGAAGTTAAAAATTTGTTTACTTACGAATTATTATTATTATTTATTTATTTGTCTCGGACGACTTGGTCCATATTAAAATTTATACAATTTTACAAAACAATTTATTATTATTATTTTATACACTGCAGGATTTAGGCGGCAAAAATTATTTATTCGACAAAATGTTCCTTTTTATCACTCGATATGAAATACCGAACCTACTAGTAGGTGTGCGACGCAGCCGGCATCTTTTGATTTCCTTTGATTAGAGGCGTTAAGTGCCGGGCGGCATATACGAATAACAAAGGCAACACTATCTAAGCGAATGGACTTTACGTATAATGGGGGACAGTCGGTGACCTTCGGCCAACCTTTCTAGTACCATCCGTTCACTACCAAAAGTCAAAAAAAGGCCAAGTGCGAGTCGGACTCGCGCACGAAGGGTTCCGTACCATTCTCTATAAAAACGTCAAAAACATCACGTTTATTGTATTGGATCCCGCTAAAATATTTATTTTATTCTGCTTTTTTGTATTGGTTGTTATAGCGGAAGCAGAAATATATCATCTGTGAAAATTTCAACTGTCTAACTATTACGGTTCATGAGATGAGATACAGACGGACAGACAGACGAACGGACAGCGCAGTCTTAGTAATAGGGTCCCGTTGGTTACCCTTTGGGTACGGAACCCTAAAAACATGAATAGTACGCACAATGTCACTCCATTCTAAATTGAAATACGCAAATTAGATGTATAGTCAAAAATAAGAACATGCAAAGAATAATAATTATAAAACACAAGGCCCATACTTGCAAAGTGAAAACATCATCAATTGTTTGATAAATTATTTGTCATTGTATGAATTATTGAGAAAAAAATACCAAGAAGGTATATCGAGTACAAAAATATGTAACCACGTTTGTACCATGTCACATCCACCCAATCTTGTTCCTATGCAGTGTGTTGAGGGAAATGTTGATTAAAGGCGAATATGACATGGCACGGAAGTGGTTCAATGTTTTTGTACTCGAGTGTACATATGAATAAAATCAAATATGTCGCAGTTGGTTTGCTTGTTTGCTGTTTTACATAACAGTGAGATGTTATATTGAACACCTACGTTATTTAATACAGTAGTACTTAAATTTTTAAATTTTTCTTAAATTTATTTAATCATAATCTTTATTTTGCTTAAAATATGGTGAAAACAGATGTTACGCATATTTTACCAAAAGAAGCATGCAAATTACAATAGTAATAATGAAGTACTAACCAAAATGCCCAAAAAATTATAATAAAATAAAATTAAATTGTCCTAATAATGTCAATAAAGCATGTTTAATAAAAAATAATTATAAATCAATCAAGTGAATGTCAAAATATAATACAATCCTAATAAAATTCTAGCTAGGGTACAACATGCCAATTTTTCATATAGTTAAATATTTCCTTTATGTTATAGAAATTATGGTCCATGAGCAACTTCTAGGTACGGCATTATATATTCTAACACACAAACCACATTGATTGAGGAGAAAATAATAGATACTATTTAATATTATAAATGCGAAAATGAGTTTGTTTGTCCTTCCGTCTCGTTGACGGGACGGAAAAGGACACATGCTACTTTTTATCCCAATATAGCATGCTCCCATGGGATACTTTCCGAATCCCACGCGAACGAACTCGCGTTCATAAACTAGTATCTTGATTAAAACGTTCGCTAAAACTATACCTCCCTAAAGAATTATAAATCCTGTTGCACAAACAGCATACTATCTCTGTTTTCAAACATTTAAAGTCCTAAAGAGTATAAAATTGTCGCTGGACTGAACAAAGCTTGCAAAGTGCGAAATAAATCTACAACTAACTCCCTTTTAAACTGGACTCGGAATTTATCGAGGCGGACTGTAATAACGCCGGTAAAGTTTATTTGCTCTCTTTCTCAATTTTTCATTTCTGTTGGTAGTAACTCAGTTGACCTCGAACGATCCAGGTCTGGGTTTGACCCTGCTCTCTCAGGTATGGTGTTACTCAATGCTCATGCTTACGTGCGCAGGAGTTGACCTCAATATCTAGAAGATCTTTTTTTTTCTCGTTCGTGTGACATATTACCGTTGCATACTACGACTCCAGTTCGCATACTATATATAGTTTCTTACGTACGAGTATTTTTGAATGATTCAAAAATACGGAAGACAACATTAAACAATGAATTCGAGACGAACGATTCATCCCCTTTGTACCACGTTCGATTCAAATAAACTTATTTTTATCTTTGTTGCCGATATATATCTAGAAACGTGTAATTTTATCCGTTTCACGCAGTAAAATTAAAACCAATAATTATCACAACTATAAAGAAACCTTAAAAATAAATTATAATCTTAAGAAGAGGCTTTATGAGCTTTTTGATAGCTTAATGAAAATCAACTCTATTTTAATCACTTGCTTGAATTGATAAAATCGGTGATTCGCGTAATGGAAATTAAACTAAAAATACTCAAGAACATGAAATATCTTTATCAATCAATGTGACGTCATTAACCGGCATTATTTGGCGTCTATTCTTTTAGTCTCTGGAACGAGTGGTCGAGACCACTCGTCGCAGAAGAGCGAATCAAAAATACCTCACAATACCACTCGGCCAAAAAACGCTTCTTAAAAAAGTTAGATTTCAAACAACGTTCATCTTTTGCGTGGAAAACCATAAAATAATTTTTAAATAAAGATAGATCTCGAAGTGACAGACTGTCCAGTAGATATTTCGTTTCAAATATGAGCTCAGCAAAGTGACATCAATTAAAAGTTGTGCGTAGGGAGCAGCACCCTTTGTTTCGCTCGATGTCCAACATCCAAGTAATTTGTTCTGCTTACTAAGTTTCCTCATTTCATGTTTATTCCGAATAGGGTGACCAAAAATTACTCGCCCCCGTGGCCCAGTCGCCACACAGTGAACTCACAGTCTAGATGTCACGGAATATATTCCCAGTGAGAGGTATCTCTCATAATCGATTTGTTTGACAATACAGCATTTACCGTTTATTTTTAAAAAGATAAAATGAAGAAGAAAAGGTAAGCTTTATCGACACTTATCATCAGTAAGGGCAAAAGGAATTAGTAACACTGTATTACTCTGGTCCTTATATTTTAGGGCTCCGTAGTCAATGGGTAAAAACGGGACCCTATTACTAAGGCTCCGCTGTCCGTACGTCCATCCGTCTGTCTGTTCGTCGGTCACCAGGCTGTATCTCATGAACAATGATAGTTAGAAAGTTGAAATTTTCAGAGATGATGTATTTCTGTTGCCGCTATAACAGTAAATACTAAAAACCAGAATAAAATAAATATTCAAGGGGGCTCCTATACAATAAATTCTTTTTTTTTCGATATTGATAACGGCAACAGGTAGACGCTTAAAATATTCACATATTAATGAGATATATATTCACTTTCAACATAAATAATTAAAATAAAATACAGCCAATATTTAAGGGGTGCTTCCTTACTTCGTGCTCGATTCTGACTCGCAATTGGCCGGTTTTTACGTTTATTGTGGGTAATGGGGTACTTGGCCTTCATCTCACCTCATGGTATGTAAGTGAAGATAAGGCAGTTGGTTGATAAGCCTCATCATAATCGGCTACATAAGTCCACTGTTGGACGTAAACCTCCCTCATAGATCACCATGTTATTTGACGACAGACTTCGGTATTATGGTGGTAGCTTGAATGGCACACATAGAGAGAGAGCCTACGAGTATATTTATTGTAATATATTTTTTAAATATTTTACGTGTAGGTGATAAATACGTGAGATTCTAATTGAACGGATTTCCTTATGTACTACTAAATGACACCGATTGGCCACTTTGTACTGTCCTAATTTTACCAGTAATGATGGCTGTACTAAGGTCGACCTTCTGAAGAAGGTTTAATGAAATGCCCCGCAAGCTTTACGAGAAAAACTTTCTCGAACTTTCACAAATTAAAAGAATGTTTTCGTATTCATGAATTTATTATTTTTTCGTATTGCTGTAACTGTTTATACAAGGGAGTCGAAAATATTTTAATTGGTAGAATACCTTGCTTGATTCCAGAAAAATCGGTGCAGTTGAAGTCGTCATAAGTTGTATCTAACTGCAAAAAGAGACGGCCAAGTGCGATTCGGACTTGCATATAAAGGGTTCTGCACCATGTGAGGAAATTTAGACATTATTTTTTCTTTTTGACCCTAATAGTAATTTTAGATTCCATCTCTCTTAATTTTAAGGATAAGAATACTTACAATGAAATGCTGCACTAGCATGTCTTTTTGGTAATCTGTGCCCTAAACAAGATCATTTATAACCGACATCAAAAAAGGAACTGGAAATCAATTGCCCAAAAAGTCTACTTTTGTTAAGGCAAATTTAAGATTTATATCGTTTTATCATGGATATCATTGTCAGAACTGGACAAAAAAACATAAATCCAGCAACAGGCTTTGTATAATGTTGGATTCAGGCACCAGCTCTTCCATATCTTCCCGTTACATACTTATATAAGTAAATGATTTTAGGCTGGAGTTTCCAGGCTAAAGGCGAAACTTGGAGCTACAGCAGAGCTAATCTCTTTAAACCTAAACGTAATCAACGGCGCAGTAACTCTCGGCTACAAAGGGTGAATCAGGTCAACTCTGGGACAATATAATCTCATTTCATTGTCATAGCCTGTAGACTGTAGTAGATTGAACGCAAACATCGGTTGCTTCAGTTACCTGACGGCGAAATCTTACAAACGGGAATAGAAGGGGTCGGTATCAAAACAACTGAATCTACAAAATGACTTGTTGACAAAACGACCACAGATGCAGATAGTATATATCTCAAAATGATATGGTAGCAACACGACCAATAAGCTTAAGGCCTTCATCTCAGAATGGCTAAGTATCAAAACGACTAGTTCTTAGAAAGACCCAGTAGCAGGACTTCATTAGGCCTTAGACGCACGACACACGCTGGACGCCCCTGATTACATTCTTGGATTCGGCTCCCGGTAGGGAAACCTATAATTGCTCGGTTTGGTGGGTGGTTTCTATATCCGTCTGGCTAGCTATCACCATGTTACCTAAGTCTACTTCCAAACTGCAGTGTTAATAGTACTGTTGTGTTTTGGTATGAAACCTTTAGATTTGCCAAGTACAAAAACCGTACAGCCACGAATGGCAAGTATACGGCAATTAAATATATATGTGGCTCATATTTCTAATTATCATTTTCAATTATCGTTTTTCTTATAGTCGCGTAATAAGAATAATAGTTTTAGTAAATTATTTGAGAAATATTATACGTAAAGTGTATTACTCGTATACTCGTACGCAGAGACTACGCGACGCAGCGGTGCACGGACGCCTTCACTTCGGCAGGGTGTACGATGTACATATCTATTTGCAACGATATTCAACTTCTGTGTTTGTTTCAGTTGCGGCATGGAATCACATTGCTTGTATGGATATTGCCTAGGTGTTACTAAAGCGATTAAAAGGTGGAGACCTGAGCTAGTCAGTGGTTCAGAGGCTTTTTAGGGTTTTCAGCTGATACAGTCACAAACAGACACAACAACACCTACCTTGGCCGATGTCCCGCAATGACAGCTCTGCTCCAGATAGTTCACATATATTTCACAAATAATACACACTAGCTACGTTAGCACAAAGTCCGCGAATATTTTAACTTTTTGTGACCGTCAGCGAGACGTTTTTTCGAGTGTCCAAAACCGAACGTCATACGTCACATCAGGCCGCCGTAACACCGTCTAACGGTGGAATTCAAAAACCAGCCGAAACAACCATGCGAATATGTCAGCAGCTGCTTTTCTCGTACTTCGTTCAAACCTCAATTTTTACTTAAAATTACTTCACTGAAAATAATTACCATGGTTACAGTCGCCCGATCAGTGTGAAGTTCACTGCTCTGAAGTTGCCCACGCTCTGTCAGCGCGCCGCGATACCACACGGTCAAACGACTGTATTTTTAAATTCGCCGACAAATATAGTAAATACAAAAAATAACGTCACATTTGAAAGAGCCAGAATTTATAATAAATTACCAATAGATATAAAAGAATCGACTTTAAATATTAATATTAGAAAATATCTTTAAACTTTACTTCTTTACATCGTAAGCTCCTGATCTGACTCTGTCTAACTCAGGTCTAACTGGTCTTCGCTATGCACTACCTCGCACTCACACACATTCACTTTTTTATTTTACATTCGTTTATTTTGTTGTACCTATCCAATATGATTTTTACTTCAATCAATCAATCATTTATTTATTTGTGAATATTGGTAAATATTACAGGTGGTGGTTCATATTTCGTAACATACAATTTAGTTTCACAATATTCTGCTATGAGCATACAAATATAAAATTAATAATTATAAATGATGTAAAATAATAATGATAATTACGTGTCAAAATAAAGTATTAAAATTTACTTTTATTGTATAACAATTCTTCTTTTTCTAATAACACTTAGTAACGCCATCTAGTGGCGAGAATTAGTTTTGTTACTCGACACTAGATGGCGTTACTAAAACGTCGAAATCGGAAATTAAATTTAGGCGCATTCGTTAGGTGATTGTTCGGTGCATATTATTTGTGATTTTCCGTATTTTAACTATCCATATTCTGTACGGAACCCTCGGTGCGCGAGTTCAACTCGGACTTGGTCTTTTTCAGAATATAAAGGTCAGGCCGCGGCTCCATATATTCGCGGAACGTGGCTTTTCGTAACAATTAGTTTTGCAGTTGAGACGTCAACAGATAACAAACAAACTCCACTCCTCTATTACAATATTAGTATGATTCGTCTATTTGTGTGCTAATAGTACTGACTGTCGTATTTATCTCGCGTATGCAATTCCACCAATTCCACCTAACTCGCACTCTGCTAATGAGTAATTCAGCTACCGGAAGTGGAAGTGCTTACATAGCCATAGCGGAACCGGATGTGGCAAGCAGAGCATCCGGCCGCATAGGACGTGCCATTTGTGCTACACAAGCAATGTTTGTGCAGCTTCAATTGCGGTTTGTATGACAATATCTGCTATATATATATAAAATTTTCTGCAGTATGTGCTCGCCTTTAGAATAGGCCCACCCAAATTCAACCCTCAGATTTAATGAGATCACCAATCCGTCTTAAAATCGTAGTGATTATGGCAAATCACCTCAAGAAACCCCCGTTTTCATGTATTGTGGGTTCTGGTTCGGCTTCGGTTCCATACTGAATCACAAAAGTGCTATTAACACTGCTGTTTGGCGGCAGACTAAGTTGCATGGTGGTAGCTAGCCAGGCAGGCATAGAAAATGCCTTACCACCAACCAAACCAATACCAATAGGTCCCATGGAAATCGAATCCGGGAACTCGTTAGTCCGAGCGTGTAGCCCTTAGGACAAAGGACGATGTCATAATGTTTGGCGGCAGACTTAGGTAACGTGGCGAATCGTAAAGAAAAATTAGAAATTAATTAAAAAATAAGCCAATAATTATATTTTTATAGCGGGAGGAAAGAAATAAAACTTTTCTTTTCTTTTTTCAAAAACTTTTTATTCATTTTACATTTCATAGTTCAACACACACCGTAGAAACTTTCACATACAATTTTAATCAAATAATTGATTTTTTTTACTTATTTTCTATATAAAGTCTAGAAATAACATCCTTTGGATCTAACTGATAAAACTTACATTACGAGATAAAAGTCTTGATAAATGGCATTCGCTATAATTAAATAATACAAAACCGAGAAATAACTAATTCGTAATTATTTATTTAAAAAACGATAGCTTAAATAATACAAGGAAAACTCTTCGGGGTCAATTGATCCCACAGACCACTTCAAAAACATATGTAGATACTCGTATATAACATTAGAATCATTAAAACTTTTTGAATTTAAAATGTAGGTATAGCTATCAAAAATGAATGTAAAAAAATTTGTTTGAACTCTGAATGTTGCCGGTCCCGAAACTATTTTTCCGGTTCCATTTTTAGTTTTTAGTAAATTTGTAGACATTTTTTTAAAAAGTAAAGAAAATATTCTAAAATCGAAAACAGCACTTGAATTAAAGATCTGCAATAGGCCCTTAGGAACTAACTCTTTCCTTAAAGCATTTTTACATTGTAGACATTAACTAAAATAAAATTAATTCAGAGTTTTAGCAACTAAAAACTTCACCAGTCATTAACCATTAAAATGTTCAGTCGTTTTAGTAGCCTAAATAGTCACAAAACACTTTGTCTAACATTAAAATTTTCCAGAAATTATAAAAGTTAAAAACTTAATCTAAATTCACTAATTACATTTTCTTTGACATCGACACTTAAAGCTTTTAATTTTAGGCTCCTTTGAATCTCTTCAGAGTAAATTTTACGTAAACTCTGTGAAAAGAATTTTTCGATTTTATTTAACACTGAAATTAAAAATTGTAGCAATTTAAAAGCATTTAAAAAGTTATTATTCTTTATTATAAAACACTTCGATTTGTAGCGAAAGTCATGTAAAATATATTTTTCTAGCGATTTTCCCGCAACTTCATCCGCGTCGCCTTAATAAGTTAACCCTTGCTTTTGACACCTTTAATCACGCCATTCAATTTACACTAATTAATGACGCGTTCAAAAAGAACTAAGAAACCGACTTCCAATGCCCTAAAAGTCTACAGAATTCATCCCCTAAAATGTTCATCCTTAGAGGTAAGAATTATCTGGATATATATTTTGTTTTTGTAGATTTTCTCAAAAAACCCTAAATCAATTTCGATAAAATGTATATGGGGCCACCTCTAAAGTAAGATCTACCAAAAAAATGAAGTCGGTTGAAAATCATTGACAAATTGTATTCAATAAACGTAAACGTAATAACAAACGCTTCAACTACAACTTGGGAATCTTCAAAAGAAGAGTAAATAGGCACCTTCTAGACCAACATGTAACATCGTCGACCTCATCGTCACTTACCATCAGGTGAGATTGAGGTCAAGTGTTGCTCTATCTTTAATAAAAAAAACTGGATATTTAAGCGAGCAATTCAAATTGTAAATCACGTAAAATTGTAAATCGCAATTGATCATTACGTGGGCTAGTAAATCGATGTAACTTTACATGATTTTCGCCGTACAATCCCAAAACACAAACATTTTAATAAATTTTCACCTATCTAATAGATTATGAACAATTTTTACACGTGAGTACCATTTGTACGTTGAGATCCACTACCTGTAAAAAGAGAAAAAAAATTCATCAATATGTTTAAGCAACCTATGTTAGGGTTCGGTTTATCGTAATCTACTTATAGAGAATATTGGTGGTAGGTCATTTTCTGTATTTCTATCCAACGGCTTTACCGTCACTTAACATCACCGTCCTTGCGTGCTTACCCAGAAGCCAAAAGGTAAAGGCGGGTCTGCTAGCTTCATACCCGAGCATTACACTGCTGTTTGGAGGCAGTAACCTGTATACTTGCAGGATACTTAAAGCCAGAGGCGAATTAAGGAAATAATCTACAGGAAATGGGCGGCAGCATCAGCAACATCTTACTGCGATCTCACTAATCCGCCTGACAAGTGTCGTGATTATGAAGAAAAAAACCGGTAAAGCGCGAGTTGGACTCGCGTACCGAATATGGATAGTTAAAATATGGAAAATCATAAAAAATATGCACTGAACAATCCTCGAACGAACTTTGTTACTCTATGTCTATTGTTACACTAGATGGTGTTCCCAATACTTTAAAACGCGCGTCTCAAAAAAATTACGTTTTATTGCATGGGAGTCCACTTAAAACATGTCTTTTATTCTGATTTTTTTAGTATTTGTTGTTATACTCGTAGCGGCAACAGAAATACATCATCTGTGAAAATTTCAACTGTCTAACTATCACAGTTCATGAGATACAGCCTGGTGACAGACGGACAGAAAGACAGACGGATGGACGGACAGAGGAATCGTAGTTATAGGGTCCCGTTGGTTACCCTTTGAGTACGGAACCCTAAAAACACTATTGGAAAGTAAAACTTGGCTTTCTATGGATGTCAAATCCATTAAGATTATTGCGAGCCTATAACACTGTAATATATATCCTATTATTTATTCCATTATAGTACATAAATTGAATTACGTGAACCTTTACCTTTGACAGTAATTTGACTGGACAAGTTCCCTTGGCTGGGAGGCGGCAGGATGTAGAGCGCTCCGGACGAATTCGAAGGTTTAGGCACCTGAAGGATAACATCGTCATTATACTGAACTCAAATCTCAATGTCAACTGAACGAACGAATATACAAGATGAAATAAGGCTTCGTTCCTCATCAACATTATCCGTGTTGACAAACATTATCCCAAGGAAACACTTTCCTGATATGAAAACGTAGATGCAAAAAATCATGTCGATCCGTTGCTCTTTTGGTATATTAAAAAGGGACAAACAAACAAAAGCTTCTGAGTTTACAGAGTGCTACAATTTGGATATCTTCAAGTCCAAAGCGAATAGATTATTTCTAGGCAACCGTAAACCAACCTATTTAGACCACATCGTCGCTTAACATCAGGTGAAATTGCTGTCAAACGGTAGTCTATCTAATTAAAAAAACTTTTGCGTTTATTAGTACACTGATATAAGAAATTGGAGCATTTTATTATTTCAAATACGTACTCCAATTCGTGTTTTTTCAGCTGTGGTAGTATACATGTTGTCTTGATGTTGTATTAATTTTAATCATATCCGCGCATGTGTAATTCAATTCAATTCTTAATATTTATGGCAACTACTAACTTCATAGTAATTCTGTCAAAACCTGGTGTCCAAAAAGGCAACGTGAAAAAGGAAATAATCGGTTTGCCAGACACGCGATTCACTTTGAGAGAACTAAAACAAAAAGGAGAAAACTAACACGAAACATTGTTAAGTAACTAGAGGGATTACAACTTTATATTGTTGGAATGAATAAAATTAGAAAGAGTATAAACAAAACGAGAGTAGACATAAGAAAGAAGAGATTTGAGATTAGAAGGACGGGGGATATTGTAGGGGAGAAAATTGTAAAGCGACGATTTATTATTAGGGCAACAGGAAAAAATATGGCCCGGTGTACCTTCGTCTAAGCCACATTCGCAAATAGAAGAGTCACTTGACATACAACATAAATCTTTTGTCAAAGTTAAAATGGTAGATATTAAAAATGACAAAATCTATAGTGTCAAAATTATTAGTGTCAAACCTATAATTATAAGTATTTATTTATACAATCCTTTTATCCAAATAGTATATTTTTAAAGGTGTTAGTGACTTACTTGAGGCTGGGCCCCACTGTTAGTGGACGATGATGAAGCCACTGGACTCGTCACTGGCCTCGATGATGATGATGAAGATGGTGACGTGCCTGATGTCACTGATCATAAACAAATTACTTAAGAATATTTTACCCCTTTACCCAATACCATACCATACAATTTAATGAATTACCACGACACACGGGCTTTCAATGAGATTAATTGCGATAGTCAAAATTGCAATCAAAACATACAACTTCAAAAATTCGATTATAAAGAACTGTTTTCATTTTTTCAGTGTGGATTCGGTATCGTGGAAAGTAGAAGACAACCTTCGTTAAATTCTGGTTGAGAATACGAGTACGTAACCATGTACCACTGAAAGTTGCAGGTAAAGAAAGAAGCTACTTTGAGATTGATGCTCCTTATTAAATAAATAAAAATAAAGGAAAATGTTTTATTGACACATGAGACAGTAAAAGGCAACCACTTTACGTCTTTGTACAAATATTTTGATTTTAAGTGGTGTTGCCGACGCCGAACTATAGGCTACACAAAATGAAGAACAAGACTTCAAGGCCACCCTCGTGCAAATCCTCAAGAAGCTAACGGACAATAAGGTTGGTGATTGTTCTAAATCCTTAGATTCGCGCTTGCCGCTGTTCGATGGGCGCGTCACTGAGTGGCTTCTCTTCCAAAAGTGCTACGAAGACTCAAAGGCGGCGTTCACTGCAGCAGGGAACTTAGCAAGGCTAAACGCTGCGCTTCGCGGCTCAGCACGTGAAACCGTTAGTAGTCTCATTATTTCTGCGCAAGATCCTGATCTCGTCATGATGGAGTTGCAGCGAAGGTTTGCACAACCAGAATTCATCATCATGCATGAAATAGCGTCGATACGTGCTCTACCCAAGCTACCCAATGAGGTTGGTAAAGAACTTAATATTTTCGCCTCTAAGGTTAGGAATTGCGTAGAGTCTATTAAACTGATGAAAAGAACAGAGTTTTTATCTTCACCAGAGCTCTACACTGCGGTGTTGGTAAAATTGACACCGTTGTTGAGAGCTCGATTTGTCGACTACGCAGCTCCTAAACTTTATAGTGGGAAAACCAAGATCGAGCTGATGGCAGAATATCTCTCTCAAGAGGTGAGTTTGCATCTGCAACTGGCTTTCATACCCGATTTGCATCTTGACAAACATAAATCAGACAAATGTGTCAAAATTCATTCTTTGAACGATGTCATTTTGAGTAAAGAGGTTGGTGACGAGGAGATTAAACATGTGAGTACGCAACGGTCTTCCTCTATATTCCCAGGCAAAACAGCGACATCTTTTCGAAAGTCCTCGAACTCTGTAGCTACTGTATGCTCCCTTTGTAAAGATGGTTGTCATTTTCTGATTGACTGTAAGAAATTTCTAGTTCTGAGCGTTGACGACAGGTGGCAGTATGTAGTTAATAATAAAATATGTAGGAAATGCCTTAGGCCCGCCTCTCACAACGTGTATACATGTAGGCGCATGCCTTATTGCAAGGCTCCTAGTTGTCATCGAGCTCGTAGTCATCACACGCTTCTTCATCGAGAACCAGAATGTTCTAATCACTTTGACTCTACATGTGTCCCGTCTTCGTCTGTAGCACAGCCGAGTACTTCATCGAAGAAAGATTTCCCTGATGTGTCAGTGGCACATTCTTTCCCAGACTGCTCGCAGCTGTTGCCGGTGGTACTTAAGGTGGTACCTATCACAGTATCTGGTCCTCTAGGTAGCGTGGCTACGTACGCGCTGCTGGATGACGGTTCCACGGCAACACTAATAGATGAAGAAGTCGCAGCAGCTGTTGGTGCTCGGGGTCCTACTTCATCTATCAAGGTAAACTGCATAGGCGGTCTTTCAAAAGAATCTGAAATAAGTTTTGTCGATGTGACCGTAAAAGGTCAAAATAGTTCGGATTCACATGTGCTCAGAAATGCACGGGCTATTTCAAACCTGGGCATACGACCTCAGTCTATTTCTCTCGATGAAATTAAGGCTTTTACTCACTTGGCCGACATAGCACCTACGCTTTGTTACGAAAATGCAAAGCCTACAGTTTTGATCGGAGCCGATAACTGGCATCTTACGATTCCATTGTCAGTGCGTCGTGGTGCTCGTCATCAACCGGTAGCAGTCGAAACTCTACTCGGTTGGGTCCTATTCGGTTACACTTCGAGTAAAACCGCTCCGGTCGACATTTTTAATCACGTAACAATGTCTCATAAAACTGAAAATTCTTTAGACGAACTTATAAAACAACATTACAGTCTGGACTCTATTGGCATTACGAAAAAAGACTTTCCCTCTGAAAACGACAAACGTGCGTTCAACATTTTGCAAAGAACTACATGTCGCTTAGATTCAGGTCGTTTTTCTACCGGTTTATTATGGTGTGCTGATAATTTGAATGTCCCGGATAGTTACAATTTAGCACTGTCGCGCTTTCGGTCTCTCGAAAGGAAGTTTGAAAAAGATCCAGTATACGCAAAATTATACCGCGATAACGTAAAAAGCACTATTGAAAAGGGTTACGCTGAACTTTGTGATGCCCCACCGAATCCTGACGGTGTCAAATGGTATTTGCCGCACTTTGGTGTTATTCACCCTCAAAAAAAGAAGCTGCGGGTGGTACACGATGCCGCCGCCAGAGTTATGGGTGTTAGCCTTAACTCATTATTATTGGCCGGACCTGATCTATTGCAACCACTGCTGGGAATCCTAATGAGATTCAGGGAAGGTTTAGTGGCGCTTACAGCAGACATTAGGGAAATGTTTCCGCAGACCAGGATAGGTAGAGGATCGCGATGCGCAGAGATTTCTATGGCGTAATACATCAGAAGAGCCTCTGCGTGAATTTAGAATGTCCTCGATGATTTTTGGTGCTGTCTCAAGTCCCTTTACAGCAATTTACCTAAAAAATCTTAACGCTGAGGATCATAGGCATTTGTTCCCGCTGGCGGCTGAAGAGATCATCACTAACCACTACATGGATGATTATTTGGGTAGTCTAAATACTGTGGAGGAAGCAGCTCAGCTAGCTCACGACATTGTAGAGGTGCACTCTCGTGCTGGATTGGAGATGCGGTCGTGGGTCTCAAACTGCAAGCAAGCACTTTCACGGCTTTCCCCTGAAGCTCGGTCTATTCCACGTTGTTACGTAGATTGTAATGATCCTTGCGAGATTCAGCTTCACGTTTTTGCCGACGCGAGTGAGCTTGCGTATGCTTGTGTGGCTTATTGGCGCTTTCAATACCTTGACAAAAGCATAAAGCTGGCTTTGATCGCTGGCAAGGCAAGACTTACTCCTTTGAAGCCAGTCTCTATTCCACGTTTGGAATTACAAGCAGCCCTTATTGCCACTCGCCTGGCAACTTATATCCTGGAAGCTCACAGATACACAGTCGCATCTACTGTCTTTTGGAGCGACAGTGTAACCGTACTGAGATGGCTTCGAAGTGATGCTCGAACATTTAAACCTTTTGTGGCCCATAGAGTGGGTGAAATTCTAGAGACAACAAAAGGACATCAATGGAGATATGTCCCAAGCTCTTTGAACGTTGCCGATGATGCTACCAAAACTAAATCTAAATTCGAAATTTCGTCACGTTGGTTTTCTGGCCCTGAATTTTTGACCAAAGCCGCGGCAACTTGGCCTAAGCTACCGTTCGATGAGCTCAACTTTCCACCTGTTCTGGATGAACTGAAACAAACAGAGCAGGTGGGAGTTATTGAAACCGCTGTATCGCTACCTTCACCGGTTGTGGCAGATATATCGCATTTTAGCGATTGGTTGCGTTTACTTCGCGCTACAGCTAGCATTTTTTTGGCTGCTAGATTATTTCGGCTTAATTTGGTTCAGACTATACCTCAAAATTACAAAATTCTAAATTCTTCTGATATGGATAAAGCGGAAAGAAACCTGCTCCTCAAGTCTCAACTGGATTCATTTCGAGAAGAATATGAACACTTAAAATCAAGCTCTCCGTTTCCCAGCAGAAGTCCACTACGAAAATTGGACGTGACTATAGATGAAAACGGACTTCTAGTTTTATCCGGGAGGACTGCAGCTGTTCAAGTAAAATCTTTTCGACCAAATCCGATTGTATTAATTGCCAAGCATCCCGTCACGCAACTATTGATTGGCCATTATCATAGAAGATACGCTCACGCCAATATAGAAACAGTCGTAAACGAAATGCGTCAGAAATTTTACATTTTTGGATTGCGACCAGCTGTGCGGCGCTTTGTAAAAGCATGCTATTGGTGCAGGATACACAGAGGTTTGCCGTCTACTCCACCAATGGGAGATTTGCCTGCAGATCGTCTTGCCTTCGGCAGTAAGCCATTCACATTTACTGGCTTAGATTACTTTGGCCCTATCACTGTGACAATTGGACGGCGTAGAGAAAAGCGATACGTGGCTCTGTTTACCTGCCTAACGATTCGAGCGGTCCATTTGGAAGTTGTGAGTAGCCTTTCATCAGATTCCGCAGTTATGGCTTTACGTCGCTTCGTGGCCCGGCGCGGCTGTCCTACACGGATATATTCTGATAACGGCACAGCTTTTGTTGGAGCAGATACAACTCTCAAACATCTATATCAAGTGGATATGCAAACTGCAGCAAGTACATTACGTTTTGAGTGGCGCTTTATTCCCCCAGCCTCACCGTTCATGGGAGGATGCTGGGAGCGTCTCGTCCGTACCGTGAAGGTTGCGCTGAATGCGACGCTAAAGGAACGCTCACCTAGTGAA
Source organism: Carcina quercana (assembly GCA_910589575.2). NCBI lineage: Eukaryota > Metazoa > Arthropoda > Insecta > Lepidoptera > Depressariidae > Carcina > Carcina quercana. Next base: position 3,076,121 of record OU342451.1, on the reverse strand, counting down.
GAAGTTTTTTATACGCTTTTGTTAGAAGCGGAGGCGTTGGTAAATTCGCGGCCCTTAACGCACGTTTCCACGGAACCAAGCTCCGAAGAGTCCATCACACCGAACCATTTTTTGTTGGGGCAATCATCGCCATATTGGCCACTTGCTCGGGTCGATGACACAGATCTTATTCGAAGGGTAAATTGGTGTAAGGGGCTTCGCCTGGCGGATCATTTTTGGGCAAGATGGGTAAAGGAGTATTTGCCAATATTAACCCCTCGCCCGTCCGTCAACTCTGTGTCGTCGCCTCTTAAGGTAGGAGACGTTGTGCTGATAGCAGATGGCAACCTGCCACGCGGTGTGTGGCCTAGAGGTCGCGTCTCCAACGTCTACCCGGGCAAAGACAACGTAATTCGTGTCGCAGACGTGACTACAGCAGCTGGGGTGTTACGGCGCCCTACTAGGAAGCTCGTGGTGTTGGGCTCCTCACTTTAAATTCCCTCTAAATTTGTTCGGCGACGTCGCCTACTAAGTTGTGCGCTGCACGGGGCCCGCGATGTTGCCGACGCCGAACTTCTTAGAATAATTATTGTCTATGAAGCTTTTTATTCTTTTGTTTTTTATACGTTTAGCTTTTGTTTTTACAGTACATTCATGGAACCCAAAAATGGTGGTTTTATTCAATATATTTTACGCCCGTAAATAACAAGTGGTATGTGGCAAAAGGGGCAAATTCAGCGTATGTTGACAATTATTGCACCGCGCAGATTTTCAGATCAGAGATTACTAGCCCGTCTCCCAAGCTTGGCGATTCACTCACAGAAAGTCCCTTGTAGCGATTTCAGTAGATAGATAGATATAAACTGTATTCGTCACGACACACATACAGAAAAAATAATACAAAATATCAGGAGAAACACTAAAATAACAATTACACATAAACTAATCTTAACATACATACAATTAAACAATAACTAAGGCTAAAACTAATACATTTGGCTGATGTGACGCTTTGTGTCGTGACATAAAGGGCGCTGGCTCAGCATATTGCCACGGGCTATGAAGCCATAAGGCAAAGCTAGTTAATAAATGTACGATTGTCTTCAATAAAACACAATGTAAACGAAGTAAAGGTCCTGTAGGAATTTTAGTACCTTAAAGAAATAATGCAATGTTGATTCTGAGTATTTAGAAGTATCTCAAAAGGTTGGAAATTTATAGCTTACCTGGCATAGGGAGTTGGTTAGAATTCCTAACTGTATAATACGGTGGTGGTGACGGTTTCCCGACAGGGTTTGAAGCGTTCGCTTGTGGCACATAAGCTGTGAACAAACAGGAAGCGTTAGTAATGGCGAGGTGCAGAAGAAAAGCACTGTAGCGCTCTTGATCGCAGTGCTTCTATACTTGTGAAGTAGATGATCAACTCGACATTTCCTGTCGAAAAAAGGTATGAAAATCCTTATAAATAAATATACTTGTGATTAAACAGTTATTTTGCCTCAGTCTCTTTTGATAGTAAAATAAGGCTGTCGATTAAAGGTGTTTTATCAGGAGCATCAAATTACTAATCGCTGTCTATTTTATCACCAAGTTCCGAACGCAGCAACGCAATTTTGTAGTTAACTTATATAGCAAAGTAGCAGTAGCTATAGCTGCTCAAACAAAGATCACCATCATCAACCGCCTATATACGTCCCCACTGCAGGGGTTCCGGCCTACTCTCCTACAGAGAGTGTATGGGTCACAATCTACTTTGCACACACCTTTGAATTTCTTATCAGGAGTTTGCAGTTTTCCTCACAATGTTTTTCTTCACCGAAAAGCTTTCAATTTTAATTCAGTATTGATGATTTTTATCATTCGTACATAAATTCAAAATAACAAATTGGAACTCATTGGTACGAGCTAAATTCGAACCCAGAATTCGATTGTTCAAAGACTGACGCTCTCAAAGACTTCAAGCAAAGCTGCCAATCTGATATTAAATAGGTACCCTAATTGTATGGTATCCTTCGCACTTAATTCTTATGTGATTTGACCAGTAATACTCACACAGAGGGCCACTGCCTCTTAGATACGGATTCCCATACGTAGCAGCGTACCTGACGTCCATACCGCCAGACAAAACTACACTTGGATTCGCCATTGGTATCACTGTTGAAGAAAACACTATATCAACGTAAAATACAAAGCTAATAATGTAGCTGATGATAATTTCGAATGTAAAGGATACAGACAAGAATAGTACGCGAACAAGGATATACAAAACAAAATATGTTATTCATAGTACAAACTTCATCAACATCCCTATGGCTTGCACTAAGCGTTTTCCTTCTAACTTTATCATGCCTACAGCTAGGGAGTGGTGGCTGTATTACCATGGTTTGGGTGTTTTTAAGTCGAGATTGAACAATCACCTTCTAGCTACATGATTAAAAACTCTACATATCTGCTACTTTTATGATTCTTGGCGCGAACTTGAAAAATGGTGGTTCATTGCAATTTTGTTAATTCGTTAATAACACTGTTATGTGTGTTTTTGTGTTATAATGGAGTGATATAGTGCAAAAAGTGTCACGGACGGTGTTATAGTATCAATTACGCAAAATTGCGAGGGTTTCGACGCTATCGGAAGAGTTTATCATGTCGAGTACATTCGGCATATGGATTCTTTCGAATAATGTTGAAACCAAGGCTGGCCTTTGAAATTCTCGTCAAGAATCCAAAACAAGCGATAAAATGTACACATTATACATTTTATTGAGATAGCTGAAGAAATGGCTTCGGCATAGTTTATAACCTCAAATTTTTTTCACCTAATTTTACCCGTCATTGGCTAGATAACCACTGGTTAAAGCCATATTATGATATTAAAGATATTCTTACCGTCCGGTCCTATCAATCCGGCAAGTCTGCCGCAACTAGCTTGTCTATTCAATGAACTACAATGGCTCGGAAATGCTAGCTCATTACTCCTTGTCAATGAGCCGGTCAAGGAGTCTGCGTTTGGAGGGGCGTAGTCCCTCGTGTAGTCAACGTAAGGTACGTAGCCATTACTTTGACCATGGACCTGAAAACACGGATAATGGTTAGTCCACTGCTGGGCATGGGGCTTGCAAATACTACTATGCTTATCTGACGTGTTGGTGATCAGTATAAGACATTGGTGATGAAAAGTTTTATGAAATTGTTCATCTTCTGGTATTGAGTTGCCTGAAATGATACCCATGAAAAGGCATGATTCTATTAAATCTGGAATCTATCAATTATTAATTGAAAATAGACGTTCCGCGAACGGAAGCCCCGACAGGTCTTTGTAGACTTATAATTTAAAAACCTAATTATCAAATGAAAGTGTTTTAATTAATATTTCGGAATATTTCTAACTAATCTTCTTGTACAGATTAAACACGCACAAAATAATTAGCTTAAAAATTAATATGGCGTCAACGAAATGACATCACGCTTTCCACTAAGTAAAAAAACTGGCCAAGTGTGAGTCAGACTCGCGCAAGAAGGGTTCCGTACAGAATATGGATAATTATCAACAATCCTATAACGAATGCGCCTCGATTTTCGTTATAAATTTAGTTTTGCAGTAGCAGTAGTAGACGAGTACGACGCTAGATGGCGCTAATTGTATGTGATATCGCACGTCTCAAATTAGATACAGCCTGGTGACAGACGGACGGACGGACAGCTGAGTCTCAGTAAAAGGGTCCCGTTTTTACCCTTTGGGTACGGAACCCTAAAAAGAATAATTTTGTGCGAACAAAACACTACCAAATATACAATTATTGTGTTTTGCTAACAATCTTAACATCTTCTTAAATTTTTAAATAATGCCGGCTTTAAAACGCCTTTTTTGATGACACTATCGAAAGAGTCATTCTGTACATTTTCTTCAGAAGCATTCAGATCATTAAATCGTAGTTATAACAAATGTTGACAAAATCAACAAGGAATCTTCAATTATTACGAATCAAAATTGTGTCGTCTTTAGGAAGACTTTTTTGGAGCATACCTTGAAGTTCAAATTGCTGATAGCTTGGTTGAAATCACCACTATATCTCTGATACTGTTTCATAAGCTCGTTATCATAACTGGGATCTGGCAGTGGCACCGGCCCAGCTAGCGGCAGTCCAAGGTTGGTGGTCAGGTGAAGAGTGGAGTGTAGATCGGTTTCTGATCCACCGTTAGAGTTGTCCTGAAAGAGTATTAGATTTAGTGATCTAATAAAACCCTAAACGACTTAATTTTAATGCTACTCAGGTCATCTTTGTATGCATGACTATATTAATTATAAGTACCTGGGCGACCGGAGCTTTGCTCAGAGTTTTGGGCCAAAAGTAGAATTTTCTTCTTAATTTGGATTAAAAACTTGAATAAATAAATAATAACAAAAAAATTAACTTTGTATCCAACCGGGATTGGAACCCGGACGGACACCTTTGATTGTTAATCTTGTGCCTTAGCCACTTGACGACGATAATTATGTACAAGCGTTTGAAATTAGCGACTATATTTTGCGTGCAAAAGAAAACCACATGAAAACTCAAAAACACGCGTTTTCACAGACATAAGACTAATCTAGATAGATTTTTCGCCCCTGAAAACCCCCACATAACAAATTTCAGCGAAATCTGAGCCGTTTCCGAGATCGCCGGTATAAATATATATACGAGAGTTGCTCATTCAAAGGTTAGATTTTTTTTAAATAGTAACAAATCGAACTGAGCGGGAATCCTGCGTCTCTAAAAAGTTCCCTGCGAATGATTTGCAAACTAAGCTGTCGGTCCTATACCGTTTGCGTGATAGGGCGACATCTATCGAGCATTGATTTATATTAATTGCAATTAACCATCATCTAACGCTTCAGCTAGATTCATGTTGGCAGAGATTTACGTTTATTCTTTAGTTAGCTTAATTGCGCCTCAAATATTACATACGAAACAAACAAAAAATACTATAGTAATATTTGTTTTGATGATGAAGTCCTTTTCTGTACGACATACTATCAATGTATATATAGCGGTAGTGAAAGATACTATAGTACTACCTTTACTTAAGGTTTCTTGATATAGAATGCTCCCATCTTACTACGCGATGAGATTGATAAAAAAAAGGTACTTACAATACCGCAACTTCCTTCAATCTGTCTCAGCTCTAGCTTCAGATCACTGACATTGGAACTTCTGTCACTGTCTTTGAATGGATCACATGTCTTCACGTCAGTGAGGTCAGGTTTCTTCACATCAGAGCTGCTGGTCTTCCGATGGCATAGCATTATTATGAGCATAGCAATCAGGACGAGGGTTGCTGCCGACGCGCAGCTCGATGTAATGAGGACGATTGGAAATGATTCTGGAAGAGTTTCATGAGATTAGGAATGTGGGAAACTAAAGTTCTACTAATGCTTATTGCACACTTATTGATACAGCCAGCGCCTCTTTAGCATGAAGCTTCTGTCTGAGCACGATAACCATCAGTGGAGATGAAGGCCAAGCGCAAATCCATCATAAATTAAATTAGATATTCATTGTACACATGCCGCCTCTGATACTCACTCTCTTGGAATTCTTCAGTCTCATTCTAGTACAGCCACGGAATGACAGTAGGTGCTTTTGTTTGAAGGCAGTAATCATGGTGCAGTCGAACTGTGCCATGCGTTGCTGACATTTGTTTTTAAATGATAATTACTTACTGTCCGGGATCAGCTGGATCTCCACACTGTCAGATCCATAAACATTGGTAACGCTGCAGTTGTAGGTCCCAAAGTGCCTTGGTCGACTTTCCCGAATGATCAGCGTTGATTTGGTCATCCCGTCTGTCAATGATTCTTCTAGAAAGACATATTCCTAAAAGAAAATTAACTTTTAAAAATGGAATATAAAGTATCATGAGACAACCTGGTCAAGTACCATTGAGGATAGCATCCGAATAAGGCACGCTGGCTGAGGCGTGTACGTATTTGAGGCATTAAGCCGAACCTGCCTGCTGCCTTAGGTAGGCAATATCAATCAGCTATTGCTGGACACGCACCGAAATTCTCCACCGCTATATGAACTACGGCGTTAACATTGGTAAAATCACTCATGATTCACTAAACCAACAATAAAACACATGGTGATAGAGTATGATCATAACAAAAATTTGGATGACTGCTTGCAAATTTGGATAAGAAATCTACCACAACATCCAAATAATTTTTGGTCAATAAGTATTATCCAAATATCTCTCGAAACCTTAGCCATGACTTGATGCATTTGCTAAAAAGCATACCTGATTCAGGAAAGAATTGAGTTCAGCTCCACCGAAGGTCCACATGACGTAATCTGGCTTTGGCACCGAAAATGTGACACACTCTATCCTCACGCTGTCACCTTCCACACCGTACTGGGTTTGATTGGACGTTATCTTCGGTGGCCCTGGTAAAAACAATTTGCTACAAAATTACTCGTCACTAATAAAACTGCAATAAAAATTCACGAACCCGTCACCAGATTCAGTGATACAGACCATTGCAGACCAAAACATTTGGTATTAGGGAGATGCCCTTGACCGTGTCAATGAAGAATATAGATATAGATAGTTCCCTAATCTGTTATGACATCCTAAAATATTAGTGTTTCTTTCAAAGAAGCATCTCTTACTCCGCTTACTACTCGAACCCTCGTGGCCTTTATTCCTTCACCTTGCGTAACTGTATTTTATGTATCGTATAAATCCTTTGTAAAACTTAGATGAAACTAAGGGCAAATTTTAATTTGTAAAACCAAATCAAGCCAATCTTCATTCGCAATTTTCAAAGCCTATTCCTTTCCCAGACAAACGAAAATGCCTAAAATGTTTAATTATTTAGATACTTATTGAATTTGTTTGTTGCCAGTTAGGGACTTAACCTCAGGAATAATAATGAACTTTGGCGTGCACCTAGCTTATTGCTTGAAGAAAGACATAATATGTTACTTTTTATTCAGATAGAAAAAATTGAGAATTCTACGAAGACAAAAAAGCATTGTATTTAAAAGACAAGTCATGAAACATTTGTAAGAACGAATCAAACGCGGACAATAGTAAATGAACGGAACGATGACAAAAACTCCCCAACTAAGACCTCCTTGTAAGCATAATGTCCTCCCCAAACTCAATAGATCTTCCAAACTTTCAAACTTGTCTAGTTCACGGGATGTTCGAGTTCGGGATGACCTCGCAAATGACATTTGCCCAACTTTATGCCAACAGGTTGACATTTGGATCGTGTTTACACTGGGACAATTGGTGGGTAAGTATGACAGAGGGACAAGCCAGTAAATTATATTACAAGTGGACAATTCAAAAGACTTTTTCGTATCCAGTAAGATGTTGTTACGTAGGTAGATGCAGTTGCCCATCTCCTGAATAGTGTTTAGCTTAGTCGCGATATACGACACTCTCAGAGTGACAAGGGGTCAAGAGATTCGATGATTATCGTGACTAATTTCAGAAGTGAGATAACGAAGTGCAACCAAGTGCAAAAAGGACTTCGCAGGTTTTGCACTCACTGTAATAAGAATTAATAAATATTTGGCATCCCTATCTGTAACGTGGCTCAACATATAGGCTGTCCTTTCTTTCGTTTTCTTCTAACAAAACACTCCAATATATATAACATACTTCTTGGGTCCTAAAATTGATGCAGAATTCCGCCTGAATTGACAAGGAACGTTTTACGCAACTCTCATTCACGTAGCTATTTATATGTACTATCATGGTCAATGTCTTGTCTTTACATCATCTTTTAACAGGAGATAGTGTAGTTTATCGCTATATTTCAAATGCTGTTTTGTTCATAGTCTTTAAATATGATGTCATCCAGATTGACCAGGATGAGGGAACGAGATTCCACCATTTAGCGATTGTGCGGAATTTTGGTAGCACTAATTTTTAAACACAAATGAATGTCAAATTAAAGCTCCTTGATATATCTTATATATTTCTGTTCAAGCTTTACCGTTTAACTATTTGAAAATGCTCCACAAACAAGTTGTAAAGAGCTTGATAGCCAATGGATTTTTTTAAATCTTCTTTAAGCTAGCTAGCTTTCTAGATCTACTGTCTTCTTCATTGTCCTCGTGCTAACTACTTCTAACAGCAGAGATAGTGAGCAACTTTCCACAAACATTTTGTAAACGGCTTGGCAGCCAATTGCCCGAAATGACAGAGACGGTTTGCGTTGATAACTTTAACTGCCGGAATTGTGTCAAGATCTGGATAAATGCGTACGATGGATCGGAGGGGTCTTAGATTTCAATACATTAATAGGCCATATAACAACTTTGACCTAGAAAGTCAGTGGTATGTCCAATGTCTTGTACGGGCGCGTATGGTATGGTAAAAACTGGGCCCGCGTGGTGGACTAGCCCATACTCTCTCTGTAGGAGAGTAGGCCTGGGCCCCTGCAGTGGGGACATATATAAGCTGTTGATGATGGTGTGAAACCAGTTCAACTCCTGAACCCCACACTGCACGTGGCCCGACATGCACTTGATCGGTTTTGTTTCAGAATTTCAGTTCAATATTTATTAGTACAACTATTACTGCCAGTTCAATGAACTTACCTTTAACATACACCATGGCTGACGCCTCTATGTCAGGATAATTGTCAACACTAGCTCTGCACCAGTACTGACCCGCTGTATGCTGGCTGATTGTGACCGTCAGGTTCGGTGATTTACCCATTCTCTGTCACGGAGAAAAAAACAACGCTCAAAAATATTCTGAAAGATATCAATAGACGAATACGTCGTCTCTTTATGTTCTTATGGTTTCTATGACAGTCTCCGTGGCCTATAAACTAAACGCTTGAACTTACAATCCGGGTTTGATTCCCAGTGGGGGTACTAATTGGTACTCGGTTTGTTTGGTGGTATTTTCTATGTCCGCCTGGCTAGCTACCACATGTTAAATAAATCTAACTCCAAACAGACATGTTCATAGCACTGTTGTGCGTAGAACCAGTACCTCATTAGCTTGACGCTCCTTATCGTCACTTACCATCAGGTGAGATGAAGGCCAAGTGTAATTCCATTGTTTACGTCACTTTACTACTCACTCGCACATATACTTCTTTTAAAAAGTGCGAGCGAGAGAACTAGATAGATTGAGAAATAATGAAGCTGATGTCAACTCACAACAACTCGGTCGTTCTCGTACCGTAGCCACGTGGTCCTGGGTTGAGGGTGACCGTCCACTACACACGTTAACATCCCTGTAGACCCCGCTTCACCTTCAAGGTTCTGAGGCTTCACCTTGAAAGAAGGTCCGTCTGAAAGCAATAGGTTAAATCAGGGCCCTTCGTTTATTTCTAAAGATTAGATTTTACATCTAGCTAAATAATGCTCTCGAGTGGCGACCACGTACCGGGAAACGTGTAGCAGGCCATCCCCCTGCTAGATGGACCGTTGACATAGTTAAGGTCGCGATGAGTCACTGGATGCAAGTCGTTCGGACCGATCAATGTGCCACACCATGGAGGAGGACTATTTCCGGCAGTGGACGATTCCCGGCTGATGATGATGATGAAATAATACGCAGGGTAATAGGATCTATGTCCAACGCATCCAAAAATGTATTCCACTCACCCTGAAGAAGGACACTTAGTTCCCGGGCGTTGGTCATTTTTAAAGACTAATATCTGGGCAACCGAGCTTTGCTCGCAGTTTTTTAAAAACAAACAAAAACTTTATTTCTGCCCCTAAACACACAAAAAAACAAAAATAAAAGTAAATTTCCAACCGGGATTTGAACGCGGATATCTCGGACGGAATGACACGTGTGAACCACTCGGCTAAAGTGATTATGTTTGACAGCGTGTTTCCCATCATATTGAGCGTCGAATAATGCGAAAGAAAAAGCGCATGAAAACTCGAAAACGCGCGTTTTCCCAGAAATAAGACTAATCGAGATCGATTTTTCGCCCCCAGAACCCCTTAAATACCAAATTTCAGCGAAATCGCTGGAGCCGTTTTCGAGATCCGAATTATATATATACGAGTATACAACGTGTACAAAATAGGAGTGATAAAACTTAAGTGCGGTATATGTTAGGCAAGGTTTTACCTTTGGAGCGGTAGTAAACATCTGTAAACCGTACGAATCTGGAGAAAAACGAATTTAAAATATTGGCTACAATTTTTGAATTTCATCCCTATCCTAGTTCTACATGTGTCAATAACCCCTAAAACCAAAGATAAGATCATTCATCATTGACCCCAGTGCTCGCGTTGGTAAACAAACATTTAGGGTTGTCAAAAATTACGACGTTACACCTATGAAATAAAAATGTATGGAAATTTAAACTAACCTTTACAACGCTGCTACTTTCACAGTGTATTCTATACAAGGGATATATACCCACCTTTAAGTATTATCAGTCCTTTTTTGTACACGTTGTATACAAGAATTGCTCGTTTAAATGTATACGATTAAATAATGGCTCACGAAAGTTTTAATAAGTTGTCCTATAAAACATCAAATCATTCTGACTCTCCGGTGCAGCGTAAAGACAATATATGGATAACAAGTAAACCAAACTCTTTTTAGATGGTATCATCTCCAATAAAATAATGTAAGTAAATGAAATAGCATCCATACTAAACAAACTCGAGTGGTTATGGCCACCGTTTTCAATTGCTTATAGACCATGCCGACGGACCCAATTAGTTTCTATAAGTATGTTTATGCTTTTATACTATTTAAGGCACAAGTGGATCTCATTCTAAGCTCTTACAAAATACAATATCTTACAACAGGAGCGGAATAAGTAACACTCAAAACATATTTGTTGAACTGAGCTTAATATTTAGTAATATTCTAAGAATTTACCCAGCTTGATTTTTGATGTTCTGCTAATGTAAAAGAAAAATTTATAAAATAACAATAAAATTACGTTGGACCATTTCTCAATAATAAGCGATTAAGGTCAAAATTATTTTAATTGTTTGAATTTACTTCCGTACCGACCGTACTATGATGTCTACCGAAAGCCAGTTATACTAAAACTAGCTTTTTCCCGCGACTTCAGCCGCGTGCGCGGAAAATGTCACACGCGAATTACATGCTCAATAGGAACAAAAACAGCCTTTCCAGTCCTTTTCCGGCACTTCAACCATTATATAACTAAAAATATTTCTAGTGTAAACGAAATGAAAAATTGAAGACATTTAAATCTAAAGCCATTATTATAAAGAAACAGACAGTTAAATGCGTTTAGTGCTTCCAATTTCAAATTTTAGCGCCCCATTCTCAGCGCCTAAAACGCGACTTGGCAGTAAAGCACTAATTTACAAAATGTCCGTAACAATAACAAAATTTAATTTATAATGCCATAACGTTTTCATTTTACGTCCGACGATATCAAATTTATTATAATTAAACAGGTAAATTGGAACGATTTCAATTATTATTCTAGCGTTTCCCTTTTATGAAATTAATCATTTCATAATATTACACGGTTCCAAATTTACGAAAATAATATCTTATTTGGGGAACGCTAATTAAAGGGAGTTTGTTTGATTGTTCTCTTTGAGTAAGGTGCACTTGACGTAAACAGATTAGAACTAGGATTAATAAAACCAAAGCTACAATCACAGCTTCATTAACCGTTAAAGTATGTTCGCTCAGATAATGTCGCATACGAAAAATGCCGCCCGCGTAAGCCGTCTTCTAGTCAGACGAAGCCGACGCGATATCAAAGAAGGCCGAATGCGGTGTACACCCGCTAGTGAATTTGTCATTTTATATCGAAGCATCACAGTGAGTTTGTGTTTTTGAGTCTGTTGTTACTGCTGCTTGCATATAAAAGGGTTTGTGTTTAATTTTTGAGAAGCAGCTAATGAAGCAGCAACAAGAAGTACTTACAGGAAATTTCCAAGGTCCTCGTGTCAGCGCTTTTCCCAACTGCGTTGTAAACTTCACATTTCACCGTTGCTTCGTTGTACACGCGGGAGACGTTTGATATCACCTACAAATAAAACATTAGTTTATATTTTCATGTCATTATACAGCTTCATAAATCCAATGTTGGACGGACATAGACGAATAGAAGTGGGAACGTCTTTACCACTCCATCCTATTTATTTATTGTAAACGAGTCTGGGGTCCCAAGATAGCTTTAGAGTCCGTAGGAAATTCATAAACCTTCAGAGGACAGGTTTCAAGTGTACCGCTGTAGATCCTGGCTAAAATAAAAACAGGAATAAGAGTGAGAGCGGAGAGGAATTGGAAGATTCATGAGCCTCGAAGATCATCACTTCTAATGGCCATATTACACGATTCACAACTACCATTCGATTTGGATATACGAGAGATTGGATACGGAAAATAAACTCGACAAACCAAAAAAGCCCTAATCTCTTCAAGTGTGCCTATAAAAATGAAGAGTTCCCTCGATTTATCCAGGGTTGTATTATCATATCCTGATGATGAACATGGCATCTGGGAAGTATACCCTATCAAACAAAAAAAGAATTTCCCGAAACGGTTCAGGCGTGTGTGAGTAATCGGGGATAATAAATGAAAAATTGAAAAATATTCCGACAAACGAGAACGTCCTCATTTTTGAAGTCGACTCGTGCACCAAGGGTTTTGAACATTAGATATATATGATCCTTGCTTTGGATCCTTGGATTGCCTTGAAATTATGTTCATTTTCCTAACCGCACATCTAAGTTTGTTTATCAAGGATATTTCTCAAAACCTATGCAACATAGAGACCTAGGTTTCCCTGTAATATTTACACAAAATCCTGCCTCTTGCGATTATTATAGGTTGCTTTTTGCAAACTTAGCTACAAATAATTTTATTTGTCTCTTGTAATTTTAGTTTCTAATCTAATTGAAAAGCATAGTCGTTCCGAAAGAAACTCTAAAAAAATTAATAAGTTGTTTTGTCTTGAAACCTAGACAAAATGCTGCATCTTAGTTATTTTATTAAGAAATAACCTTATGTAGCTTGAAATTTCATTTAATCCAGTAATAAAGTTTAACTCTCAAAGGAGACTAATAAGCTAACCCAAAGTTGATCATGTTGAACAAGATCCACAATCTCTACTACAGCTTGTATTAAGGAAATTAAGTCTAACATGGTTCTTTAAAATGTTTTAAACGTAATTTTACCAGAATTACTTCTATTTTTATCAGCTTTTATATCAAAAGATGTCGTGACGAAGTAGAAATCGATGTACTGATAAAAATGTTGCGATCTTGTTCTTTCTCGGCGGGTCACGTGTGCGAAAGCAGGATAGACTAATAGACGCAGGTTTATGCCAAATTAGATTTTATCTACGGAATGGAGCGTAGTTGATTAATCACCTTTTGATGCCTCCGTGGTATAATGTCTACACGGCTGGATCTACAATCCGGAAGTCCCAGGTTAGACATTTTCTATGTTCATCTGGCTAGCTACCACCATGTTACCTAAGTCTGCCGCCAATCAGCAGTTTTAATAGCACTGTTGTGTTCCGGTATGAAAGGTAGTGGAGCCAGCGCCTCTTTAGGTTGAGGCTTCTGGGTACGCACGTTTACCACCCAACAGCCTTACCGTCAGGTGAGATGAAGGCCAAGTGCAAACCCATCATATATTTAAAAGACATATCTGTAGTTTGCAAAGTCTAGTCTAAAACAGATGAATCAAATCCAGACTACACTTTCAACAAAAAAATCAATTTTTGATTGTACAAAATCATTCTTTTTGTACTCAGTGAAAACGTCATATTTAATTTTGTAGTCGCCATATTTGTTTTTAGTTATGCCTGGCATGTTTTGTGCGTGTTTTAATGCTTTGCTTTGTGTTATGTTTGTGCATAAATGATCAAAATATTCAAACCAGGTGCAAGCTGTCAGCCGCAGCTCACGGACCGTAACACGCTATTTTAAGCATTCCTTTCGTGCAGAACTGTTCCAGTCTCCATTATGTATCTCAGTATGAAAGACATATGCAATATACTGGTGTTATATTTTTGAGCGCCACACTGTCTACCGTATGAAAACCCGGCTAATGTAAAATGCACACTGCAGGTGTTTCAAGTGCCAAGAAGAAATTTGAAAATTTCCTTTTGCCAGGAACATTTTTGAGTAAGCCAGCGATGTCATGCAAATTTTGCCGTGTAAAATTAATAGGGAGCGGGCTTTAAAGGCAGGTTTCGGAGATTAAAAGAGGGGAATAGAGTATTTTATGGCGGGATAATGAAAGACTAGGTAGAAAAGGCGTGTAAAAAACTTAAATCAGTATCAAATCAAATTATGGAGAAAAGATTATAAAAAGCACGATAATTTTTAACGATTTTATTTCGTCAAACGTCGTACGACCTGCAGTATAGGATTAGCGGATTCACTAAGTTATGCTTTTGATATAATAGGTGAGCAGGCATCCATACCAAAGCACAGCAAGATAGCCATTAGAAATCTAAAAAATGTAAATCTGAAAAGATAATTTCTATCTATATGGAAACAAAAGGGTACAACATTTTCTCTTCATACTGTATGTCCATAACGTTCCAAGTTTATTTTTGTTTATATCCCGTTAGATAATAAAATATTATCTGATAAAAAGTTGTCACTACTTTCAACTGGTAATTACAGAAAATTAGAGTTATTTATGATTTATACTATGAATGTCAAACGTTCAAGGAAGTGGCCGTTCATGGGAAGTGGTCCTAAGTGACCGGATTCGTAAAAATTTTCGGCAAAATATTTTAATTTAATGACTTTACAGGGGCTTTGATTTGCTATCTGCCTTTTCATCATTATCATACAAGGTTGATTTGTAAATTATTTATGCCTGATTGATGAGTAAACTTATTTTTATTTATTTATTTATTTATTTATTTATTTGATTAGCGGCACATACATTGTCCTAGTTACGGTTCCGTACCCAGAGGGTAGAAAGCGGGAACCTATTACTAAAACTTGGCTGTCCTTCTGTCACCAGGCTGTATCTCATGAACCGTGATAGATAGACAGTTGAAATTTTCACAGATGATGTATTTCTGTTGCCGCTATTACAACAAATACTAAAAAATATAATAAAACTAATATTTAAGGGGGCTCCCATACAACAAACGCTACTTTTTGGTCGTTTTTATAAAATAATGGTACGTGCGCGAGTCCGACTCACACTTGGCCAGTTTATTTAAAGACGACTAAACAGACAGAAAACACCATATATCTTTTTGATAGCAACATCTCACTGCGATCAGTGGATTTATGAAGCTGACTATGATGTAATACAACTGTTTTAATATTTTTATTTAATGAAAAACGTGTACAGTGCATGTAAGCAAAGAGTTGAACATGCAAATGTTTAATTAAGTTACAATGCCAAAAATATAAATACATTTTAACATCAAATAAAATGCCTGTTAAAATTGTTAAGCACAAAAATACTGAACAAAATGAACGTCGCTTTCCCATTTTTAAATTGATTAAAAGTGTAAAATTTTTTAGTAAGACTATTTATTTAATTTCAATATGTATTATTATACTCACCAATTCATTTCCTGTACCACCGACTAAGTCGCTGTTGATATACCACTTGTACGTCAAATTGTTTGGGTTGGCGTTTCCGTGACAGCCTACGGAAAAAATAATGCAGACATTAACTTTTTTAAACTGGCATTCACACCGAAGTTTTCTTTGACCTCCTATGACATGTAGCACCATACAACACAGGAGTTTTTTTTTTTAAATAAAAGAATAAAATTTTTACATATATATAATATATTAATCGCCAAACTATGGAACAGTTTGTTGGCGATAGGCGCTCTATATATTACTAGTAAATAGCACTGTTAAATTAAATTAAATTTATATTGTTCATTTAAAAAAAAAATACAGAGTTCCAGTGAGCGCAATCTTACTTTTTTAAGCTATTGCATAGCTTCTATCGTGGGCCTTGAGCGCGGGGACCGAATCGAGAAATTCCGTAACGAAAAACCTCACGCTCCCCACTCCGACGGGCACGGAGGTGTGGCTTGAAGGCCGTGCATCGTCTAACGTCGTTTCAGTTCGGCAGTCTTCGACACGGCGTTGTGTGCGTGCGATTAGACGTATTACTGTTTTATAATTTATTAAGTATAATAGTATGTAATTTGATATAGCAAAGCAAATCCGTTATGTTAGCTAAATATTGATTTAATTTTGTTTTCCTGTTTGTAATTTAATTTCCATTTTTGTGGTGGGGATATTTATGTTCGTGACATAAAAACTTTTCTTATTAAAACTTTCTTAAATAATTATAATTGCATAAGTTGATACAAAATGCTATGCAATAGCTTTACCGCGGCAGTCCCCGAGTGCCACGCGTCTTTTTTTTAAAATAATGTGCGCCTAAAGAGTTGCACATGTAGCTGTTTTGAGCAAGTTCGTTTCTGGGGTGCATCCACCCTTGCGTCGTTGTACTTATTTTGACAGATGAATCGTTTCATAACGTTTTTTGTAGTGCTTAGAGGCCATGACTTTTGTCCACTAACTGGGACACCGCCTGAGTATTTTCTCATTCCGGATTTTATCACGTAGAGGAATTCCGAGCATAGCTCGTTCCATTGCTCGCTGAGTAACTTTCAGTTTGTTTATTCGGCAAACAGTAAAGGACCACATTTACGAAAAAGTTAATATGACATAGTAAAAAGTTGCGTATGTACATACTATGTACACTGTACTTTTTGGAAACACGTTCTTAATTTGACTTATGATCTCTAGGTATCAACTCACCTATGACCAAAACGTCACCTTCCTGTATTATCGAGTTTTTGATCGAAATCTTCACTTTTGGTGCATATTGTACCTGCAACAAACAAATCATTTATTAATTTATCAGCAACGCTAAGAACCGATTTCACAGACTTACAGCAAGCTAACAACCCTATACTCGTATCTCGCACTAAGCACGCATCTCACTTTTTCATGCCTACAGCCAGGGAGTGGAACGCACTGCTGCATTCGGGTCTGTCTTTCCATAAAGATACAATCTGGATGTCCGTGTTTAATCGCCTCTGTGGCCGAAGCCTTAAGCTACCATCCATACCGAAACACACCAGTTCATTAACACTGCTGTTAGGCGGCAAACTTGGTGGTGGTGGTAGCTACGGACTTTAAAAAGCCCTACCATCAACCAAATCGAATACGTAAATAGCCCACACGGACCTGAACCTGTATAAAGCGTATAGCCATTAGGACATTAGGTTATACAAAATCACAAAACTGAAATATGAAGAAAAAAACTAATCAGAAAATATTTCACAAGTAAAAATAAGTACACGCTGAAAGTATTTAAAAGCGCGAATTTCCCAAAGTGTAATAGCCTCTTAATATTCATGGAGGTTCTATACGCAAGCGAAAAAACCTTAATCGTATTAGCCTAACAATTACGAGGCGATCGACCTTTTAAGACCTTTTAAAGTTCCGTGCCGTGTGATCTTAGCTTTATAATAGGATCACCCTATGCCATGTCATGGGTGAAAGAGATGATTTCATTTGGAACATTGATCTAATTGATGGTCTAGGGCAGCGGTTCCCAAACTTTTATGGCAACGGAACAATATATCATTTTCTCTTATTTTAAGAAACCCCTTACTTAAGTCGCATATCAATTATTTATTGACGAATACAATTAGTTCGCGGGAAATCTTAAGCCTTTTCTTCAGAACCCACTTTAGCAATCGATTTTAGTGGGTTTTAGTTCAACCGGGAAAAAAATGATTTCGCCCTTCCCCAGGTTTTCTTTGGAAAACCGTTTGGTTTAGGAGAAATTTTACTGACAATTTATTTAACCTACTAGTTCTATAGGGAAGGAATAACCACGCGAACAAAGCCGCGACCTTTTCGTAATAAATAAACATCAAAACTAATTAAATTCAAAGGTAAAAAGCCAAGTCATTGTCAACAGAAGACTTAGCTGCTCGAGCGCTTCCCAGCGCAGTTTTTCCCATATATCTCGATACGGCTAACGAAGATACGGAAACACGACGAACGAAACAAAAGCGCAACATAGTAGCTCTTTCACCGTTACCATCGATGTCAAAGTCACTTTATAGTCGCACCGACTTTTATTTATTACTAGTGTGATAAAATTACGAGTATCAACCCTGGTTCTTAACTTTCTCAGTTTATTTTACGACTAATCTAGACTTCGTTTGTTATAAATAATTATTTTTATATATTATTGTTGTTTTAAACTTTGAGATCATATTTTCATATTGTTTTAATTTCAATCACACAGTTTGTTTATAATTTCTTTAAAATCAGAAAAGCTTTCTAATCAATTTTTTACTAAAGTAAATATGCAGTTTTGTATCAAATATTCGTATAGTTAACGAAATTACGAACAATTAGGAACACTACGAAAGTGCAAAAAAGTATTTCAGCGTTACTTGCGATGACTAAGTCACTTTAAAGTCACATTGAAGTTACATTTTGATAATTTTAAAAACAATTAGTAATTATCTTTGTATTGGAAATTCTTGGTTTTCCAAGTAAAGAAACATAATTGACAAACCATTTTTTTTTCTGTTGCTCATATGACTGTACTTTAAAATTCCAACACCTCAATAGCTTCCCAGTGCAGTTTTTGTTACCTATATCTCCCGATACAGCTAACGAACAGATAAAACAATACGAGAACACAGCGAATGAAACAAAAGCGCAACAAAGTTCGAGTATACTGCGTCACTACGGATAGAAGTCACGTCAAAGTCGAACTGAAATTTGATTGAAAATTTAGATGGGTGGTTTTTTCCATCTATGAGGAGACAAGACGCGTGGAAGCAAGGGCGAGAGCTTGCTAAATCTGGAGTTCAATATTACATTTATCTTATCAATGCATGCTTCTTTTAGATCTCACTGATCAAAAGTGACTGAGAAAACTTTTAAGTACGCTAACAAAATAGGTAGGTACAATATGACATTTCTTAATTATTATGCTATCAAAACTGATTTATGGAAGTCGACATGATTAGTCTCAATAAATCGCGAGACGGCTGTCTTTAACAACAAACAAAAGTTTTTAAAACGTTTTTTCACCTGTGGCAACATTTGTTACCAAAAAGGTGCGGGAGATTTGAGCTCTCAAAATCACATTATCTCTATTTTTCTGATGTCTTGCTCTGAATGAATAACGCTTTAATATAAATATGACAACACCTTTGTGCAATGCTTTAAAGTTTTGACCAAAAATATAAAAAGTTGAGATGACTTATAAGTCATCACTACGATAGGCTGGCAGTTTTGTGACCGCAATAAGGTGTTATTCATAGAGTTAAATGCTGCCTATCCCCTTAAATGTTTCCCTTAGTCGTCTGTTATGACATCTGGGGATGACATCGTTTCCTATTCTAATGCGCATGGTTTTACTTCTATTCCATCCACACATTTTCTAAATCGAGAATCGTTCGACTTTCAAACAAACCCTTAGTAACACGCTTCGAACCGCAAACATTTCCTACCCCAAGCAAACTTCGATAACGTTGTCTGTTGTCCTTTTCTTTTTGGCACGGAGTAAACGAGAGCACCAATAACATTTTAGCCGTTTTTGTTTGGGCCCGATATTGAAGATACAGTATTGATATGTTGTTCAAAAAGAAACTTTTCAAATCCGGCCGGTATTTTTCAATATATAAAAAATCAAGGGGAAAAAACCACACGATTTAAAATTACAAGAACTGTAACTTGTTTAAAATAGTATTATTATTGTACAAACCGATTCTACAAAGTGGAAAACGTTAAATGATATTTCATGGAATCCATCTTTATTTAACACATACTCGTAGTTAAATCATAGACATAACATTACTAGTTTTAGACCGGACAAAGCAAACCAAAATGTTGATCCAAAACACTTTACCAAATGGTAACAAGTCATTCAGTCTAGTCATCACATCACGCGGACGTACATTTGACGTACCATTGACTTTCGAGATCAAAATTTTTCTATACACGCACTTAATATAGCGACAATGTGCTCCGCAGTTATACAATAATTTTAAAAACTAATCTGGACTTCTCGTAATCTTTTCAGATTGATAATTCCGATTGGGTGCGGGTACAAATTAATAAAACAGTTAAAAATTACCACTTTACCACCACTCTAGAACCTTTACTCCCCACCAGTTATCGATTCTTCGAGCGATGTGGCCTGCCCATTGCCACTTCAGCTCACTGCCTCGTCTTCGATTCGTTCGTCTACGGATTTCCTCATTCCGGATTTTATCATTTTTTTTATATTGAAGATATACCAACACTTGACCTCAATCTCACCTGATGGTAAGTGACGATGAGGTCGACGATGTTACGTGTTGGTCTAGAAGGTGCCTATTTACTCATATTATACAATTAGTTGTTACTTTGAGTTTGGGCACATTTCCTTGTTAATTACTTTGAGATATAAACGTACAAATAAACCAAGCCTTGTCTGCTCTTCCACTCCGACAAAATGAAAAAATTAAGTGATTGTTCCCAACAACATATTTTTTTAAGTTTCGCTCCCAAGCCTGAGGCGTTATGTTAGTTAATTCTAATTAACGTAATGACAAAATAAATTACATTGAATTAGAAAGCTCTCGTTTGTGGCTCTTTCAAAATGGCGCCTGGAAAGCTGTTTTCTCTTGCTAACTGTAGATGTTAATTGTTAATTAGGTAAACTAAACGAGATTAAGCGGTTTTTAAATGGGCTATAACTGATTTGGGTGGTTTTGGATTTAATGAGAAAAAGATGGATGAATGTTATCTAAGCTTGCCGCCAAACGGCAGTGTTAACAGAACAATTGTTATGGTAATAAATGGTAAGGGGTGAGTGCGTTCTATAATACGTCCAAATGAAAACCAAGTGGCTAGGCACATCGTGTCATATTATATTATAAAACTTAAGATTAATTTTTCGTCTTCCGCGATCTCGTTGTTTCAAATAGTATAATTCTTGGTAGAGCTTTTATGTAATAGCGAAAATGTGTTATCGTTTTTGTCATCGATCGTATTTTTCCATGATCTCTTTATTTCAACTAGTAAAAATTCGTGGTCGGACCTTTAAGTAAGCTCTACCAAGAATTTGTACTAGTTGAAACAACGAGATCGTGGAAAAATGCGAATGCTGAAAGTTAATGCGCGGGAAAACGATTTAGCGGAAGACCCAATACTCGTAAATAAAGAATGTAAAACATTCGATTGGATGTGCTGTGATCTTTCCTCCAATATTTCTATAGCGCGTTTGTCACTGGGACTGCGGTGAGGCTTTTTTTCTCTCTTCAATTCCAATAGAGTCAAGCTTATAATAATCTTTAATGAGAAAGTTGAGTCTAAGGTCTAAGGCAGACAAACTCAACCGGAACAACAATTGATAGAAGAGATCAACCTAACGGAGTAAGAACGGCTCAGGATTCAGTTTCGGCACCTTCTCCTACCAAATGGTGGCCAATACTTTTTTTACATATTTCTGGAGTGGGGACAGATACATAGTTCTCTTGCCAAAGTTGCGCCACCTAGTGGAGAAACCTTCGTCAAAACCCTCCCCTCGCTTGTGTGGTGTTGGTGGCAAACCCAAAAAACCCCGTCAAACAAAGTCCGTCGTGGTGAACGATGAGAAATTTCATGTCCACCAGTGGACTCATGCAGCCGATCATGAAGAGTGAAAACAACAATGTTTTTAATGGAAAGGTAAAAGTACATTGCTGTTTTAATTCCCTAGCAAGTGTAGGGCTTCGTCTAGACATGGTTCGATCAATTGTCCGTTTTCTCAGTACACGGATTAAAAGGGGTATCTCTTGACCGTTCATCTATTTTCTTACAATTCGAGGTCAGTTGACAAGTGAGAAAGCGTAATTGCCAAAAACACGGCCAAGTGTGAGTCGTACTCGCGAAGGCTCCGTACAGAGTATGAATAATTATCATACTGAAAATTATACCAAAACAAGTAAGGTAATATGCACCCAACAATGCTCTACCGAAAATGTAAGTATGATTGAATAACAAACTTTACTATGCAAATAAATAACACACCCGATGTATGACTTTCAACTGCAAAATAAAGTTTGTAAACTTAAAAAGCAATTTGAATTGTGTTATAATTTTAAAATTCCGATATATATTTAAATTTCAGATATATTCCTATGGTTCTGCTACAAGACCTTGTATCGTGCCAAATTTCTGGGTTCTAGCTCAACGGAAAGTACCCTACAAGATATAAATAAGGCCGTTGAGTGGAAAATTTATCCACTCAGAAGCCGCAGGTTCAATGAGGCTCTAGCTATGATTATGGCTAGCTAGCTAGGAGCTATTACGACAAGTACATTTGTTGCCGTTCCAGTTTTTGTTCTTTCTTGCAAAATGATACATCAGTGGCAATCAGACTAGATGATAGCCCAGCAAAGTCAATCATGAGAGTAATTCCCTAGTGATTTCATTTTAGTAACAAGCCGTCTGAATGAAGGACTGCTCATTAAAACCGTAACGGTTGTCGAGCGAACGTCACAAAAATAATATCTCACAACTCGCTGACACTCGGGGATTTGCTGACGCCTTGAGAACGTGTTGTCACAAAATTAGTACCAGAGCTCTTATTTTCACTTTGCCCCGAACGCGGACCAGCTAAAATTTACCTCCCTCACACGACAAATGGAAAGCATTACGGGCAATTCCTTTAAGTCTGACAGGTCGAGCCAGGCTGGTTGGATACCTAAGCTGAATCGGCGAAATTTTCCACCAGCGTAGAAATTGCGGTTCAGATTTTTTTGTCTGTTTCTTTATTTCGTTACGGTCTCCGTTTTGCTTTTGTATTCGTTTATTGGTTGGTAGGATTAGACAGTAATTTATATGTGCAAGCTTCGCTCTGAACACGGCTACTATTTCATTGTTTTTCAGTTATATTGTTGGAATAATTGTATTATTCCCTCTTTCTTTTCGCGATACGTTTTCTTTTGGATTAGTCAGGGCCCTTTACATTGCTCCTGTTACTTTTGTTTTCAGATTCATAACAGTGTAATGCAATCGGGTTTTATTCTCTTTTTATACTTTAATAACGCTTTAGTGACGCTTAAGTTTTATAGATGATTTTTTCACCGGAAAATTCTGGTATAGCGCACTGTATCGCTTCATATATATATATATATTAGTTGTATTAGTTGTATTTGGCTAAAAGAAAGACTTAGAAGATGACAAGTTAAATATATTTTTAAAAAATTAATTGCGTTCGAATTTCGACCATTGGGCGACCACTACTTGATATAAATTGTTATTTTCAATTGGAACATGGGATATAAATTAGGGGTGTCTAAAGTGAAGTCTATCGCTAGTATTAGTGGACTTCATTTTTACATTCTTAAACAATGTTTATGCATTTCTTTTGTTGTACAGTATTTGACTTGTTGTGATCAAGTAGTCTATCACAAGTCAACTTGCAACTGGCTATGGAAACGACTTAAATTATCGTTAAGAAGCTCCCGATTCCCGCCACAAACCGGGACACTCGCATTTTTCAGTAAAACCAAAATTCCCAAGCCTAACGAGTATGGATACCCTCCACCTTCCCATATCTACCTTTAACACAAAAATTATGCAAGCCAAATAGCTTCCTTGGGAAACTTCGGCCATAAAATCTTAAATAAATGTACGCTTAATCGGAGTACCAAATTATCTCATCTTTGAGGGAAGGGAGACGTCAGTTATGGAAATAGAGCGGTCGTTTCAGAAGTAAATTCGAAGAGATAATAAAGGACTTCAATTATTCAAGTTTCAATCTTATGATTATTAGGTATTAAGACTAAAATTCTTCATCTGGCTTTAGTGTTTTTGCTACGTTTAGATTTTATTTCTTTGGGAGGAGCGAAGATATATTTTGAACATAAATTTTCTGTTTTATTTGTGTATCAATTCCAGCAAAATTTTGCACAGATTTTAGCCGCCTCCTTGGACTAATGGCTAAATGTTGGACTAACTATCCAGACGTCCCGGGTTTGATTCCCAGTGCCGGTTTGGTTAATGGTAGATCATTTTCTATGTCCGCCTAACTAGCTATATAAGTTCATGGCAATAAGTAAGTAAGCCAACGCGAAGCCACTTTTATTTTATAGTACATAGCATAAGGTGACATTGGTGTCAAGCTTTGGACAGTCATGGAGCAAAGTATCATGCGAATGTGAGTTTGTTGGCCTTCCTTCACATCTGAACGGAGAGTCTGAAATCTGAATGACTTAATTGTTGGCTTACGAATAAAGGACATAAGCTCCTTTTTAATTCTGACAAAACAAGTAGTTCCTACGGGATACTTTCTGTAGTCGCAGGCAAAAGGAATTAAAATAATATTGTAATAAACCTGATATTTAAATTTATATCATTTATACCATTTATACAATTTATATCATTTATACCATTTATTTGGATAATTTGGAGTTCCCTTACCTTCAGCTTCAAAGAAACAGATCTGAAGGTTCTGTCAGCGGTGTTCTGTGCCTGACAGGTAAAGGTCTGGTCATGATGATGTCTTCTTGGCCGTAGACGGAGCGTTGATTTAGCCGTGTACCGTCTGCCATCAGCCATGGTGTCCACGCTGTAGGTTACTCCTTGTGTAATGACACCGCCGTCATGGTCCACCCATGTAATCTGGAACAATCAGGGCTTTCTATATCCTGACGTTGAAAGCTTCTTAAGCACTGGATATTGGTATTTCACCCGGGCAATGCAAGCGAAAAAGCTTAATAAACATATAATTATCATCACTTTATACAGGGAAGGGAACATACCCATACTACGTGACTCATTTTTTATACATTTTGAATCCCCTCCCGCCCCTCAGTGACCAGTAGTATATAAGCATGAACGTGCTTTAGTAAATAAAAAAAGAATAAAGGTTTTATCTATTTATGTGATAATTTTATTTAAATTTATTGTATTGTATTTTATATTCAATTATGGTCTTTGTGACCTGAAAATACATGAATAATAATAATATCCCCTTTCTAGTTTCCAAGTGGTATTTAAGAAAATATGGTTTTAAATCAATTTTTGCAAACAGAAAGCTACAATTACAAGTGTTTGTGCTATAAGACAGCTTTAAAGGAGCCAATAAATTTGAGCTGTTACAATAATAAAAAAACGCCCAACCGCCATTTTTACTACAAATGTGCGTCAACGTTGCACGCACATCGTTTGAATACAGCTCGAAAAAGTACAAGATTTCTCTAGAGGTTATTGACTACGTGACCAAGACCTATGCTCCACCCCCAAACCTGTGACCAAGCGTGGTATTTTAGAGACCCCTCTCCCACCCCTATATGTGTCACGTAGTATGGGTACGATCCCTAAATCCAAAATTTGGTGTATTGTACTTTCTTTACATCGTTATGCAGAGTAAGCATAGCTGGATTTTTCAACCTACTACAAAAAAGGATGTATGTATGTTACGCGATAACTCCACCAATCATGAATATATTCTATTTTCGTTTGGTAGATCATACTTCACAGGCGGTCTCATATAAATTATATTTTATTTAGCTCTTTTTGCAAAAATCTAAAAAAAATTAACACAGATTTTTCTACCGCTATGAATGAACATTTAAAGGGATGAATATTATATATAGCTTCATATAAAATCAAACATGGTGTCGGACAAACTGCAACCAAATAGATTGTATAAGGCCATAGATAATGTAATAAGGATCTCACCTCGGCGGGGGGCTTCCCTCCAACTGAGACACATTCCACGTTTACTTCTCTGTCTTCAACAGCTTGCAGGACTGGACCTTGGAGTATCTTCGGAGCCTCAGGAGGCACCAGGACTATGAGGCGGGCATACCTCGATCTGATGCCAGGTTCACCTTTTCAACAAGAGTTCATAGTTCTAAAATGGAATCAAGCTTTGCTTTTGTGTGTAAAGTACAGATTTTCTAATAGATAATCGCAAAGTGTACATTTCTGTAACATAATAAATTAACACGTTCAAAAAGAACTAGAAACCGACTTCAGCTGCCATAAAAGTCTACAGCATTTATCTCTTAAAATGGTCACCCTTAGAATTAGAATTATCATATTTGTTTTTGGTTGATTGTCCCAAAATATGCCGAATCAATTTCGATAAAATTTATATGACACTACCTCAGAAGTTTTATTATATTTATTTATTTATTAAATATTCAGACAACCTTGATCCATTTTTGTTAGCAATATCCTATTATTTATGTTAGTATACTCTACTGCAGACTTAGTAATTGTAATAAGATGCCACATCAGTGGGCAATCGAACTTTCCAGCAATCACCTTCAGAACGCTGTTAGTGCTTCCTCTAACTCTACGTAGCAGCGTCGCTGCTTTCTTTCTTAGCATAGCGCTAAAACCATCTGTTCGCGCCTCCGCAAACATAGTTGATGCGCTACAAAACCAAGGAAACCTTAACAGCGCCCTGAAGGCGTTGTTGAATTGGACTCGCAGAGCATTGTAGGACGTTTGTGTATATCTGACCCACAAGTTGCCGGTATACAGTGAGGTACAGTAAGCTTTAAAAAGCGTGATTTTGACTGTGTCCGCGCACCGGGCAAACCTGCGAGCCAGCATGTTCGCGCGCACCGACAATGCGAAGTATTTTCTACAAACAAAAAGAATCACTAAAATCTCTTCATAATTGGCGGAGTTACCGCGTAACATACATTTAAAAAAAACATCAATCTAATCATCAATTTTAAAGTCGATTGAAAAACGGAATATAGCAGTAGTCTATTCACTCTGGCCTTGAAGACATTCAGGTTGCAGCACTCGAGAAACACAGAAGCGGGCACCCTTCCACCCCTTTACAAACTACACTGTTCTAAAGGAAACTAATAGTCCAATTAGGGTCCCATTTCGATTAATCTCTATAAGAGCAGATGCATAGATAGCGAGGGCAAACACTATCCGTCATAAAATCTGCGGTCGACCCAATTTTCCCAACTTCATCCCTCAGTAGTGGTATCTCGCGACGTAATTTAATTCAGTGTTAAATCCTTAACTAAAAGCCTGTCCGTTTTCATGAGAGTGAATAATGTAAAGACAGTTATACGGTATATCGTTCGTTCCTGACTGAGCACGCTTTCCATCCGATGACCGTCACGATCATTTTAAAAAAAAATGAAAATTATCAATCGCCTCTGTGACTTTATGGCTTCACGCTTGGATTAGCCAACTGGAGGTGTCAGGTTTCATTCCCAGCCTCTCGGTACTCGGTCTGGTTAAAGGTTGGCCATTTTTTATGTCCGCCTGGCTAGCTACCACCATGTTTCATTTTATTTTATTATTATTTAATATAATCAAGTAAAAATCAAGTAAAAATGTTGACAACAAGGAATTAATAATTTAAATTCATTTACCACATATTCATCAACAGCCTACATACGTCCCCACTGCAGGGGCTCAGGCCTACTCTCCTACAGAGAGTGTATGGGACATAGTCCACCACGCGGGCCCAGTGCGGATTGGCGGACTTCACATGCCTGTTCAAGACACGCAGGTTTCCTCACGATGTTTCCCTTCACCGTTAAGCAATCGGATAATGTACTTTATTTGAAAAACAACTCATAGGTGCACGGCTGGATTCGAATCCGGAACCCTCAGATTGAAAGTCCGCGCCTTATCCACTACGCCACCGACGCTATGGTACCACATATTATTATGACTATATACTACGATTACGAATTTATTTATTTATGGCAATTTTAACATTGCAAGTCGTTAATATTGATACTAAACAGTACAGAGGTAGTTATATACGAAAGGCATTATCACAGAATGTTAGAAACATCTCAAATCCCTTCCATTCATCCACAAATAGTTCTACGACTGGACACTTGTCGAGCGATGCGAGGGCACGGAACATGGGAGAGTGCCATGTTACCTACTCGTAAGTCTGCCGCCAAACAGTAGTGTTAATAGCACTGTTGTGTACCGGTATGAAAGGTAGCAGAACCGGCGCCTCATTAGCTTGACGCTTATAGCTGCGCACGCTTACCATCCAACAGCTTTATCATCACTTACCATCAGGTGACATGAAGACCAAGTGCAAATCCATCATATATTATAAAAATAAACGCGTTCAAAAAGAACTAAGAAACGGATTTCAACTGCCCTTTTAGGCTACAGGATTCATACCCTAAAATGTTCACCCTTAGAGATAAAATTGCGCTCAATTTCGATAAAATTTATATGGGACCTCTGATCAAAATCGATTCATGATTGGCGGAGTTATGGCGTAAAAACATACAGTTCTTCTTTCTTGAAGTCAGTTAAAAGAGATCGATGTTCAGAATTTCAAGTTTCTCGATGAAGTGGTCTGGTCTGGATGCCAGAGAAGGGGAGAGATGAAAAAGGGAACACTCATTTCGAATAGCAATAAATCTTCAAAATTATCAAAGCAGAAATAAACGAATTCAAAATGACGTTGTCCCTCATCAAAGGATCTTCCCTATTGAAGGCAATATACAATTAATTTACAAAATCCTAATCAAATAACCCTCTCGAATTATTAGCAACTGGGCCAGTCCTGTGGGATCACGTTTTAAACTCAGAAACAACTCTGGAACTCTGAAAGTTGAAGGATTCCTCAAATATGCGGGACAGATGGAAATTCTGATTTATTCCCTTTAATTTTTCGGTTTGTGGTTCACAATTTTGTTGGTAAGCTATAGTTTTCAATGTGGAATAGACTAAAGCTGTTCCTTTTCTAATAAATATTGATATTCAGATAGAGCGTCAGTCATTGAACAATCGAGGTCTGGGTTCGATCCTGGCTCGTACCAATGAGCTGCAATTTGTTATTTGGAATTTATGTACGAATGATAAAAAATCTTTACCATTGGCTTTTCTGTGATGGAAAAGATCGTGAGGAAACCTGCAACTCCTGAGAAGAAATTCAAAGGTGTGAGTGAAGTCTACCAATGCGCACTATGGTCCCGCGTGGTGGACTGTGTCCCACTGTAGGAGAGCACGCTTGAGCCCCTACATTGGAGACATATACCTCTATAGGCTGTTGATGATGATGATACTTTTTAGGGTTCCGTACTCGAAGGGTAAACACGGACCCTATTAGTCAGACTTGACTGTCTGTTCGTCCGTCTGTCACCAGACTGTATCTCATGAACTGTGATAGACAGTTGAAATTTTCACAGATGATGTATTTCTGTTGCCGCTACGAGTATAACAACAAGTACTAAAAAGCAGAATAAAATGAATATTTAAGGGGGCTCCAATACAACAAACGTGTTTTATAGAGAATGATGGCGGAACCCTTCGTGCGCAAGTCTGACTCGCGCTTGGCCGGTTTGTGATTTTATTGTTTTTTATGCCTGCCAATAAAAAGATTTGTTTATTATTTATACTGAATAAATGAAATGAAATGTTTCCTCGTGATATGAGTAGATAAATATATATAACCATGGATTATCAGATCGCAATACCTAATACTAATTAACGAACTGAAATAACAAAAAGTCTACCTTAATCCAACTTAATACAAAGCTCGCAACTAATAAGAAAACTTAAGAAAAGTCTAAGCCAAACAAAACCGTTGAAATCCCAGAAGAAATCTCATCCCAGACAAGCAGAACAAAGCTATAAATCTAGGACTCTAGACCGGTTGGCACTAGGATAGTTTGAAATAGATAAATTATTTTTCTTTATCTAGTCTATGTTGGGTGAACGTGGAGATAGTGCCAATGAAGGAAAACTAGTTCTAGACAAAATAAATACTATTTCTAGATGAGGTAAATCTACTCGAAGATAGAATGTGTAGAAATTAGTACTTCTGTATCCTATCGGTATCCTGCTTTCGCAAACGTAATTCTCCGAATGAAAACAAGAGACTGCAACATTTTTATCAGTACGAATATTTCTATCTCATTACTTAGTTAGTTTTTTATATTATTGGCATCTGGTAAAAACATAAGGCAGATTGCCACCACATAAAAATCGTCCAAAACAAAATGATAAAGCAAAAGCCCTACATACGAGAAAGAGAAACAATTTTATTGAAAAAAATTGAACATATTTTAAGTCAAATTTATTTAATTTTAACATTCATAAAATCAAAATTATGCAGTACGAAAAAAGATCGCAAATTCTAATACAAAGATAAATCTTATGACAAGTAAATAAGACGAGAAATGCCAAATCTGAATTCAAATCAGGCGTATGAAGAACTTTCATGCATAACCATTGTATAAATATAATACGAGATTATGGCTCATGTCCAAACCATAACGGCTCAAAGAAAATTGAGATGCCTGGATGAGTAGCTCTTTTTAACATGATCGAAACAAAACCTTTCAAGTTTTCGCTCGCGGCTACAGATGAACCGATATTCTGACAAAACTCAATCTTGGATTGGAGATTGAACGAGATTGGATTGATGAGTCCAAAAATCTTCGCGATGGATAAGGCAAGAATATATATTCTTTTCTAATTTGTGAAAGTAGAAGCATATTTTTTCCCATACTTTCAAAAGTATGCTTCATTTCAATTCAATAATAAATAACTGTAAACAATTACCAAAGCAAAATTAAACGACTGTAGAGCTACGATCGTAGCAAAACGCCAAACATTTACGAGTAATGTCAATAATATTAACCGATGGTTCAAAAAACATACAGCTATAAGAGTATAGGATCCCAGTAAACAACGACTTCACCGAGCTGGTTAATGGATGAAAAGTATTTTATAGCAAATTAAATATGACAGTAAATATATTGCAAATGGGTTGCAAAATATGGGTTGGGTATTCTACTTCACGATGGGAGGATATAGGGTTGGTCCAACGCCGTGGAGGCGGTTTTTAATAACATAGTAAATATGAGAACAATACCACTTCAAATAAATCCATTTTCAATTTTTATTTAAGATTCATTTCAAGGAGCAAAAGCAACAAAGTTTTGAGTTACGACCTCTTCGAATAGCTGTATTTATTTATTCTTACGGACCAGGAGACATGTGCGCTTGTTTAACCCTTAGACTTAAAATTAGCGGACACGTCATTATAAATTCTACCTGATAAATGTGCATAAACTAAATGATATAAACTAAGAGTTAAATTCAACTAAGTGGTCTCAGATTTAGAATAGAACTACCCAATGTCACTCCGTGGGTGTCACTTCTTACTGCGATCGCTAATCCGCCTGCCAAGCGTGGTGATTATGGCAATTCCCTTTATATAAAGTTCAATGTTGAGATAAATGAAGGAAGACCAGCAGTGGACTTATGTAGCAGGTTGGGGGGTCTATATTTTCTTAGTTTATGAGCACCCAGAATATTATGGCGTATCCAACTTTGTTTAATCTAAGCATGTGCCCTGCGTACCCGCAAAACAAAATAAATAATTCACAGGGGTAAACACAAAGGTTCGTAAGTTGGCCCCGCTTTTTTTCAAAATAAGACTTACGGATAATGTTGTGCCCTTTTCGGGTCTCCGCCTTATAAATACGAAAGCGGATAGTGGAATTAAATCAACTAGCTTTGTTTAACTCCTTTGAGCGGGGACCGTTTTCCTGTTGGGCTTGCTTTGACAATTTACATACATACGTACTTTAATCGCTAACGCACCGCTGCGAACCGCGGTAAATTCGCGATGCGGACATACTGAGAATGAAATGCGAAATCAGTGCTGTAGCATATGAGAATAATATCAGCAAATTTCGATTCGAACACTGATATTTGTTCTATATTTGTATGTAAGATGTGTTTGCAGTTGGCATTTGCCCTTACGTGGCGGTAAGTGACAATAAAGCCGATGGATTTAAATCGTCGTCACCTAGAAGCGCTAGAATTCACTATAGCGCTGGCTTTGGTACCTTTCATACCGGAACACAGCAGTGCTATTGACACCGCGGCGGCAGACTTAGGTAACATGGTGGTAGCTAGCCAGATGGACATATAAAACGTCCCACATCCAAGCAACACCCAATACGAGTATCGATAAATACCTGGAAATCGAATCTGGAACTTTTTGAAAAACGTATAATGTTGAACTTGGCCATTATTTCAGTTCGGGATTGTACGAACAACCGTGCAGCCACTGTGCTATACGGAGGCGGTCAATCGACAAAGGATATCCTAGCACACGCTGAAGAAAAAAACCGACCGAATTAGGTAAGACTAGTGGCACACAAAATACACATAGCAGTGTGTCAACTAGAGATGAAACGGATGGCAGTTTGGCCGGATGGCCGGATATTCCTTCCAGATACCTGGCGGAACTTAGCCGTTTGGTGCATCGCACACACACACACACACTTGCGTAGGCGGCGCGCGAACGATCGGGTGGACTCGGTTCGATTCGGGTCTTTTCGTTGACGAGTGAAGTTAACAATTGTTTCATTCATTGTCTTATTGTGTTGAATTTAAAACTAAAACTAATTATATTTCTTAATTAATACTATATGTATTCGGCCGAATAGTATTAAAACCGCCGGATAGGCCGGACACCGGATAGTTACTGGATATCCGTTTCATCTCTAGTGTCAACCAAATTCAGAAAGTAATTTGTAGCTCGCTGTCTCGCCCTCCTACAAAAACTCGATCCCTCAAAGCAGTGACACCAAAACATCAAATTTCATATCAAAAAGTGTCCGTGTCAAAGTACCATTTAGCGTAGCACATTAATTGGTGAAACTTTTCAAATATAGGAGACGGGGCGGCGGGACGTGAAGAAGATATAACTTTTACAGCGACCGGGCCGAAGGCAAACAAGACCGCGAATTGTTCACCCGCTACAACTGCTTTGTGAGAGTCGTGCTCGGTACAAGCGACAAGATACTGCGGTTTATGTTGCAGAAAAGGTTCAAGTTTGTTTGGTGAATCAGCAGATGCTCTTGGGTTCAGGAGTGTTCTATAACATGAAAAATGAAAATGAAAAAATGTTTATTCCATCACCTAGGTACTACAATGAACATACAGGTTTTGGGGTACTACTTTAAAGCTAAAGATAGCTTGTATTAGGAGACCCCGAATTGCAATTTTGTTGCGCAAACAAGAAAGTCTGTACAGTATTAGAAATAGCTACGTTTCACAGGTGGTCCCAAACAAACAATTGTAAACAAAGCATCCAGTTTTGAGTCAAACTACAATAAGTTATTATTTTTCATTACATATCAAACTAGTATTTTATGTAGCTTGCACCAAAACAAACCAAGGCCGAAATTGCATTGTGCCCCAAGGGAACTAAAGACAAAAAGTTGTGCACTTTCATACAGCTAAAGCTAGTCGC
Organism: Carcina quercana; assembly: GCA_910589575.2. NCBI lineage: Eukaryota > Metazoa > Arthropoda > Insecta > Lepidoptera > Depressariidae > Carcina > Carcina quercana. Next base: position 3,042,902 of record OU342451.1, on the reverse strand, counting down.
TGCTTATTTTCAGCTCATGAGATCGCTATTTTATGTAGCTTGCACCTAAATGAAACAAAGTCGAAATTACTTAGTGCCCCCGGTCTATTAAACGACGTAAAGTTGGCCCCTAGTTAATTAAATGACATAAAGTTGTGCTCTTTCATAACAGCTACAGCTAGTCACCACCTGAGATCGCTATTTCAAGTCATCATCATCATCAGCCAGGAAACGTCCATGCTGGACATGGGCCTCCTTCATGGTACACCACATCGACCGGTCCTGAGCCACCTGCATCCAGCGACTCCCTGCGACTCTAACTCGGTCGTCAGTCAGGGGGACGGCCTGTTAGACGTTTCCCGGTACGTGGTCGCCACTCGAGAACCTTTAATCCCCACTGGTTATAGGTTCTTCGAGCGATATGGCCTGCCCATTGCTACTTCAGCTCACTGATGCGTCGAGCTATGTCGGTGACCTTCGTTTGTCTACGGATTTCCGAATTCGTTATCACGTAGAGAAATTCCGAGCATAGCTCGTTGCATTGCTCGCTGAGTGACATTTAATTTGTTTATTCGGCCCACAGTAAGGGACTACGTTTCGGTTCCGTATGTCATCATTTTTATGTAGCTTGCACCAAAACAAACCAAGGCTGAAATAACTTAGAGCCCTCAGTCAATTAAATGACGTAAAATTGTGCACTTTCATAACAGCTAAAGAGTCACCGCTTATTTTAGCCTGGAATCGCTATTTTATGTAGCTTGCACCAAAACAAACCAAGGCTGAAATAACTTAGAGCCCCCAGTCAATTAAATGACGTAAAGTTGTGCTCTTTCATAACAGCTAAAGAGTCACCGCTTATTTTAGCCTGGAATCGCTATTTTATGTAGCTTGCACCAAAACAAACCAAGGCTGAAATAACTTAGAGCCCCCAGTCAATTAAATGACGTAAAGTTGTGCTCTTTCATAACAGCTAAAGAGTCACCGCTTATTTTAGCCTGGAATCGCTATTTTATGTAGCTTGCACCAAAACAAACCAAGGCTGAAATAACTTAGAGCCCCCAGTCAATTAAATGACGTAAAGTTGTGCTCTTTCATAACAGCTAAAGAGTCACCGCTTATTTTAGCCTGGAATCGCTATTTTATGTAGCTTGCACCAAAACAAACCAAGGCTGAAATAACTTAGAGCCCTCAGTCAATTAAATGACGTAAAATTGTGCACTTTCATAACAGCTAAAGCTAGTCACCGCTTATTTTAGCCTGGAATCGCTATTTTATGTAGCTTGCACCAAAACAAACCAAGGCTGAAATAACTTAGAGCCCCCAGTCAATTAAATGACGTAAAGTTGTGCTCTTTCATAACAGCTAAAGAGTCACCGCTTATTTTAGCCTGGAATCGCTATTTTATGTAGCTTGCACCAAAACAAACCAAGGCTGAAATAACTTAGAGCCCTCAGTCAATTAAATGACGTAAAATTGTGCACTTTCATAACAGCTAAAGCTAGTCACCGCTTATTTTAGCCTGGAATCGCTATTTTATGTAGCTTGCACCAAAACAAACCAAGGCTGAAATAACTTAGAGCCCCCAGTCAATTAAATGACGTAAAGTTGTGCTCTTTCATAACAGCTAAAGCTAGTCACCGCTTATTTTAGCTTGGAATCGCTATTTTATGTAGCTTGCACCAAAACAAACCAAGGCTGAAATTACTTAGTGCCCCCGGTCAATTAAACGACGTAAAGTTGTGCTCTTTCATAACAGCTAAAGCTAGTCACCGCTTATTTTAGCTTGGAATCGCTATTTTATGTAGCTTGCACCAAAACAAACCAAGGCTGAAATTACTTCCCGGTCAATTAAACGACGTAAAGTTGTGCTCTTTCATAACAGCTAAAGCTAGTCACCGCTTATTTTAGCCTGGAATCGCTGTTTCATGTAGCTTGCGCCACAACAAACCAAGGCCGAAATTGCATGGTGCCCCCGGTGAATTAAACAACAGAATGTGGTCTTTCATAACAGCTAAAGCTAGTCACCGGTTATTTTAGCCTGGAATCGCTATTTCACGCAGCTACCAAACAACAAACTAAAGCCGAATTTGAACAGAGAGTCCGATAAATTAAACTACAGGCAGTCGTGCCCTTTCACTACTACTGAAGCTAGTCACCGGTAGTTTTAGCCTATGAGATCGCAACTTCATGTAGCTTGTACCAAAACAAACAAGGAGCGAATTTAAACAGAGCGCCCGGTGAGTTACATGACAGAAAGTTGTGCCATTTCGTCGTCGTGACACAACTATTGTATTTGCCCAGTCGTACAGTACGGTCCGCGCCTGCTCGACCATAATTTACTACAATTGAACTTATCGCTCTTGTTTATCACCAAACTCTATGCAGTGGCCTACAGACTGTGCAGCTGGATATCAGATATTGTGAGATAAATCAATAGAGGACCGAAATCAGTTGCAGCATATGTCCAACTAGATTCTGTTAGCACAGCAGTTGAAATCAGAGCTCAAACTTAAAACTCTGAATTCTTATTTGAATGGGTTTGCACTTAGCCTTCATCTCATCTGATGGTAAGTGACGATAAGGTAGTTTGATGGTAAGCGTGCGCAGCTATAAGCGTCAAGCTAATGAGGCGCCGGTACAGCTACCTTTCATTCCGGTACACAACAGTGCTATTAACACTACTGTTTGGCGGCAGACTTGGTTAAAATTGTGGTTAGTCATATGAACATAGACAATGCCTTACCACCAAAGAAACTGATTATCGGAATCCCCACTGGCAATCAAATCTGGGAGCTCCCAAGCGAGTAGCCATTGGGCCTGTGGGCTTTGTAAAAGGTGACAATTAAATTTTAGATTGGAAGGCGTCATTTAAATATCAGCAAAGAAATCACCCCATCAGAATAACACATGGTTTATTTGCAAGAATACAGTGATGTTACAAATGGTGTCAAATTCATGTGTTCATCAAAATCTCATAATATTAAAACTTAGCTAAAGTTACAGTTAATTATGTTCTAAGTCAATAAAGAGATTAAGTCGAATAACTTCTTAGTAACATAGGAACATTTAAAGAGACATATCATCACACCGAACAACTGCTAAACGATCAATAAACTCCAATAAAATCGTAAAAGAGTCATAAAACACACATCTCTATCCAACCATCAAATCAACATAAACATATCAAAAAGCAATGCATTCTAAAGCAGAATGACGATGGCTTATCAAATTACCTCATAGAATACACATCAAGTTTTATCCGAGAATACGAAATTCGAAACAAAGCACGCATTGGAAGGTTTTACATCCCACCCATTGACTTGTGAATTATTCAGAATGGTAACGACGGAAGCTATCTTGTGTTGTAGACGTGAAACAGATTGAGAGCGTGAGAGAGAGGTATTAATGTCGCAATGGCAATATGTTGAGTAGGAGTGAGATGGATGACTGGGGCGAAATGTTAAACTGACGTACAATAAAATATAAAGGACATCAGAAGACAAAATTGACATAGCTACTGACAATAAACCTAAATATTAAATCGACAATGTTGAAAGTACACACGGCACAAAGAAAGGCTCTGAATTTATGTTTTTTTTAAATACCTCTCTTTTGATTCCATAACCTCTATCTAAAACATCAAGGGAGAAAACTTTCTATTAATTTATTTATTAAGTTCTCCTAAGATAAAACACTTGTAATCACGAACACGATCATAAGCGTCGGTGGCGCAGTGGATAAGGCGTGGGCTCTCAATCTGAGGGTTCCGGATTCGAATCCAGCCGTGTACCTATGAGTTGTCTTTAAATTCAAGTACATTATCCGATTGCTTAACGGTGAAGGAAAACATCGTGAGGAAACCTGCATGTCTTGAACAGGCATGTGAAGTCCGCCAATCCGCACTATATTTATAGTAAAAGAAGTGAGTGAGTGAGTGATACATAAATACAAGTATTTTCTGCCGTCTCTTTCTTGAAACAAATGAGCGTTCGTTCAACAAACGCGATTGCAATACGTCTACGTAAGCCCAAGACTCCCCTTTGCAAGCTATTCCCTACTATGGGCTCCCTGGAATATTATATGTGAATTGCATGGCTTCCTCGCCTCCTTAATGGGGTAGCTAATGTTTGGTGTTAAACTGTGAACGATGAGTGTGAGGTATAGCGTTTATAATGGTACTGTTATAGCCATCTATTCGGCATAGTTGCTATTGTAGAGGCAATCCGGCCGTATACAAGTTTGATTGCCGAATAAGTAATTCTCATAGATTGATCGGTCGTATTCGGCCTGGTTATTTATCAATAGCAGTATTATTATTATTAATTAATGTGAAAGTGAGATTGTATGTACGTTTACAATTTTGTCGCGGACATATCACCACGTAACGGCGCCAACAGTAACAATTGAACCTTTGACAGGTTATGAGATCAAAAAGAACTAGAAACCAACTTCAACTGCCCTAAAAGTTTTAAAACTAAATTTAAGACTTATGTGTTTTTTTCATGCATGCCATTTTCAAAAATACACCCAATTTCAAATAAAAAAGTATAATTAAAATCAGTTCACCCAGTCGAAAGTTATGAGGTAAAAAACATTAAAAAATACCCGTCGAATTGAGAACGCGTCCTTTTTTGAAGTCGGTAAAAAAGACCGTATAATGATTAAAAGAAGACACTGTATTGATGGATCCCGGTCCGTCTCTTGGACCAGTGTTTGGTTTGTCACGCTGTGAATAGGCTAGGGTGACACGTGAATGAGCAATCAATAACTAACTTTATAATATCTAGTGCTAGTTACGGTTAACAAAGTTCGAGGAAACTTTACAAATTACAAACCAAACAAAGAGTAAGCCTGTAATTTAGAACAAGAATTTTGTGAGACGAGCCATGAATTAGTTTGAAAAGTTATAAAGTTATAGAAGCTCTGTCGGTTTGATATTTCTAAATTTGAGTGGCGCGAAGCCGGACAACTTCTATGAAATTAATATTCAGTTCGTGTTCAACGGTAACAATCTTTTATTCTGTTTTTGATATAATCTGAAACTAGTTAATCCGTAGACGAACCAAAGCGACCAACAAATCTTGACAGTCAGTCAGCTGAAGTGGCAATAGACAGGACAGGACACATCGCTCGGAGAACGGTTGACGAATAGGGAGTAAGAATTAGCGAGTACCAAGTATAATGGACTAACGACCTAGTCAAGGTCGCAAGTAGTCGCTGAATTACATCCGCGTTTCGGGACCGGTCATTGTGACTTAGAGAGAGAGAGAGAGATGAGAAAGGAATATGTTTAGCTGTGAACATTTCCTGGCTGATAATGATGCCGTGTGTTACCGGCTTAGAATGAAACCGTGGAACATTTCTTCTCGTGGGTGTCGTAAGTGGCGAATGAGGGGAAAACAATACCAGGTGTAAGGGCAGCAGCCTCCTTCTGAAGAACCAAACCGAATACTGCGATCACCAACCCGTTGAGCAAGCGTGGTGATTATGACATGAGCCCTCCTAAACATGGAGAAGTTATATGTCCAGCAGAGGAAGTTTCCACAGCTGACGATGATAGATTAAATCGATGGAACAATACCAAAATTTGCTACATGACATCTACTTATATTTTGAAGAAATTATCTCTCCCTGTGTTATATAGCTTCAACCAATTTCAGTCTCTACTACAGAATATGCAATACTTGAAACAAGAACAAGCTACAACATATTTCAATTAAGTCTCCTCTGATCAAACAAGGGAAGATCGCAACGGACTAGCTGCGTTTATGACGTAAATGGATGTGCGAACATATTTAAGACGAAAGCGGAAAATTGGTTCTAATTATTGGTAGGCTTTTAAGGGAGTGGGCTCTAAGTTATATGGTGAAAGGTGTGAGAAAATGGTGACTTGTCGACCTCTGTTACATGCGATGCATTTTTAACAATGCATATAGATAGTCTATACTCTGTAGGCTTTGTTTTTCGTTCCAGAACTCTTATTCTCCGTCCATGACTTTAGTTCGTCTACAGATTCCGTCTCATCCTGAATTTAGGTACTGGTACAGATCGTAGGAAGTCGCTGGATGCAAGCGGCTAAGGACAGGTCTATGTGGCGTACCACAGAGGCATATGTCTAGAAGTTGACATTTCCGGGCTGATGATAATGACTTGTTTCGTTGCTTGCACAAATGATTTTTGGTAAAGATTCACTCGTTGAGTTCAAACTAAAAAGCATCGGACCAAATTTTGTCTGTCCAGGCTAGCCCAGAGACCAAAAGGCATTTCTGATTTCCAAACGATTTTCCTTCTTTTTGCACCTCTGTTCCGTGTGTTTCTTAAAAATTACAAATTAGTCTTCAGGTTTTCCGATTAGACTTAAGAGGCTATGTTGGTTAGACCACGTGGCCGCGTTCAAATTTGGATTGTTTTGTAGCTGTCCCTATCCGAGCCCTATCCTACCCGAGCGCGTACGGTAAGACAGCATACACTACGCGAAGTTATCCACCCGTTATTTGGATGTTTCGTAGTCCAGGATCATATGAAGGATACAGTATATTATGTAACAATTTTTTTAATACAGTAGTACACAAATGAAATTTCAGATGTCGGTGGTTTTTCCAAATTGTTCTAAATTGATTCATACTCTTGTAAATCAGGTTCAAAGTTAGGGCTTTTTACTACCGTAAAATACAATTCTTTGACGCCCTGTAACTCTGGAAGTATATATTTAAACGAAAATCTGACTCACCACCGACACAGATATTTGTTTCTAGATTGTGTTTTGAAAATTTCATAGATTTTCATAGCTTAATACTCAAAATATGGACTACGTTTGTATGGGCGCTTTGACACCAGCATACCCTCTTAACTAATCTTTAGATGACGTCAGTTACGAGTCTCTTGAGATCTCGTCTTTACAATAAGATCATCGATGCTGCACTGGGAGACCAAGGCAAAACTTTAATTGCACAAGTATTCAACAACATATTACTGTTATATCCAACTCTGATAAAGCAGTTGACGAAGGGTCTTCGACTCTTTACAATCCTAAATACCGCATCAATCGTTGCTTCATCAGGTAGTCTAAGTTTCTATTCCAACTATTGCAGTGTCTGCTCCCCAAGCTACGCTTCTCAAAGCCAATAGTTGTCTGTCGTGAAATTGTAGTCGATTACCAATTTATAGCCTTGCTTTGTGAGAAGATTGTACGAGTATCAGTTCACCGTAGAAACGTAGAGATAATGGACTATGGAAGCGTATGCAAATCATACGTTAAATTCGCAATTGGGAAAGTTTGTATGTGCGAATGTATGATCGCATACTGAATCACGTCAGGTTTGAATGGAATTTGATAGTTTGTCATAGAATATGTAAAATAAGTTTTTATCTATAATTACATGACGATTTTAACCTAGTACTTTTTAATGTTATGTTTATTTGAATGGCGCTAAATCACATTATTTATATAAAACTGTGCAACTAGAGAATTGAAAAATTACACTTGCTCATTGCTATATCGAGCAAGTTACATCTGCGGTGTGGAATCGCATTTCAGACGTCAACGCCTGTAAAAATGTCAAAGTTTTCACAAGTTTGAGTTTTCACAAAAGTTTTCACCGACATAGTTTTCACTTGCTTATGGAATCGGAAATTGCATATTCACCAAGTGAGACATCGATGAGAATCAACTTTTACCTTATAGAATAGCACTACTGTTATTCTTTGTCGGTTGATAGTGATACTACTCACAAGAAATAAGCGACTGTAGGTGCATAATTCGCGAAGCCATCTTGTCACATCTCGTAAATATTCTCGTAATAAATACTTAATTTGAGTAATGGCAGAAAAAAGAAACTTAACTAGCAGTCAGGTATTCGTACGTACGTCTCGGAAATATAGCTATTAGTTTTTTTTTAAATATCTATATTACCGAGTTCCCTTTAAATTTTTTGGGCTTGTTTTTTGACTGCGAACTAGCAAAGATGATTTCGCAACCGGCCCTAGTGATTTTGATGAAAATCACAGGTTTTAAAGTTTCGAGAGGAATTAATTGGCCGACGTCTCATCTTCGGGAAAATTCAAATTTACTATTTCATAGAAGAACAAATAAATATATTGCGTTCGCTAGTGTCAGTACACGGGATGTAATGTGCGTATTGTTATACAAAAACTTTTATTAATTTAATACTCATAATTTAATGTAGGCAGCAAAAATAATTACCCAGACAAAAATGGGTACATATTAGGAAGCTTAAAATTAAACACAACTCTTTTTCTTTCCATCAACTTCACTGCGATGCTTTGATATAAATTGCCAAAAATTCACCAGCGGGTGTCGACATCGTTTGATACACTTTTGTTTTTGTTATTATTACAATCATTACGCAATATCTTACCTCTAGGTCCAGAGCTGACTTGGCACTGGTAGAGTGCGTCATCATCCAAACCAACCTCGTGAATGTCCAGTGAGAAGTCACCTGCAACCGATTATGTCATCAATTGTTTCTTAGACACATATTTTTCAATTACTGGTGATAACGCTAATTGTTGAATCGTAAGGAATTACTTCATAGAGACAGCCATCCTATTTTAAAATGGTTTTGTGTAAAAATGATTTCTTTAGATTCCTGCTGAAATCATCTAAAATTCATATATGAAACTAGGCCATACTGCCGACTGACAGGTGTCCAAGCGGGGACGTCACGGCTAAATCAACTCTTCCCAGTTCACTGTATTCCTAACCAAAATCGTACCTTGATAGACTAGTTGGTGGTAGTAAGTATCACCTTCGTCCGTCTACGACAGTGTTATCAAAACCTGCCGACAAATTAGCACTTTTCTGTTCCGCCATTAAAGGCATCCAAGCGAATGAGTCGCTTGAATATGGTAACATAGTAGTCTAGACATAAAAAATACCCTACCACCAAGCAAACCGAGTACTGAAAGGTACCGCTGGGAACTGAACCAGGGAGTATGGAGAACTCTGAGTACCAGAGAACTCTGCATTGCGAGTCCAACCACGGCACTAGGCCAGCGGAAACGGTTGAATACTTAAAATATCACATACCTTCCTCGTCACTCCCAATCATCTTGTAGCGGTCATAGCCGATGAGGTGCCGATGAGTCCCGAGGCCGAAGTCATCTTTAGTCCATTGCAGCTGACCAGCTTTGTTCACCACTCGACAGGGAAGAGTGACTCTTGAACCGACAACTGCGCTCTGGAGAGAGAGAGAAGCAAGCTTATTATGGGCCATTAAAGCATGCTCTAGTACGGCTGGGTTCCACCTCTACTTAGTCCTTAGAGTTTGGCTTGGTTTTTCCCTGACTGCTTCTATTTACCGAGCGCTAAAACCTGGGTGTCTTCAAGGGAAGAGTGACTTGTGGTCTGTGGCAACCGTGAACTACCCTAGCCAACATCGCTTAAGACGCACCTTCATCAAAGTTTCATACTAAATTTCTGTTGCCATAATCTTTTAAAATGTAATAGCTGGATTTGTGTAGTTTCTATATAAAAATAGGACATTAGATTGTGCTATCGCGAAATGAGTATCATTAACATGAAACTTCACAGTGAGTCACAATTTTCATTTTAAACACTTTTTTCAGTTATTTTTCAAAGCGCCATCTATGAACCATTAGCTGCGTAACGACTATTGTAGCTAACTATTAAGTTGTAAATTAATGATATTTATTTCGCGGCACTATAAATTTCATCTCCTATTTTTAGATAATTACTGCACAAAGCCAGCTACTCTATTTTAAAAGATTATGGCAACATAAATTTAGTATGGACGCATTAGGAGAGGGATAGCGATAATATCAAGTGAGTTGTCAAACGGAAGCCTGTCTAATTGATTAAAAAAGCTCAGCTTCAGTTGCGTAAATCTTTCACAAATACCCTGCTTTCATAACAGTAAGATTTTGTTGATACAAAGTTGCTACCTGTCTTCTGGAATGTATTCTTAGTCGTCTTAGGGATGACATCAACCTAAAGCTGATACCACTTCAACACATTCAAATGAACGATGTAGACAGAACAACAGGTACGTATGCACAACAAAACAAAAAATTGTAACAAAGGTGAAACAAAGACGGAACGTAGATGAAATGAAGGTGGAACAAAGATGGAACGAAGATGAAACAAAGATGGAACGAATATGAAACATGGATGGAACGAAGATGAAACAAAGATGGAACGAATATGAAACAAAGATGGAACGAAGATGAAACAAAGATGGAACGAAGATGAAATGAAGGTGGAACAAAGATGAAATTAAGATGTAACAAAAACAGAATGGATGCTGATACTCTTCTGGAGAGATCCTTTGCCGTCTTCTATTTTATCTACACTAATCTACAGGTGATCCTAAACCATTCGATACTGCTGAAATGATTATGTTAGTAAACACTTTTTTTGATGTGGCTCCAATGGGTAGCTTTTTTACTTCAAAGTTTTATTATAGATGTCTACAGTCCACGTTCGCGACTAAACTCTTTAGAAACTACGTCAAAGACAATCTCTGATATGGAAGGTTATCACATTATTTCGTTGACTTAGGACTTTACAGGAAAATATTTATATCCTCTTAGGGAAATAAAAAAGGAAACTCCTGACGTTTCTGTGAAATCGATTATTATCGATTTTGATATTATCGGTCGATCGATTCGCGTTTGCGGATATAATTTGATAATTATGCCTAGTAAATGCATTGTGTATAGTTGTGAAAATATAGGGGTATATCGTTTTCCAACGGCAAAAACAGACAAATTTCAGTAGATAATAGCTACAAAATATTTTTTTAATTGACCGCCGTTGATGATATGATTGGCTCATTTCACAAAATATGACTTTGTAAACACGTCCTGATCGCATGTAGGTAAGTTACTTTACGTAATAATCTTATAAATTTATTCAACATTAGACTTAGGCAGAACAACTGAAGCCCTTTGCCTCAATTTGTTTGACAGTTAGTCGTCTATCGACTATTAACGCCGTCTAGGTCGTTGACTGTTAGCTCTTGGAAACATTCCTACTCGTATTATATACTTGACGGAAGTAAACAAAACAGTGACGATTTTCTGTCTTCGAATAAAAGACATCCACCAAAGTTCTAGTCTCGATATTAATTTCGAAACGCCACCGATAAATCAAAAATTTTCATCTAAATATTTTGGGAATAACAACATTTTTCGATACCGTTATTTCGAATACAAAGTATAGGAGTTGAGTGGCAGTTTGTGAGGTATTTCTCGGGATATTAAAAATTCCTTGCCTAGAGCATGTTGGATGTTGGGGACAACAGTAAAGTCCTTTTACATTGTCGAGATTAATATAATTTAGCTACAGGGGAATTAATTAAATTAACAAGTGAAAAATAAATACTGCCTTCATTCGACCGGCATTCAAGGTAGCGATAGTGTATCTAACAAGTAAATTATTATTATTATTATTTGATTTATACACTAGCAGCTCTTCGAGCTGATGCGTGTATATCACTGCACTTGTTTTAATGTTTCTAAATGTTTGTCTAGTCTGTTTTTAAAACAATTCACTGAAGTATCTCTTATAAAACTTTCAGGGAAAGCGTTTCAAGAATGCAATACACGGTCAATGCGTTCAAAAAGAACCGGAAACCGACTTCAATTGCCTTAAAAGTCTACTTCATCAAAGAATCATCCAAATCTGTTCACCCAGTCAAAAGTTCTGAGGTAAAAAACATAAAAAAATATTTTAAAAAACTTACCCCTCGAATTGATAGCGTCCTCCTTTTTTGAAGTCGGTTAAAATGATTATTGTTACAACGCAACCACAACAATCAGGCACATGAAAGTAATGCCCGCACCCCACCCGAACTCGGTGAGGGGGGTACTCGCCAAAAGCGTATACGTTATTTACCTTACCACCTTTATTATTATGGTTGCGTTGTATGTCATATAACCAAACAGGGGCTTTCCTGTATATACACGTATTCCCTTTTATATATCTATACAGCTGCAGATGTTAATTAAGAGTATTTATAAATGCCGTCTCACCTGATCCTGTGGCTCAATAGCAAACTTCTGCTCCTTCAATCCAAACACACACTGTATGTACACAAATATCAACAGCCACTTCACTACCACTGACATGTTTGCCACTGTCCTCAGCAAAAGGAACAGTGGATTAGCACTTCTACTTGTCACCTTCCTATCTTTAGTCAAACTGTTCTTTGATATTTTTTCTTCTGTAACATTATTACTGCTTGTAGTTATATGTAAATGCCTTGTACGAGTATTAATGTTTAAATCACTACCGTTTTTTGATATCATGTCCACATCTACAGTGTGTTTTGTCTCTTTCACTATATTTCTCGATACATTTCTTTTGCTATCGTCTTTCTTATTTTCAAAGGTTTCCGTGACCATTATTGAAGTAAGTATATCTGCTATCTCGTTCCCGACAAGTTTGTCATGTTGGAAATATGATTCACCTTCTCTATTCGAATCTGTTCTTCCTTCCATTGTATTTTGACGAGCATCAGATTGATTGCCATCAATCTAATTATTGATATGTATTGATTGCATCTGGAACAAAAGATAATAAATTTTAGTTAATCACGTATTCTGGGAAACAGATAACCACGTTTTGAATACAGTGTAATTGATATTTTTGGCTACATAATTTATGATTAAATTAACGCTTATGATTGAACACGATTTATTCGTCTTCACTCGCTATCAGATGAGGCGGAAGTCAATCGTAAGTCCATTGTAAGATTTTAGGTATCAACAAGATGTAACTGCATTAAATTCTGAAAATCCCTCGTGAAAAGATCTTCTTCACGAATTTCACTTCACCTGTGTTCAGAATTCCTACTACCACAATAGTTTTAAAAGTTTGTGTTCAAATGTTTGTGCCTTTCACACATGAACGAATGAATTGATTTGGCTTAAATAAAGCAAATCCATCTGGGTTAGGTTCCGTAGTCAAACAAGGAACCCTTATAGTTTCTCTCGGTCTGTCTGTCCGTCCGCGGCTTATTCTGAAAAAAATCACAGTAGTAGTACATATGCGGTGAAGGTGGCTTTACAGGTTAACGAGTAATGGTCGAATAAATTACAAAACATGCTTGGAGTGGTCGAAATAAAAATTTCGCACGAATATTGCCCAAAATTACTGTTTGTTCAGTTCAACTACGGAGCCCTACACTGCGCGTGACCCGACATGAGCTTGACCGGTTTTTTAAATGTTTTCATCTGTGATTGTGTTTTGTTATTGTTTTCTGTGTAAAATGTCTATACTAATATTATGAATGGGAGAGTGAGTTTGTATGTTTGTTTGTCCTTCCTTTACGGCGCAACGAAAAGAGAGTAGAAGAAGGAATAGTTGAAGGGTTGGACAGTAATATACTCGTAGGTTATAACTTTAATAATAATAAATTCTTTATTTCAGATATACATCCATAAAATAAAATACAAAAATTAAAATATACTAAAAATAAAATACTACTATCCTACTAATATTATAAGTGTGAAAGTTTGGATGTTTGGGACGCTTTCACGGAAAAACTACTGAATGGATTTGAATGAAACTTTACAATAATATAGCTTATACATCAGTATAACTCATAGGCTACAATTTATAAAGACATATTGTGTAAATTGTACAAAATCACACTTATAATATTAGTGGGATTACATGGGCAATTTTGGCTTAACAAAAATGCGTTGCCTAGCAACCGACCATAGAATAAGTAAATTCGTATATACAAACTTTCGCGTTTATAATATTGGTGTGAAGACTATTTGAATGTACTACGTCAGATATTGAAATTTATTTTGTTTCTTTAAACTATTAGAAGACTACGTAACAGAATAAACACTATTTTGTACCTTATGCTGTATAATAATTTGTCATATACGTCACCTGTGCCTATCGAACAAGTAGAATAAATACAGACTGAAGTACACGCGGACAAAGTCGCGGGCGGAAGCTAGTATAAAATAAGAGAAGCATGTAATCCTAATACTCGTACTGTCATATTTCTCATTTCCTATTTGCGTTGTTGGTTAATTAGTGATGTTCGCAAAGAAGAAGTCGCGGGCAAAATTTATAAATAAGAGAAAAACTTTTAATTAATTTTGAGCAGTGACCTTTTCAGCGAATAAGTATGTTAGAATTCAATGGAGGAGAGACGTAAGTTTACCTCTTATAGGTGCTCAAATAGATTTAATCTTAGTTTTTTAATTAACATTAACAGTCGCTCCTCGAGATAGCGCCTAAAGAAATAATCCCGAGAAGTTTCGTAAACTTTTCAATAAGTACTCCTACTTGACTCTCAAAAGGCTCGGGAGTTTGGAGCATCGCTCTGAAATGGTACGCCGTGTAAGTTTCGTCCCCATCGACTTGTACATTCATTTTCTAGTTAATTCACATAAAATATAAACCTGCATTTCCTCAAGTTTAATGTAAATTGAGAGGTATTGATGCTAACATAGGAGAGGGCATACAAATGGCACGTGTAAATCGTACTCCACTGATAATTTGAAAACAAGAAGTTGTTTTGTAAAGGGATATGTTTATTTACGATCGGGTAAGAGAATGTGCCTGTAATGTATAGTAAAACTCATAAAAACGTATGTACTGCATAAGAACTGCAAGTAAATAACAAATAACGACCTAAAAAATAATTCCATTAGGTGTGTACTGCAATTTTTTTTGAAATGAAACCTCTTGTTTTATAACTTTAACTTCTTGTTACTAAAATGTTACAAAATGTAATAAATTGTTATAAAATATTATATAACACTATATAAAATGTCATAAAAATTTAAAAATGGCGAAGATTATATACCCTGAAGTAATCTAAATCGGCGAATACCTAGCCGATGCGTCTCATGTGATGATGATGATCATCAGTTCTAAATTTAAATCTCGGTTAGAAAAAGGCACCTTATCTAGCGCATTTTATCGTTGGCAATGAGTAAGGATAAGATAAAGAAAAATACCTATAAATCGAAAATAAAATGGAAATATTTTATTATCAAAAATACATGTATGATGCCAAAGGTATACAGATTCGTATTTTGGTACATAAATCATGTATTTTGTGTCTGTGTGAATGATCCTAAAAAGCAAGATTTAGACTTGATGAGAGTTGAGAAGACGAGTATCATACCCAAGGAAGGAGTAAACCTGAGTTTTGTATGCAGGCTAAATCGATTAACTTATAAAATTATCAAACGGGTTCCTAGCCAGGAATAGTCCGTCCCGGGGGTAATTATCTCCTGGACTACCCTAGCCGATGTGTTCCCAAGCTACACCCACTTTTGTCTATTAATTTCCTTGGAGAGCAAGTAACTCGTTCATTGACTGGCCGGTTGGGGCGGTAGAGTGTGTCCAGACGAGCGTTTTCTTAGCGTTTCGCTAGCGTTTTGTCACATAATTAATAGGTAATTGTACTGTTTTGTTTGAAATCAGCACAAAGTTTAATCGCATTATGTGCAACGTGTACTGATTTATAAGGTACACAGGGTTATAATCCTAATGAATAAAGAGTATCCTAATGAATAAATTATCTTGAGTATTTCTAAATAAGGTGAAAAGTATCCGTACAACCTCAACCTTGTCTTACGATGACTTTAGTTTCCTAAGTAACAACCATCAATATCGAGTGACATCAGCAAAGACATCCTCGAGCTGTAGGCATGAAAGGCTGTTTGCCCTTAGTGAATGCACCCCTTAATGTACCTCTACTAAAAGTTTTTCTGTTCTTTTTATTTCTATTTCCTTCTATGTTCCTTTTCACAGCTAAACAACTAAACCAATCCTGATGAAATATGGTGTGCATAGCAACACAGAACAGAACATATGCTACTTTTGTGCTGCTACGTGTGCTACAAAAAAATTATTTTATTTTATTTATTTTGACGATTATATTTCAATAAGTTACATTCTTAAACATACAAAATATAAACTTATAGATACTGAACTTATCAGTAAAAATGTCAAATTAATTATGGGTAGCTGTGGCTATACAAATTCACATTTAAAAGAGTAAGAATAAACATTCATTTTTATTTATTGTATTTATACCATCCGTAGCAAAACGCTCGTGCAAGCCGGCGCTTAGCCCCGACCGGTCTAGTATATTGGCTCTAACTGTCCATCCTAACAGCTAGTTTCCCAGTGCCAATTGACTGAATAGACCTTAACTAACAGTCTTAGTAACTTAATTTTTGACTTCTACCTATTACTGCAGAACCGATTTAAGGCCGCCGTCATTTGCTTTGAAATAAATGTGCTGCAAAAGTCAGAATTTTTTTAAATAAGATATCACATTTAATTGAAACATGAAAATACTTTTGCTATGTGGTCTCGTCTTATAAGATCACCACATATCATCCTGCGGATGTCGTAAAAGGCGACTAAGGGAAAAACATACATTTTTATTGTTACTATTTTATTTAAACAATTTATTTTACACAGAAAATATATACAAAACACACAACAGAAAATATATACAAAAGGAACAGCTAATTTCTATAAGAAATTTCTTACAGCAGGTGAAAAATAGTGAAGAGAGGAGGGCAGTTAGGCGTGTACGATATAATAAATATAATAAACGATTACATCAACATAAGATACAAAATATTAACATATATCAATAGTGATCCATACATACAAAATACAAAAAAATACAAAAATGTTTATTTTGCTGATAATTACATACACATACAATTTACATTATCTCCCGCACTAGGAGACCTGTGTTGCGGGAAGACAATTTTAATACAATACAATAATAATATATTAACTTATGCTACTTGTAAGAGACAGAAAATTATCCTTGCTATTTTTCTTGAAAATAGAAACAGTTTTACTGTCGATACAGTGTGAGTCAACGAGACCCACAATCTGACTGCATGAACCGTGAATGAGTAGGAAAAGAAATCAGAGTGATGGGAGGGGATGGCCAGGATTTTACTAATGTTAGGTCGACAGGGTTGGTCAATAGGATGCGAGTATGTAAATCGCTCACTTAGGTAGCTAGGGTTATTTTTAGGACATCGTACAGAAGGGAAAGGATACGAGCATATCTACGAAGGCGGATAGGGAGTCACTTGAGCTGAGCGCTGAAAACTGACACGTGGTCTTATTTTCGCAACCCGAAGATGAAGCGTAAGCAAAAATTCTGAAGTCGCTCAAGTTTGTTTTATAGCTCTTCGGTGACCTCAAAAAAGCAAGAAGCACTATAGTCAAGAATAGAGAGTAATAATGTTTGGGCTAGAACCGCTTGAGAGAGTAAACAGCAAAGTGGGTTTTCTTACTTACCTCATTGACATGCTCCACCCAAGAAAGATTTTTTATGTGAGGCCCATGTCCAACAGTGGTCTTATCCATATCCAGCCGGTCATGATATAAAGATAAATTAGGTATATTACGCCAAATATTGTCTTTTCTGTGTTTTACTTCAGAAATTACAAGTTTTTTTTTAAATCAAATCCATCATGGATTTGCTCTTGGCCTTCATCTTGCCTGATGGTAAGTGATGATAAAGCCATTACATGTTGAGCGTGCACATGTATGTTTCTGCCTCTATCACGCATAAATGTCTTAACGGATCAGTTATGGATTAATTTACCAGGGTAATGTCGAATGTTTTTTTTGGATTTCAAAGTAAACGCCGACGAAGTGAAGGACAAGATTGTCCTCAATATTTAAAACAGCAGTACAATTTAAGCAGGTGCTACAAAATGGAGCAAGAAAACTGCGCACAGTCCGTTACATTTGGAATCGCTTTATTTTTAACTCCACTGCTTCAGTGCAACCATTTATTTTTACTTATTCCCGGTAATTGCTGCAGTTCCCCCCGGAACAGTGGAATTGTGTTTTATCTCTTTGTAAAACGGTTGGATTTAGGTTGATTCGGTTGCGCGATGGGAGACGGCCGAGTTTAAGCTTTATTGGATTGTGGAATTGAGGCTAATTTTGTTTGGGGCTCGCGTTGAGCGTGATACGGTACCATAGGTTTGAAACTCATTGAAAAGTCGACTTAGGAAATTGACATTGAATTTTGATGATCATCTTCACCTGCATTAGTATGACTGTATATGAGGGCCTAATCACTGCAGTTGGCAGAAAGTTTAGTGATCGTAGTAAGCCACAGTATATTTTGCCCATATCCGTTTATTTTTGCCCACGTCACTTTTATAAAATAATACCTAGCCTGACATATAAATATGAATCAGACATAAGTCCGATTTCGGTATCAAAAGGTAGCAGAGCCAGCGCCTTAACCAGCCAAAGGTGAGACGAAGGCCAAGCGTAAGAATTTCGTTCGAGTTTCGAGTGTATCACACCCATAGTAGCACAACTGCAGGTTTTTGCTTTTGGATGGTTTCCAACCCATTCATTCGCGTGCAATAATTCTATCAGTGGCTGAATTAGAGATTATCTTTCTGAAATTATTTTACTAAGTTCAGACTTCCAAGAATATTTATCACTTTTTTGTTTAAAACAGATACTTTGCATTCATAATGGGACTTTGCTTACATTTTACCGATTAATGATACGGCAGTGGGATTGCGTTATTCAGAAGCGTAAATAAGGTGCTATTGAGCAAGATAAAGACCAAATTTTAACCTTGCTGATTCTAAATCGACCCTTTGTCAAAATCCCGTTGTTTTTTGTCCAGAGTTTGTTTGTTTGTTTTTTCCGTTTCGTCGTTATGTAAAGTCAGAATGACTTTATTTTTGTTGTTGTATAAATATAGTTTAAAGGTCGGAAAAGGACATAGGTTGCATTTTATCGAACAAGTAGTTCCCATGTGATCATTTCTGTAGTCGACCCAGACGAAATCGCTAGCAGTTTCATCATTGTATCTACTCTTTTTTAGTACACCGAGAGACACAAACATACACACCCACATATTCTGAGTAACATTTACTGAGTAGTTTCGTTTGTAAATATAATACATTTATTTGGTTTATGACCTTATGAATTAATGTAAATCGGAATGGAGAGGCGATCGATGCTGAAATACAGGTTTTTACCTAGCTCAGCAACGGAGGCCTCGACTATTTGTTTTGCACTACTTCTTATCAGTGAAATGTTACATAATTTTCGAAGAATAAATAATTTTTTACTGACATCACCGACATAGCTCGACGAGTCAGTGAGCTGAAGTGGCAATGGGCAGGACACATCACTCGAAGAACCGATAATCGATGGCTAGTAAGAGTTCTCGAGTGCCGACCACGGACCGGGAAACGTCTACCGGGCCGCCCTCCTACTAGGTGGACCAACGACCTGCATGGATTCAGATGGCTCCGGTCGATATAGCGTATCAAGAAGAAGAAGCTATTTGTCCAGCAGTGGACGTTTCCTGGCAGATGATGATGATGCAATAATTGTGATTATACCTCAATAAAGTAAAAAATAAACAGTGCTTGTAAATGAATGATATTTATTTGGCGACACTATAATTATTTCATCTCCTATTTTCAGGTAATTACATATAAAAACCAGCTATTCTATTTTTAAACATTATGGCAACAGAAATTTAGTATGAAAGCATTAGGAGAGGGATATCCAGTTAAGGAAAAAGTATGATGAAACACAGCGTAGTAAGTTTTGGCGTAAAACTTTATCAGGTCCCGTTGCGAAGTCTATCGTTGCGTTACGTCACAGTGCGTCAAAGACTCAAACTATAAACAGATCCTGAGAAAATTACTTGTGTTGTATTACGGTAGGATATGAATTGATAGTAATTTTAATGAGTGAACCATGTACATACTAATGGGGGTCGAACTCACTTTTGATCTGTTAGATAATGTACTAGAATCTCACCATGAACACAGTTATTGATATTCAAGTGACACAATATTACGATGACAGGTACGGTCCAATGCTGAGCACCTGAGTCTCACACATAATATCACCGTGAAATTGGAATTGACACAGAGAATGCTCTACTTCGTGCTAGAGTTCGAATGCCATCCGTTCTATATTCAATTGCCGCTAATGTCACTCAGATTTTTTTATTAGAAGCATTGGCAAAGTTACCACTAGCTTAAATATTTTACAAAACAAACAGACTTCAGTTTTCTCAATAAAATGTATAATGTGTACATTTTATCGCTTGTTTTGACGATTCTTGACGAAAATTTCAAAGGTCAGCCTTGGTTTCAACATAATTCGAAAGAATCCATATGCCGAATGTACTCGACATGGTAAACCCTTTCGATCGCGTCGAAACCTTCACAATTTTGCGTAATCAATGCTATAACACCGTCCGTGACACTGTTTGCACTATATCACACCATTATAACACAAAAAACACACATAACAGTATTATTAATGAATTACTAAAATTGCAATGAACCACCATTTTTCAAGTTCGCGCCAAGAATCCATGTCACTCTGACGTTTGACAGTTGACGTCTAACTGCGTCAACAGGTGATTGAAATTCAGACGAGATCTGGCCAACATTGGTCATACAGAGCTGATAAAGCACGATGTTACTATAGTGTGGCTTTATCGTCGTATTTACCATTTTCGCCATCCACGAGTATCTGGCCGGAAAAATATTTTAATCAAAAAAGTTATTTCTACCCTCAATAGTACTTCACGGAAGAATTTTAATTCATAGCTGTTGCGCGCGCATACATAAATTAGCGAAACAATTTTCCGTTGGTGAATTTTTTATGTTGGGCACCCTGGAGGGCGCAGACATGAAAAATAATGAGCATATTAACATTCTCACATAAGTTTCTTTTTCAAATGGGAATAATGCTCATCAAAACTTTTTAATGAGTCAAAAGCAGTATTTAAGAGGATGCTGCTAACATTTTTCCATACAAAAGTATTTTACGATTTCCTCTCAAAGTTATATTGCCCGAACCAGATTTGTTTGTTCGCCCTTCTTTTTAACGGAGGTTCAGAAATAAGGTTTGTGTTTTTAAATTTGTTATTTATTTTATGAGTAGCAAACTAAACTAAAAAAAATCAATGTTTTCCTACTTTCAAATTGTTGACAAATTTAAATACCTTGATGCAATTGAAGTATGATTTCCCAATCGTACTTCCCGTCGACGCCTGTCCGTTTAAATTCAATTCTGACCTTTATTATTATTACATGGCTCTGGACCGGTAAATGTGTCATACCATGGAGGAGGCATATGTCCAGCAGTGGACGTGCCCCGGCTGATTATGACATGGTTATGATTTGATCATGAAATCGTTGAACAAACTCTCGCTGCACTAAAGCACACTGAAGTGACCGCGTGGCTCCATCGCCAGTAGTGGCAACATTACAACAAAATAAAAAGCAACATTAGGCTGAGGCCGGCAATAAAAGTCTCATGGCAAGTAGCTCTACCAGTAAATTGTAAGGTGTACAGTGCAATCAGAGTAGTAGAGGTGTTGGTGCAAGTTACACGCTGATAGAGAAATCTTATAAAACAGTGTTGTTGGAACCAATCCTGTAGTGCTATGTCAGTCAGAACGACTTGATTTTTTGTAATAAGGAGGTACTGAAAAGGACATAGGCTCAGTTTTATCCCGATCAAATAAGTAGTTCCCGTGGGATACATTTTGGAGTCCACGCAGACCAGTGCCAAAAAAGCAGGCAAGTGTGACTCAGACTCGCGCACCAAAAAAATGTATAATATATTTTACTTATCCAGCGCATAATTATTCGGCATTTTCACAACACGACACACACAACAACAGACACACAGAAAAATATTATAAACTAGAAACATGAAAAATAATTTAAATAACAACTAATTTAAATAAACAATTGTACACAAAAATTCGAATAAATAAATAATAAAAATGTGATGTCGAGTTTGCGGCTGCCCGTGTCGCGCAGTGAGCGCCGAAAAGGTCTTCACTCAGCATGAGCTGCACTTCAGCCGGGAGTGGATGAAGCGCAGCGCTGATGATCAGTGAAGCCTTGATTCTCGCCGGACACTAATACGTATTACTATATAAAATATCACGAATCATGGGAAAATATATGAAAATTTGTATGTATACATATAATTATAGTAGTAAGTGTATTTAAGAGTTTACAAATGTTATACCTTCTGAAGCGCTTGTAACTTGTACAACCCGAACTCTCTAAGGTGGCATTCCACAATAGCAGGTGGTGGCCGCTGTTCGACGAGGATTTATTTTATGTAGGACCGAAGCCTCTGTGTGGGAAACTAGGATTTTAACTGTGGTACACATCTAACAAGGACTTTAATATTTACAATTATGTTTCTGATAGTTTATAGGTGCTCAAGAGCTCCGAACTTCCGATTAATAATTAATTAAGGCGTTCCAAAAGAACTAAGGAACCAAATTCAAATGCCCTAAAAGTCTACATCATTCATCCCCTAGAAAAGATTAACATATTTGGCTTTCGTTGAATTTCGCAAAAAGCGATGAATTAATTTCGGTGTAATTTATAATGGGACCACCTTTGGAGTGTGCTCTACCAAACAAAAACAGAATTATCGAAATCGTTTTATAATAAGAGGAGTTATCACGTAACTTGCATACGTAAAAAAAGACCAATTGAGAACCTGCTCCTATTTTGAAGTCAGTTGAAAAACGTAACCTTTATAATCTCACTCTGGTGTATGTGTGTCCTTTCGTCCGTCCGTCACAGCTGACATCACCATTTCCCATAAATAACTTTACTCAATGATAACTAATTCAAATTTCAAGACTATATTTCCTGATAGTTTCTGAGATAACCGTCTGTTTCGACAGAATGAAATTGTAAGGGTTACGTTTGTTCATCGTATGTTTGTAACCTTAAAAATCAAGCTATTTGAACTCTCCGTTTCGGCTTGCAGGACAAATAAACGAAAAAAACTCACTTTCGCATTTATAAACATAAGTATGGATATTTCAACATGTCTAAGATTCCTGTGAGCTAATTTAGCGTTCGAAGCTAAACCCCTGGACGCTAGGCCGTCGTCGTCAAGAGAAAAAAAACAGCCGGCGTGTGATTGGTGGGGAGCGGCAGGTGCGAGTGCGGATATGGACCGTTTCATCTCCTAGAAACGTGTACAGGGTGATTGGAATTATCATATTACGCAAACCTAGAATGATACCTTCCGACACATTAATGCAATTTTAAACAAAAGGTATCTATTAAAAACTACTACGCTATGATGACACATTATTTATAGTTATGTGTGATTATAGCAATGAAAGTGATGTCACAGGTGACATGAAATGTAAAAATTCTATTTTTAACAACAATTAAGTTGACACATGTGGCACTTTGGATGAATTATATAAACTATTAAGTGTTTAAAAATTATTAAGTTGGTAAAAAAAATATTTTTTTTAAATTTTTGTTCAGTTTTAATATTAAATTTTCCATAAGCGGCATGTTTATGTTATGTTGAAATAGCATGTTTTCATTTAAAGCTCTTATTTTTTACATAAAAAATGTTTTTTTGATTCGTTAGCGAAACATTTATAATTCGAACAGATATGGAAAATAACTCATTAAAATTGTACAAACTAGCTAAACTAAATGACCACAGTCACCACACGAAAATGATGCTAAAGTTATGTAATAAGCTACAACTGGTGCGCTTATCATCACTTACCATCAGGTGAGATGAAGTCCAACTGCAAACCCATCACATATACATGCTTATCTTATTTTTTAGTTAATAGTATTTTATTTTATATTTTATTTTATTTTTATTGTATTGTGGATGTATATCTGAAATAAAGAATTTATTATTATAATTATTATTATTATTAAAAAACAGGTCAAGTGTGAGTCAGACTCGCGCACCGAGCGGTCCGAACAGATTATGAATAATTTAAAGTGTTGAAAATTATAAGTAATAGATAAGGTAACAAACACCGAAGAAAGATCGAACGGACTGACTTGACCGCTTATTACCCGACTGCGCCAGAAGGAGGGTTATGTTTTTCAAAGGTATGTATGTATAATTGTTTGGCACGCCCTGCGGCCTGAACGGCTCGATGGGTTTTTTGCTTGAGAGGTGTCGTTAGATTCGTATTTATTGTGAGAGCGACACTGGGTATATCAAAGTTATAAAAAGTTTAAAAAAATTACACAGTTTGGTTTTTTAAAATTAACTTTCCATTCACTAGTTATGTAATCACTTACCAAAGCCAGCTATTCTATTTTAAAAGATTATTGTAAATAAATTTTGTATGTTATATTTTGCTAAGAACCGATTCAGCAGTACTCGTATCAGCTGATTTTAGGCATTTTCGGCACAAAATTTATTTTATTTTCGTATGATTATTGCGTAGTTATTTTTTAAAATTATTTAATATACTTGTAAATAAATATATGAAACCTTATTGTATAAATTATTGTATAAATACATAATTCCATCTTCTTTGCCTTGAGAATGACTCTAAGTTGCACTAAAGCGCACCTAAGCAAAGTCATAACACGAGACCTAAGTAGGTGCAATAACGCTAAGCTTAATGCTAGTTTTGTAGTTCTTTATGAATTCTGAGTCAAACCCCGTTCGCTAAGATTCACTTTTTCGCTTATAGGGTAGGTGATAGATATCACACATTTTATTGTAGTAATATATTGATAGCTTAGGAACAATTATTGCCGTGTTACTCAATACTTGACAACACCCTATGCGAAGCGCCACCCATCGATAATTGATAAGGTCGTCTCGCTCACACCAGTTTATTGACCCCTAGAAAAAAACTCACATACATCGACTACTTAACCAAGACCCCCAACCACTTCAAACGTTCAGCAAAAAACAGCTCTTGTCAAACTGGATATCACTTCATATATGGACAGCCAGTGTTAGAAGAGTTTCGATTCTATGACACACGGTGTGTTGGAGAGGTCTTCGGTTAGTGGCTATGCTGTCAATGGCGGATAGAAAGACAACTTTTTCACATGATTGCGTCTGAGTGTATTTTTAGTTGACTTCTACGTGATTATGTTATGTACAGTCGTGGTCTGAAGATGTTCGCCTTAGGGCTGTATTTAGTCTGATGTAAGCTAGGTAATAAGATTTCATAACTGTGCAGAAAGATGTCCGGTTGATCCGTTTAAGAGGGTATGCTGTTGTCAAAGCGCCCATACAAACGTAGTCCAGTCATATTTTGAGTATTAAGCTATGAAAATCTATGAAATTTTCAAGACACAATCTAGAAACAAATATCTGTGTCGGTGGTGAGTCAGATTTTCGTTTAAATATATACTTCCAGAGTTACAGGGCGTCAAAGAATTGTATTTTACGGTAGTAAAAAGCCCCAACTTTGAACCTGATTTACAAGAGTATGAATCAATTTAGAACAATTTAGAAAAACCACCGACATCTGAAATTTTATTAGTATACTGTATTTAAAAAATGGTTACATAATATACTGTATCCTTCAAATGATCCCTGGACTACGAAACATCCAAATAACGGGTGGATAACTTCGCGTAGTGTATGCTGTCTCACAGTACGCGCTCGGGTAGGATAGGGCTCGGATAGGGACAGCAACAAAACAATCCAAATTTGAACGCGGCCACGTGGTCTAGCCAACATAGCCTCTTAAGAACAACCTTCACCTTTATATTTTATTGATGGGAAGTATTTTATATCAAATTTAGTACTTTGAAAACTATATCGCGATTGCATTGGCTAAAAATATCTTGGCATGGCTATAATTAATTAAAAAGTAAAAAAATGTATTTTTATGAAACATTGTACTCATGCAAGCTTGCACCCCGGACATTTCAATACTTTTTTCATTCGCTTACATCTTGATTAAAATATATTTTACTCCGTACTTGATAGTAGAAAACTTTAATTTTAAGCCTCTTTTGTTGCATAATATAGTGTGTTTAACTGTTCTAGTGACGACTAGTAATTTTGCTTTATTTTTAACCTTCTTAGCTTAGGTATTAAATAAAAAATAAAGCAAACCCAGTATTAGTTACTCGGATAATAAAATCAAATGGAAACTTGAAACTAAACAAAATTGAAAAAAACAGTTTTTATTTACATAAATTATGGGAACGGATCTGACCTAAAACCCGGACTTTTATTGTAGTCCGGGTTGCAACCGGACTACATTTTAAACCCCGCCCGGACGCTCCCCGGACGTCTTCCAAACTAGGACAAATCCGGGGAAACCCGGACGAATGGTATGGAATGGACTCATGCATGAGTTTGACGAATCTATTTAATACCAACCTAAAGTATGAAGCCCATAGAATATACAAATGTTGGGTTCTCTTTTTTTTGGCGTA
Source organism: Carcina quercana (assembly GCA_910589575.2). NCBI lineage: Eukaryota > Metazoa > Arthropoda > Insecta > Lepidoptera > Depressariidae > Carcina > Carcina quercana. The sequence goes on along the minus strand of OU342451.1, from coordinate 3,016,688 downwards.
TCTACTAGGTTGGCAGGTATAAACAGCTATGGTAGATTGATGATAGGAGTTATTTTCACCCATTTGTTTAATAAATATTCCTAATATCAAAGCGCTATTTCATTGCGAACACGATGATGTAGGGATGCTTGCAAAAAGCCTTAAAATTAATATATTAAATCAATAAATAATTACCAGGATATTTTTAGCCAGGATAATTTTAGCCAGCCCACTCGTGATATATTTTTTTTGACCTAAATTTTGTATATAATACTTTTTATCCATTAAACAGATGGGTGAAGGTCGTTGTTAATGGGATCTTAGACCATTATCAACAAAAGGAGTATGGATGTAATGAGCTAGAACGTGCCTTTTTTCTTCTTCTGAAAAACTCATTAGTGAGAGGCGAGGTAAGCTGCGACGAGAATATACATATCAGTTATCAAAAAGGGACTATATTAAAGACATCAACGCGCGTGTCTTAAAAATTAAAAATGAAAAAGTTTTTATTTAAAATTTTAGACACCTGTGAAATATTTTTTGTAAAATAAGTTTGTTTCTCTGTCATCGAGGTCGTAACGGAAAATCAGAATGACTTGAGTTTTTGGGATAGTTGAAGGGCCGAGAAAATCAATCAGATCATTTTAATCTGGTCGAATGAGTAGTCGACACGGACGAAGTTGCGGGCAAAAGCTAATATTTCATACGTGGTTTGTAATCCATATTTTGAACGCAGTGATGGTATTCATTAAAACGTACAGACGTTAATTCAATTAATTAATTAATTAGATATTACTTATCTATCGTAATTTATGATGGATGTTGCAATTTTCCGTTATTTAATGAACATTTTCAATACTAAGCAACGTGCAAAATTTTATAGTAGTAGACTTACACGTAAATTGAAGTCCACTAAAACGCGATGAATTAGTTAAATACATTAAATCAGAATCAAAATCTTTTTAATTGCAAAAATAGGGTTTTTGTACAAGGGTGTTAACAAAATATTTAGGTGCTTCAGTCCTATTTAGCCATAATCTACAGCATGAAATATTATTTATCTTTAACTTATACTATATATAAACATCACTAGTTTCTGTATCGATTTTACAGTTTTATCGTTATTTGTATATGTTTATATTTCAGTCATCAGATTATCAAGTGAAAATCTTAAGAATTCGTCGATAGAGTAGAACATATGCTCCAGTAGCCATTTATTTAGGGCTTTTTTAAATTCGTTTCTTTCAAGTGATTTAATTTGCGCCAGCAGTCTGGTAAAAATTGTTATACACATAGCATAAATATTTTTTTTGAAAACATTTAGTTCTGGGGACAGTTTCGAAAACAAGTCTGTTGGGATAGGCTACAAACGTGTCCTTGTTCAAGGATGGGGGTAACCTAAATAAATCCCTTCAATATATTTAACTAAATGAGCCCATAGTAGTAGCCTTTAAATTATAGAATTTTGTGCAATACTTTTTTAAATATATTTTTTCCATTCAAAAACTGTTTACCCCTTTTTCATTCGATTAGAGGTTCGAATAATAATTTCTTATTGGTACTCCCACAGGAACTGCTTGTCCCATCGGTATAAAATTATCCTATGTCCTTTATCAGTCTAACTATCCATTACTATTCGAAGGACGGACAAACAAACTTTCGCATTTATCATATGAGTATGGATTGAGTAACTAATGAATAAAGACAAAACAGAAACAATAAAATCTTTAATTTCAAGGTACAAAAAGGGTATAATGTATATAATTATCTGACAAAATAATTACGTCTCAGAGCACTGACAGTGCCGTTCATTTTGTTACGTGACAAAAATAACAACCAAACAACAACCAGTAAGTTTTTAAACCCTTGTCCATTGGTTTGCTAAAACTATGGATGTGCTATTACTCACGACAATCTACAACAATTGCTACAGTCATACTCCTTTGTAACAAATGTGTGATGAAACATAACCTTACTTATTTATTTTATGAAGGACAAGAAGGATAGGAGGAGCTAAGTTAATAAAAAGACAATATAGCATATAGGCACAGGTCAGACACTGCATAGAAATGCAGTGATATGTCCATACATTGAACGGGTGATCTACACGCGCATGTATGCGTGAATACGCGGGCACGATACTGATGGTCTCTAAGTCGACCCTTTGCTTGCGGGGAGAGGTGTAGTGTCGGGGATCGGTGGGAGGCGAATCACCTCATATATTCCCGCGTGGAGAGTATGATTTACGCAGTGGCGTTTCTTACTAAAGAGGGAGTGACAATATCCACGTTCCACCGTCAGCCAACTCTGATCTACCGATGTGATTTCAAATATCTTTCAAGGATGTGGTGATTTTTGAAAAATACTAATATTCTGAAATTTAGTTTTTCGAGTCAAATTATGAACATACTTGTAGTTGAAAATTTTAAGATCACGTAGTGGACTATCTAATGTTTTCATAAGTCAATATTCACCTACAATTTCATTCTCATTACGATCATTGCAAAGTCGACTAGCCATGGAGACTTATAAATACGTGTTGCGAAACAAGTTATTGAAAATTGCAGTTATTAAAGAATCGGCATTCGAAGAAACGCTATGAAGAACTTAAAGTCTTATACTTACAGAAGGCGAAGTAAGTAGAGAGTTTTGTATTGAAATTGGACGCTGAAGTTTCTTGGGAACTTTATTTCAATACTATTCATACAAATGCGAAAGTCAGTTTGTTTGTACTTTATGTCGTACCGTAGAGTTGTTTTTAGGGTTCCGTTGTTAAACAAGGAACCCTTATAGTTTCGCTCTGTCCGTCTGTCCGTCCGCGGCTTAGCTCAGAGACTCATGCTACGAGTACTAGAAAACTGTAATTTGGTACGGATTTAAATATTAATTACGCCGTCGTTTGGCATTTTAGAGTTCCGTACCCAAAAGGGTCCTAGCAGGTGGTGGTCCCAATGGGGTACCATTTTTACATAAAAATGTATTTTCCGGTAATATTTTTTGTTTTTGGATCTATGGAGAAGCTATTATTATTATCATTCATTTATTTCAGGTAACAATGACCTATAAGTATATAAATATAATACAATAAAATACTTTAAAATAAACTACTAGACACTACAATACGAGTATAATACTATTTACTATGTCACGTTGGTGCCGCTCTGGTGGTGTTGGTCGCTATCTTTCCTCTGAAGCGACGGTACACCACGCCCTTCGGCCAGAAATCCTAAATTTTTTATTGCAGACACTTATGCAGGAAAAATAGCCCTCAAGCCCCATAAGGCTCCGCTGTCTGTCCGTCCGTCTGTGTGTACCTACTTCATTTTACGAACCCCATGCTATTTATTACTTACTTGGTTGGTGGTAGAGCACTTTCTCTGTCTATCTACCACTACTGTTAGCTAAGTCTGCCGCCAAAATCCGCTTTACTCGTAATATCACTGTTTTGGTTAGACAGTAACAGATAAATATGAGAGCACGCTTCAATTCTAAGGCTTTCTCATCCATCACTGAATGCCGAGTGTGAACTCATTGTAAATTTAATAACAAAAAATTATTAACAAGCCCAACTAAAATAAAAAATGAGGAAATCCGTAAACGAACAAAAGTCACCGACATAGCTCGAAGAGTCAGTGAGCTAAGTGGCAATGGGCAGGCCAAGTCCCTCGAAGAATCGATAACCGATAAAGAGTTAGAGTTTTTGAGTGGCGACCATGTACCGGGAAGCGTATACCGGGCCGTCCCCCTACTAGGTGGACTGATGACCTAGTTAAGGTCGCGGGGAGTCGCTGGATGAAGGAGGCCTATGTCTAGCAGTGGACTGGTCCTGGCTGATGATTATTATGACCTGAGTATTGATCCATAATTGATATATATGTGTGTATTTTTCCATAACAGTAGATTTAAATTAAAAAACTTAATGTATTTTAAACTGTAAATATTAATTTTTTTATCGTTGTTTTAATTTCATAACATTCGTATCAGCATGTCATTGTAGCCTGTAAGTTAAGTAAGCTACACTGTTAAATTTGTGTCCTAATACTTATGTAAATATATATCCTGTAGGCAACCTTGTTAAATGAAATAAAATATATAAATAAAGTCATTAATATAACAAATACAAACTTTCGTATATACATCAATGGGAAATCAAATTGGAATCAGTATTACTATAATATAAGTTCTTGTAATACTTTGCTGCCAAGTAAATGAAACATATTTCACTTTAATAGAGGAAATGCACTAATCGAAGTCTCAAGCTAGAAAACTGTAGTTTCTCCTGTATCTAGTCCAACGGTATGCTGAGTACATGACTCACATATTAGACCGGCTATAATAATATAATTCATGACACAAATGTCCTCGATTTATGTTCGCTCAAGTTGCTTTGACACGAAGGCTTTCTCGAAAGAGACATTAATTTAGATTATGTCACAAAAACTGTATATAATATTTTTTGTACAAAAAATATTCACAATAAACTATTTGCATTTATTGCGTGTAGTCCAGTTGTTCATGTAAGTAGCCAGTAGTTAGAGTTCCTGTGTTCATGGCACGTCATCATTATCAACCTTAAAATGTTTAGTGTAAATTAACCGCGAAAAAATCTAGTTATTAACAATAGCCCAACAATTTACAGTGAGGGACAGGTAAGCTACAACGCAAATTTCAGCTCCTATTAATACCAGTAACCACACACAATGCTCTTAATTTAATAAGCTTACAATATTTACGACAATAGCTACATTAAATCAAAAGTAAGCTCTTTCAAAACTTGCAGCAATTGATTACAATACTCGAGTGTTAGCACCTACCTAAGTGAACCGTGTCGATGTATTACTAGCCACTCCGAACATAGAATTCATTGGTAACTAAAAACCGGTGGAATATATAAAACGTAATCTAGACCAGTAACCAGTTAAGTAACTGGATGTGATTATGAGTTTGTTTTTAGATTACTAAGGTATCTAGATTAAAACATTACAGTCTTTAATCATCATGAACTATGAAGAATACAGAAGCCGTGGTAGCTCAGTTGGGTAGAGCGTCAGTACTTGAACAATCGAGGTCTGGGTTCGAGCCTGGCTCGTACCAATGAGTTACAATTTGTTATTTGGATAATAATCAAAATAAAATCTTGACCATTGGCGTTTCGGTGAAGGAAAACATCGTGAGAAAACCTGCACAGTCCTGAGAAGAAATTTAAAGGTGTGTGTAAAGTCTACCAATCCGCTGGGCCCGCATGGTATACTATGGCCTATGCATTCTCTACAGGAGAGTAGGCCTGAGCCCCTGCAGTGGGAATATATATAAGCTGTTGATGAAGTCTTTAATGAGCACACAGCAACCGTTTAAAAAAAAGAATACGCCATATTAAATCATAGATGTTATATAAAGTAATAATAATTACTGAACTACCTTCTTGTTGCCATTACCACCTTGCTCGGCACGCCTTCAAGTGGGTACGTATATTTTTAATTCACTATCCCATGTGCAAATGAGCTGTTTTACATAACCTCTAGCTGATTTCTTAAACAGCTAGGCTATGTGAAACTATTGTATGTACTCTCTCTAGCTCGAATGTCATTGCGATGTTTAGACGTTTGGCTGAAAATAGATTTCTGCAGTAACAACTATCGTGTCTTAAATGAGGTCATACTTACGCATTTATAATGGTATTATTTGTTAATTTCGACGAACGCTTTGGACGCCATTAAAACCGAATCATTGACCCGCTGCATTGTTGAATGCAAAATTTTCATTTAATTTCGAGTGTTTAAGTTCAGCTGTCGCTGACAAAAATCTAATGATCGCTTAACGTTGTTGAGCTGTTTTCCATAAATTTGGTGTTGAGTGAAACTTGGTAGCGAAGCCTGGGCATCAAAAAAGACGCATTAGCCAAAGCTCCACACAACAGAAATGCGTATGCTATGATGTGCAGGAGGAGCCACGCTCAAAGATAAGGTTCGCAATGAGTACTCTAGGGGGAGCTTCAAAGTTGCAAGGCTAACGGACAAACTGAGCGAGTCCAGGCTGAGATGGTAGGGTCACGTAATGCGTAGAACCGAGGATCATGTCGTGAGGAAATGCCTTTCTATGGCTACTATAAAGAGAGGAAGAGGACGCCCTCAGACCAATTGGTTGGCGAATGTCCAGAGGGACATGAAGGAACTGGGTCTGATGGAAGATGACGCACTGCGACGAACCACGTGGCGTCGCATGACTGGAAAAGCCGAGCCCGTGTAGCGGAAAAAGGCGAGGCCAAAGAAGGTGTTTAATGAAACAACTAGTGGTTATGTAAAACAGCTTATTCGGCAATCATACTCCGATATGTACAATAGGGATGATGACAAAAAAAAATTGTATTCCCTCATTCGAGAGACCGTGTGAAGAGATAAATGGCCTTGTCAAAGATTTTTCGATACGACTGATAGTTTTCCTAATATAACCCGTCGAAAAGTGATTTTAGTCACGTGGTGGTGGTGGTGGCTCCATACAAATCGGTACCTAGGCGTGACGTCACGGTTGAGTATTGAAGTATAGATAATGTATGAAACTTTTAATAATATTTGAGTTATCTCGTAAAATAATATTTTTATGTGACCATTCCTTTACTAAAAAATATTCACAATGTAATTACAAAACAAAACGTAAAATAAAAAAATTTATACGAGCAAGTTGGTTTTTTGGAATTTTTGCGGGCTTTATAAGTGTAAAAGTCCAGAAAAAATTAAATAATATTAGATATTTTAAATTTTATAGGAGCTTTATAATGACCTTTATGGCTTAAAATACAATTTAACCCTAATCTGATTTGGTGTCATCTAGCCTATTCTTTCTAACGTCTAAGAAATAAATAATAAATACACAGAGTGGAAATGATAACCTCCACTCCTGAAGTCAAAAGCAAACCAGTCTCAACAAAGTCAATCAAATGGCGAATACCTTTCAAGTAAGACTCATAGAACGCGTTAAACCATGAACAGTTATATTTAACCGCACTGGTTTTGCGGTTAACTGACGGAATGCATGCTTGATACCTTAGGTTCAAGTTGCATTAGATATTATGCCGATGTGTTTAAACTAGTATGTGCCGGGAATTGTTGGCTTAAGAGCTATGTTGGTTAGACCACGTGGCCGCGTTCAAATTTGGATTGTTTTGTAGCTGTCCCTATCCGAGCCCTATCCTACCCGAGCGCGTACGGTGAGACATCATACACTACGCGAAGTTATCCACCCGTTATTTGGATGTTTCGTAGTCCAGTGATCATTTGAAGGATACAGTATATTATGTAGCCATTTTTTCAATACAGTATATTCATAAAATTTCAGATGTCGGTGGTTTTTCCAACTTGTTCTAAATTGATTCATACTCTTGTAAATCAGGTTCAAAGTTGGGGCTTTTTACTACCGAAAAATACAATACTTTGACGCCCTGTAACTCTGAAAGTATATATTTAAACGAAAATCTGACTCACCACCGACACAGATATTTGTTTCTAGATTGTGTCTTGAAAATTTCATAGATTTTCATAGCTTAATACTCAAAATATGACTGAACTACGTTTGTATGGGCGCTTTGACACAGCATACCTCTTAACATATAAACATCTAGGAATATAATTTTGTCTACGTTTTAAACTACAATAATATTATGAGGTATATACTCGTAAGAGTAAATTTCTCTTTCTCGAGCGTAAATTGCGTGATTGGCTATTAGAATAAAGTTTCTATTCAGTTAAAGAATTCCCCTACTGCTAGATACAGATGGCTCGAGATCGGTCGATGTGACATACCATGAAAGAGGCCTATGTCCAGCAGTGGACGTTTCCCGGCTGCTAATGATGATTGAGGTGATAGATATGCCACTATACTAAAACACAACAGTGCTATTAACACTGCTGTTTGGCGGTAGGCTGAGGTAACATGGTGGGAAACATCCCCAACTGGGAGTCGAACTCAGGTATAATTAATTTGCAATTAGTCAAACTTATAAGAAGGATGATTCAGCACAAAATAGCTAACTATAACCTCATACCGCTTATCTCAACTAATAAGAAATCCAATCTACAAGAAATAAAAATAAGTACAACAAGATAAACTCTAAAACACGCAATAGAATTACATTGATCTGCTATTAGCAGGAACGCGTAGCTATTCCAGGATTCTTATGCACTAGGATCTCGTCCGCCGGCGCTTTTGTACCTACATACCTAGGTCTAGTCTAGGTATCCTGATGTAATACCTAGACTTAGTTCTAATGGATACGAATGACCGTGTGAGCTCTAATGGTATTTGATGGGGTAAAGGTATTTTTAATTTGTGAAGCGATTCGTTTTAGTTGCCTTCACAGGGAGTTGGTGTTTGGGGCAAGAATTGACGAGTCTGGAGCTAAAGTTGCTTATTGCTGGATAGAGTGGATTGAGATTTATGGATAACGGAGCGGAAATTTGTCTTTCTTTGTCTTTTGCTTAAAAATAGTTTTTTGCTTAAGTTTTTAGATCGTGTTTTTTATTGTTGAGAAATGACAAATTTCACTGTAATCATGGTTATCAGCTATATTAGTCAGAAGGTCAAAATTATTTTTGTATATAATGCACTTGGCCTTCATCTCACCTGATGGTAAGTGACGATAGGGTCGTTGGAAGGTAAACGTACACACCCAGAAACCTCAAGTCAAGACGCGCTAGCTTTGTTACCTTTCATACCGGAACACAACAGTGCTATTCACACTGCTATTCGGCGACGGACTCAGGTAACATGGTCGTAGCTAGTCAGGCGGACATAGAAAATGCCCTGTCACCAACCAAACTGATTACCGATAGGTAACCCCACTGGGAATCGAACTCGAGACCTCCGGATTGTGAGTCCAACATTTAGCCATTAGGCCACGGAGTCAGTTGGTTTTATACTCAAAGCCATACGTTTTGCTATGTATTTGTATTTATAAACATATGTTACAATAAAATCAAGCCTCGACGGCGTTGTAGGTTGTTTTCGTTTCGAGAACCCTTATTATACATTAATAAGACGAAACCAGTTCGCATAACACCACAGATAACAAAAAGCTGAGTTGCGTGCGCGCAGGTGTCTTGAAACTTTAAACTTTCATTATCCCAGTATCAAGTTACTTGCTCACTGTTTAGTGACGGTGCAAATTGCGTGTGGTACGAACACGCCATCAAGAAGGGCTGTGGTTAAACTACGTGACGAATTTTAACCCATTAAATATTATGGTCAACTTATAGTTATACATTCGAAAACAACTCTGTCCCTCTCTCTCTGTATCTCTTTGTCTATCTGTTGCTGTTATTTGGAAAGCGTTCTCACCTAGACAGAGAAAATCTTCAAGTCGTGAAGCTGAACTTTACCTGAATCTAATTTCTTTCGTTCCGTTTTTATCAGAATCTGTAGTAACAAGGTAGAAATCGACATACTGATAAAAAGGTTGCTGTCTTGGTTTTTCATTCGGCGGATTACGTGTGCGAAAGAAGGATAGAACTTCAAGACTCACGCCCATCCCAAATTAGATTTTATATAACGCGTAGTTGCAGTTACTAGAAAAGTAGGGCCTTGAAGTTGTTTGACCAGTTGAGCGTTTAATCAAACAAAGAAGCTACTAAAGGTCCACCGAAAGACCCTATAATTAAGATCACTATTTATCTTATCAATCCCGTCTTCATCTCAAACATTATAACAAAACCATTCAACCCTCAAGCAAAAAACGTGTTTCTAAGAAGTTCTCGAACTGACGCCATAATGATTCTTCTGATAGAAAAATAACCACAGCAATCATTGGGCCCGGGCTTCATTCCCGGATTGAACCATTTTTTGTTGATAAGTGGATCTCTTGGACTACTGGTTTAGAAATATTTTTTTCCGTAAATAGATCAGCGCTAAGACAAAATCATTCCTGATGAGCGACATTTCATACTGGGACACAGCAGTACTGTTTGCTGTAGTTTGGCGGCAGACAGTGTGTCTACCATGAGTTTAAGCAGGCGGTAACGTATATCGAATACATGCAGACAGACAGAGCGATAGTTAACGATATACGATATCGCCTGCGTAAACTCATGGTAGATGCACTAATTGCAATGGTGACAGCTAGTCAGGCGGACATTCAAACTACCCTACCACAAACTAAACCGAGTTTACGAAATTTAACCCTAATTGGGAATCAAACCCGGGACCTCTGTATTGTGAGTCCAGACGTGTAGCCATAACCATCGAGGCAGCTATTGTTATTACATGAACATTGTATTACGTGTTGAATAAATATCGTCCCGCCTTTATTTTTTCTAATTAAAATGTGGAAGAAGTCGCGTGTTCTCTATAGTCACGAACAAGAATATTTCGTTTCTTTTTCGAACGTAGTAAAGCTAAAATTTCCAGCACAACGTAAACAAAAATATGCGTGTACCGACGTTGTTGGATATTTCATTTGGTTCACATTATGCGGGATTTTACATGACATTTTATCTATTTTCGTCAAGACACTGTTGCACGGGAAGCCAGATCAATGTAGAGAACGTAATTATTTTTAACTTACAGTTAGGGCTGTCAGCTAACGATAGCTTAAGGAATGGCTTGTAGTAACTTGTATTCAATCAATAATACTTTATAGGGCACAACAATAACAAGTAAATGTGTTCAAAAAGAACTGGAAAACGACTTCAATTGCCCTAAATGTCTATTTTTACTAAGGCAAATTTAATATTTATATCGTTTTCTCATGGGTGCCGTTGTCAGAACTGGACTACATTGAAATGGGACCACACGGAAAGCACCACCTTTCAAATAAAAAAAGAATCATCCAAATCGATTCACCCAGTCAAAAGTTCTGAGGTAACAAACATTAAATAAAAACATACCCGTCGAATTGATAACATCCTCCTTTTTGAAGTCGGTTAAAAAAGTAATACCGATGAGAAAGTTGTTTATTTGTTTGTCCTTTCTGATTATACGTCGTAACGTATAATCAGAGTGTCTTGATTTTTGTTTAGGGGTAGGATAATTCATTCATGGGATAAAAAACGGCTCTATCGTAACCATGAAGTAAGACGAACCGAGAAGTGGGTCAAGTTGACCGCTAGTTTTGATTATATATTGAAAGACAACGGGATGAATAAATAAAAAGTGAGTTTATTTTTCTTTACATTATTACAATATTTTTTATGTATTTCTGAAATGTCCTGGAAACTTCCAAAATGTCTGCAACTGTTAAAATCAATCTGGAATGTTTTAAAGAGTTCTGAAAGTTTTCTAGAATAATAAAAAATTCAGATTTTTCTGCCCTACGAAGAATAAGCTCGTAAAAAAAGAAAATAATTTTTATGACATACTGCAACAAATAAATTGTATTGAAAAATAGTGGAAAGTGACAACCCTACAACCATCCTGCCACCCTACCATGAAACCCCGTATCGGACGATAACCAATTTTAATCCTGGATCGGTCGTAAACCCGACTTACGAACTTGGGAGTAATGTCTTTTGTTCTTTCCCTAGAAATAGTAGTTTTTAATCTAAATTCAGATGAACCCAACGATACGGGGAGAGTTAAGAAATCATCTCCTCGACTGGTTTAAGACCAATTGAACACTAGTAAAATTCCATAAGCAACTTTAATGTTAGCTACAATAGCTGTTACGCAGCCAAATGCGTGGTTTTTTTTTTACAGTTCTGAGTACTATTTTTACCCGAATGCCCCAGAAGGAGGGTTATGTTTTTTAAAGTATATATGTCTGTATGTTTGGCACGCTCTGCGACCTGAACAGCTCAATTAATTTTAGCTTGAGAGGTGTCTTTAGATTCGTGTGACACTGGGTATATATAAAAAAGTAAAAAAATTACGCAGTCTTTTTTTAGTTTTCATTCGCTTGTTAGATATTACTACACTTTGTATGAAACTATTTAAACTTGCTCTGAGAATAGGTAGAGAACCATAGTGTCAAAGCCATAAACCCCTCGATGGCGACATTTTGGAAGCTCAATCAACATTTGAAATAAATTCCTTTAGCCGTGTAGCCGAAATTTCTACTTTAGACCAAATACGACCATGACTAAATGGCTTCATTTAGCTATTGAAATATGACTCTTACTGTATTTATTTAAAGTCGATGTGTAGCCCTTGATGTAGTGTTTTCTACGGAATGTAGGCAGAAAAAGTAGGCGGAAACAAATAAAATTAGTCGACTACTTTTTAAGGCTCTCCAATAAATTCGTAATCGTAAAAATGGTGGTAGATTCTTAGATGCAATAAACATGGACGCGGCTATCCATACATACTATTATTATACATGTAAAAGTGTGTTTCTTTGTTTTTCCTTCCCGTTTGGGAAATTGGGAGTCAGATTGCCTTAATTTTTTACAGGGATATTTTAACTGCTTGAAATGAACATAGGATACTTTCTATCCCGATCGAGCAAATAGTTCCGGTGGGATACTTCCCGAAGTCGCCACCAAAAGCTAGTACGTAAATAAATGTTTAAACACAATATGGTACCTCTTCTCCTCACCTGATAATTAGAAACTCATAGAATCGATATCGTATAGAGTAAATATAGAAGCGTGCACACTCACACAAGCCTTAGCCAAGCCTGGTTTTAATGAGGTTCATGCAGGTATAACAGGTACAACATTGCTGAGGGCCATTTGTCAAAAGCTAGTTCTTAAATCATGTTTTTATATTTTGAAGTAAACATGCGCGAATTTATCAAATAAAATACATTTTAGCAGCCACTTATAGCCTTATTATGTATAATGGGTTTGGCATTTAACTATAACCTAAGGGCTAGTGATAATAAGGCTGCATTACGGAAACATGCTCGCACAGAAGTCTTAATTTAATGAGGCACTTAGCAAAAATTCGTATAACAGTCCCATTCATAAAATGGAAACATGACACCTACGGCAACAATTTACTGGTATATAATTATCTGTAACTCATTTATGTTACTAGTTCACCGTGAAAATAAAATCTGTTTCATGTTTTAAACGACTTCGAAACAAAATCAAATTAAGTAGGCGGAAGCTATCTGTTCACAGAATTTGTACATATTTTGTGCAAGTATCTATATATAAGTTTATGTTATATGCAAAGATTACTCGGATATGTGTCGACCGAGAAAGAATCTTGTGAAAAAGACATTTAGGTTTATTTGCTACAGTAGGTCCCTGGGACCTACTATTTATGGATTAACTTTTTTGTACGTAGCCACATCCATATAATTTAAATTCGTCGTGTCATTGAACAACCGTAGTGTTGCCATCGATAAATTTAAATTATGGGCGGATATACGGCGAAGAGAATAATTAAAGACAAATAAAACTTATTGTATTTTTTGATTTGTTGTTGCTATGGTTTATTTCTTTTTCCGCCTCTGTAATCTAAACTACTACCGAATGAAGGCATAAATCTGAATTTGTTATGTCGGTTAAATCCGTGTCTAAATTGTTTCTTTTAATGGCTATGGATATTTTTAAGGTGTAAGTTAAGATTCAAAAGGATAATAAAGATATTAAAGTTATTCTCTTAAAAAATTCCACACTAAATTTCTTTTAACATAATCTTTTAAACTATAATATCTGGCTTTGTGCAGTAACTATCTAAAAATAGGACATCGGATTGTGATGTCGCGAAATGAGTATCATTACCATACAACTTCCTAGGGAATGTCAATTTTAATTTTTAGGGTTCCGTGCCCAAATGGTAAAAACGGGACCCTATTACTGAGACTTCGCTGTCCGTCCGTCCGTCTGTCACCAGGCTGTATCTCATGAACTGTAATATAGTTAGTCACAGATGATGTATTTCTGTTGCCGCTATAACAACAAATACTAAAAACCAGAATAAAATAAATATTTAAGGGGGCGGCCATACAACAAACGTAAATTTTTTGAGACGTGCGATGTAACATATTAATGGCACCACCTAGTGTCGTACTCCTCTACTACTGCAAAATTAAATTGATAACAAAAATCGAGGCCCTTTCTTTTGAGGATTGTTCGGCGCATATTATTATTTATGGTTTTCCGTATTTTAAATATTATACTCTGTACGGAACCATTCGTGCGCGAGTCCGACTCGCACTTGGCCATTTTTTACACACTATTTTTTTCTTGTTCAAAGCGCCATCTATGAACCATTAGCTGCGTAACGGCTATTGTAGCTAACTATAAACTTGTACGTTAATGATATTCGTTTCGCGACACAATAATTACATCTTCTATTTTTAGATAATTACTGCACAAAGCCAGCTATTTCAAAAGATTATGGCAACAGAAATTTAGTATCGAAGCGTTTTGAGCGGAATCCCGTTAAATGTACGTGGTATTAATCCATTTAAAATAAGGTACAAGCAATTTTTTTTAAATTGTGCATTGAATGCACACCAGCCAGTATCGATATTTATTTTTAAAAGTCACTTCTTCGCTTTGAATTTCGAACACTTGTCAGCTCACAAAAGAGTCCCATTCTATTTTCGAATACATTAACCGTCACAGTTGCATGTGCTTAGCCCGAAAAATCGAAAAACAAAATATCCCCACCGTGGGTCGCCGCGTCCTTTTTTAGCCTGTTTTTGTACGAAGAACGGGTTTGGATCCCTGGGAATGAATATTTTACAACAGGTGCTACGCTACTGATCAAATGATCTTTTTTCTGAAGGTTCTTTTTAAGGTCACGTTGATTTAGAACGATATTTTGAAGCTGTGACGAAATACTAGTTAGTTTTTGGTAAGTGTGACTAAATATTAGTTGAGTTTCGGTAACTATGACTAAATGTCGATGTTTTGTATTCGATTGATTTTCGTAGTATATATTTGGTTTAATGAAAACAATGATAATTAGAGAAGAAGAAAAAGAAGCAAAACAATCATCATCATCATCCTCGTCCATGGCACGTCACAACGACCTGTCCCGAGAGGCTTGAATCCAGCGACTACCCGCGACCTTCACCAGGTCGTCCATCCAGTAGGGGCTCATTCTGGTACATTTTTCCCGGTACGTGATCGCCACTCGACTTAGGTGACATGGTGGTAGCTAGCTAGGCGGATGATAAAATACCCTACCACCAACCAGAGTGCAGATATGTACTCCCAACTGGTAATCGAACCCGGGACCGGGATTGTTAGTGGATGCGTGTAGCCATAGTGCACGACAAGTGGAGCAAATACAAACAAACAAACACACAAACAAACATCCTCTCACCCTAAACGCATACACTGTCTCCGTTCCGTCGCGGGTAAAAACGAAGCCTACAGTTAGTTTGCCTACAAACCCGTCATTGTTCAAGGTCATATCTTAGTGGTCTCAGATTTTCTAAATTTACGTTTCTACCAAAAACACTAAATTTTAACCTAACAGCGTGTTCTTATGTTGGAATGTTTTGGACATATTTTAATATAATAATATAATCGTTTATTTAAAAGGTATAAATCCCTCCACAACACACCCATACATATTTAAAAATACAAAAATAATTACAATAAAACTAACCTAAATATTACGACTAGAAATATTTGGAAAATAGCTTCATTTTTGACACATTCGGTTGATGTGACTATCCATCTAAGGCGTTATTTTCTAAGCTCATAAAAGACATGAGTGATCTTAGACAGTATTATTTATTATCAATAATAATCATTTACTAAAAAAGATATTGGTTTTAAAAAACAAAAACAAATTAATTTACCCGTTCTCTTAAAATTAAACGATCTACGGACGTTGATTGTGGAATAATATTTTACAAAAGACAACAAAAATCCAAAACAAAATTACAAACAAATAAGCCTCAGAGGCCATTAGATAAGACAAACAGTAAACACGAGCTGTAAAAATGTATTTTTAAATTGCAACACCAAAAAGCTTTCGCTTTCGGGATAAAAAGCACAATTTTCATTCTGTACCGCAAACAAAACCACTTACCATAAAAACGGATCATAAAATCCAAATAAACTCCAATCTCACTCAATGTCCGCATTTAGTAAAGACAAAAACGTCGACAAACCTCTTTGAAAGTTTAAGAAAATTAAAGAAAAAAGGTGTGCGATAAAAGAATAAAAACTCTTTTCACGAGTCACATTTTAAACTGTTCAGAAATCAGAAAAGATATTATAAACACGAAGACGCGCGATCGAGATTTGAATTTGAAATTCGAACGTACGTGCGACCGCGTGGTTGGGAGCCCGGCAGGACACTGGGCGAAGAAAATGCTTTCCCGCCCTCTGCCATAGAGTAGGCGTATGTAGATGCGTCATTTAAATCAATATGTAGTACTTTTTCCGCTTTCGCACAATGACCAAGCAAATTTTAATAATACTAGTATTTACTAATGGTCGTTTTGAAATAGAGATTCGATAAATTAATAAAATGAAACCTAGAAATATAGCTATCGTTTCTCGATCTACAGATAAGCACTTGAAGAGAGAAAATTGCGTAATTAATTGTGGAAATAATTTTTGTTTTTGTAGAATATGAAGTAATTTGCAATATAATTTTGAAATTGGAATCCTTATAAATAGAAATATCTAGATACTGCAGATGAAATATTAGTTTAAATTCAAATTTGGTGCCTTTTCGTTAACACAAAAGCTCCAACGAGCAGAGCAACTTGAAATGATTAAAAGAAACAGAGATATTGTTCTAAATTGTATAAAAGTAAATCCCAAAAATACACTTTACACCTTTTTCTCTCCACTGAGGAGCCAACTTTTTAAATACTATAGTTAACTTATTTAATCCGTTTGCAGTTTTGTTTGCGTATAAAATCCTGTTTCAACTTTCCAATTTCTTAAGTGGTTTTGGGCTATAAGTTGATTATTCAATCAGGAAGTCATGAAATTATTTACTACAAGCTGACCCTGCGAATTTCATACCGCCTAACAGTCAATTATTTAATATTTTTTTTCCAAATAAAAAAAATTTCTACACGTAAGAAGTCCATGGTGATGTTATGTAATTATATAATGAATATTCTAAAAAATAATTAGCGAAATCGGTTCAGCTGTTCTCGAAATTTGCGCTTAGCAACACATTCAGCGATTCATTTTTATATTATAGATATGATGTTAACAGATTTATGAATTGTATTTCAATCGTAACTGATACTCGTATAATTTACTTTACTAAATTACCGATGTATCTAAAAAACGCAAACCTACCTGTTTTCAAAAGTAAACTGCGAAGATTATTATTAGAGAAATGTTATTACAAAATTTCAGATTTCCTTAATGAAAAATCATTACTTTGACATTTATATTCTTTTATCTTACTATTATTTTGACATTTGAATTGTATATTGTAATATGTTGACATTTAAATCTTATTAACTTCATTATTTTGACATTTTGTATTGTATAAATGTAATATTTGTATGCCTAATAGGTAAGAAATAGCGATCTATACCTTTATTCTACATCTTACTGTAATTTACCTATTTCTACAAATAAAGTACTTTTGACTTTGACTTTTTTGACTTTTGACTTTAGAAGTCCAGAAACTACTGAATATAAGAGACGCTTCGTGGCGGTTCTTTTTTATTTAATTTTTTATTCTTTGGTCGGTAGCATTATATAAGTATTCAAGCAAAAAAATATATTCTTCAAGTGAATATAAAAAACGTAATTATTTCCGTCTATATAATTATTCACGGAAGCAAAAATATTCCAGGATCATTTCTCAACATGGGATTAAATAATAATCCTAGAAAAATTTGTGAATTTAAAAGGAATGAATTCGGAATTAATATATTTCGAGTGGAACTTACCGGGAAACCTGTAACGGACCAGCCCCCTCCTAGATAGACTGACGACCTGGAAAAGGTCGTCGGTAGCCGCTAGATTTGAGGATCTCGGAACCGGTCATTGTGGTGTACCATAGGGAAGGATTTTGTTCAGCAGTGGACTGCTCCTGGCCTGTTACAACGTCCTGGAAATTAAAAGCATAAAGTTACAATTTTAAAAATTAATTTCCCTAATTTGGATTTACAATCGATTCAAAGAACTTATCAATGAAATAATACACGTGGCCGATCGGTCCTTATTTTGATGCTTCTGGGTGAGCATGCTTTTATAATACCACCTTATCGTCCTTGTCCTTACCTATCATGTCAGATGAAGGCCAAGTGCGAGGACAGTTCTTATAAATGCATAATCGTAATGATCACTCTAGCAATCGCTGGCATGTGCATAGATTCCTTCTCATTCTTACCCATACAAAAATATATATCCGTCTCCCTGTCATGATACTGCAGTGCGTTTCATTCTATAAATACTTCGCGGCTTGTCCGATTTTAAACACACAACATGGCCTTGCTCTTGAACTGTATGTTGCCATGGCAACAGGAAGAAGTGTTCATTTATATACTACTAGCGTTTACCCGCGACTTTGTTCATCTAGATTTCAAAAAAAATCACTCAAGTGCACTTCACGGTGATAATAATTCTTTATCACAGGCGGGTACCAAATTTCTTCACGACTGTTTATAGAATTCAGTCAGCAAGAGGTAACAAACGAACACATTCATTACATTCGCGATTCTGACTTGCACTTGGCCGTTTTTTTATTTTTATTAACGACTCACGAAAATATTGTTTCTACTGTATAGAAGGTACCTTAAGTACACATCAAACCAAGAGTTTGTGTATCTGATATTTTAATGTTGAACTTAGTAAATGAATGATTTCATGGAAGTTTCCAACGTGTAACCACTAAGTAAAGAAAAAATCCCACAAACTCATCAGCACTAGTTAATTAGGATGATTATTAATAATTAATAAACAACTTAACCTAACCTAGCAATCCACCACCCATCCACATCCGCATAACAACGGCAAAAGCCACCCCTTCCAGAGCCGGTATGAATTAAAAAAGGGACGGTAGGGTTTGCAAGTTGCGGTCAGAGTTCAAATTTAGAACAAGTTTAAATTTAGCAAGTCATGTTACTTGTTAAACAGCCCGGGACCGTATTTACATACGAATGCTGGTTTGTATTTTTAAGCGACTCCGGGAAAGGGACTTTTGATGTATTGCTTCTTGTTGTGTATTATTTATTTGGGTGCAGCCCTTTTCGATGTTGGGCTGTTATTCAAGGCCTCCGAGAGTATTGGACGATTTTGCATGCCATCGCTATATGTTTGTATATTCTAAATGCTGGCCTTTACCAGAATGTCTGATATACAGTGACCTAGCATGTCCCCACGTCCTAGCAAATGTCACTCAACAACGGCGACAAGCGACCTTTGGGCGAAGGCAAAAACTAGCCGCTACTGAATAAACGGCTACAAGACACTAGAAACTACAGTGTGGGGTCGTAAATATTGCAGATCGCGCTTTGGAAAGAGATAATCGGCTATTTTCGTTCGTTTGTCAATCTTGTTTCAAAAAAAATAGTGTGCAGTCGAGACTAGATCAAAATATATAGATAGAGTTGTTAAAGCCCCACACTTTAAATAATTTAATGTTGTACGATGTCATCTATAGCGAAAAAAGGGAAACATTTATATGGCCAGTCACGTGAAACTATCTACAATGTCTCAGCGTCAATGGAATATGTAATAATCATAATCATCATCAACAGCCTATAAACGTCCCCATTGCAGGGGCTCAGGCCTACTCTCTTACAGAGAGTGTATGGACCATAGTCCACCACGCGGGCCCAGTGCGGATTGGTAGACTTCACACACAACTTTGAATTGCTTCTCAGGAGTGTGCAGGTTTCCTCACGATGTTTTCCTTCACCGTTAAGCAATCGGATAATGTACTTGAATTGAAAAACAACTCATATGTACACGGCTAGATTCGAACCCGGAACCCTCAGATTGAAAGTCCGCGTCTTATCCACTGCATTATGTAATAATCACTGTCTATAAATAGTCTAAAAGGGTTTCAACAACAACGATAAATAACAAGTTAATAAAGCAAATAGTTTGATAGCTCTATATAGTTCACGCAGAAATCAGACAAAACCACAATAAAGTACTCAGTTCTGAATTCAAATTTTGATAAACAATAAATCTAATAATACACGGGCATGGAAACCAGTATTCGGTTATATTCGGAAATGCGATGATTGCATTTCCGAATATAATCGAACGATGTGCAATATTTACGTCCCCGTACTGTAAGAAAAGATACGGATTAATTGTCTTTGCACTATTGTGTCATGTACTTGAACTAGGAAATCATGTCACTAGCTAGATAGGCGGACTTATAACAGTGCCTATAATAAAACGGACTACCTGCAGGCACCAGTGACTTCCCGATTGTCAGTCAAATCTACTGAGGTAGTTAAAACTAAAGACTGGGATCAGGAACGCATGGTCTCAATTGTCACACCCAGACAACTCACGTGACGTCACAACTCCCTACCACATTAACCGCAGGTATTGCGCATACCTGTACGTACATCAGAGACATACAAAATGCATGACCAATCACGACCGGAGAATATCTAATGAGACCTTATTGATTGGTCTGCGCTGCAACGGCCGGTTCGTATGAGAGGGTAGTTTAATATTAAATTAATAGCAATTTAAAGCCTACAGTTGTGTTCATTTTTTAAAGTTGTTGCTCTTTATTGAAGAGAAAGCGAGACGGATGAAGAAATTAAGATAAGGATGTCTACTAGGAGAATCGATCAAAACTTATTTAGAAATTTTTTACGAAAGCAAAATCTTTCGAAGATATTCAGCATTTCGGTAGAAAACACTCCTGTGTCACTCTAGGATTCCGGAATCATGTTATTCTTTCGCGACTCGGCTGGCAACCCCATCCGTCTCTGTTCATCATACATATCACGCATTTATCCTTTCCCTTCTGTACGAGTACCAACACACACAACTATAATACTACGAGTACCAACCACGGCCAGTCAAACTCCACATCCAAATTTCCCCAGCCTACCCTATGACTTTAAAAAATTAAAACTACATTTTTGATAAAAGATCTGCTACAATATTAACGAATTTTGTCTGTATCAATATACTCGTAATTTAAACTTAACTGTGACTATTTAAAACACAACAATTATTGTACATTAATGAATAACAAATGCAGGCAAATTCAAAGTGGCATTTAAACAAAAGAAAATTTAAACTGCGTTCGTATATTGATATTTACTTTCTTTCTTTGAGTGCAATTAAATGCGAGTTTTTGCGCTGCATTGTGTTGTTTCTTTTAAAAGCTGAAAACTGAAACGAATTTTGTCGTCACCAGTGTTAGGGATTTCCTTACGGGAATAAGGGCCACATTATGGCCATTTATGACACCTATAACTTGAAATTGTCTTTCCTTATTCAAATGACAGCAAAATTATGCTACCATCAACCAAATTAAATCTCCAAGATCCGATTCAACGAATTTTTTTATGTTTTATGGGTTTTGCCAATGGCCTTCATATCACCTGATGGAAAGTGTGGTCGCTTCCTTTCTCTACGTCTAGCGGGCCGTCCCCCTACTAGGTGGACCGACGACCTGGTTAAGGTCGCGGGGAGTCGCTGGATGCAGGTGGCTCGGGACCGGTCGATGTGGCGTACCATGAAGGAGGCCTATGTCCAGCAGTGGACGTTTCACAGCTGATGATGATGATTGATTGACCTTTGATTACCGGTACACATTAGTGCTATTAAAACTGCTGCATGGCAGACATAGAGAGAATGGTGGTAGCTAGCAAGGCGAACAATGAATCCACCCAAAAAATCCAGTGAGTAACTCTGTAGCAAGGCTAAATAAGCGGTTATTAAAATTGCCTACACTGACTTCTGTTTGAAACAATGAATTTGATACCACAATAATCACGATGTATTTCCTCCATAATGCTATTCGAAAATCAAACAAGAAACTGACATTAATCAAATCAATTGTCAAATTCAAATTTGGAATTGGGTGCGTTCGAAAGTAAACACGCGAGCTTAGTACAGGTGCGTCCGCGAAATTGAATAGAGATCGTGTTAGGCAGATACATAATGTTTGTTGTTAGCCGTGTGGTCTTGGCTTTAGAATGGAATCACCCCAATTCAGGATGTAGTAAAATGCAACTAAGACAAAGGATGCGACACTTGTTTCAAAATGCGTGGCCGATGTCTACTGATGTTGTTTTCTTGTTTGTGTGTGTGTGTGTATTTTTGTTTTTGTTTGTTTGTGTGTTCTCTGTATGTATTCTAACGCACAAATGATCTATCTATCTCTTTTTCAGTCATTGTAACCTTTTTTCTGTGTTTATTAAATCACCGCACTTCTTCAATATACATTTTTACCCTTACGATTTTATTATAGGAACAGATTTGTAACTGTAACTGAAACAGAAAATAAATTATATGTAAAACATAATTTTCAGCCAATCAGTGCATAATATTGTAGTTAAGATACAATTAGTTCCTTCGACAATGGAAAGCTTACAACTACTTAAAGCCCTTCGAGGGCTTTAGTCCCCTAAAGGTACTTAATTGTCCCTTAAGTAACAAAGGTCACCAGCAAATGGAAGGGCGGGACCTTGGCCTCAACCGGTTCAAATGTTACATTAATTAGCCTGGGTTTCCGAGAAGCAAATCAATATTAGCAATATTAAATAGGCGGTAGAGTTGGGACATTTATCCATTAAAATTCAATAATTTTTATCGATTTTGTTACAAAGCTATTTGCATGCTGTTTGATATAGTTAAATAGGTGAAGCGACATATTATAATATTACTTTAGATCAACATTTACCCTATTTATTGCAAATAAAAATTTGATTGATTGATCGAACGAAACCACGCTACTAGACAATACGCATTATTCAATTTTTATTATCTATTTGTACTTGAAATACTACTTTTGGATGAAATGCATTCTCATTTAGAAGTTTCAAGCTAATGAGTGGCAGGCTCTGCTACCTTTCATACTAAAACACAACAATATTGTTAACACTCCGATTTCTGATATCCGACCAAAACACAACAATATTGTTAACACTCCGATTTCCGATGTCTGACCAACACACAACAATATTGTTAACACTCCGATTTCCGATCAAAACACAACAATATTGTTAGCACTCCGATTTCCGGTATCCGACCAAAACACAACAATATTGTTAACACTCCGATTTCCGATGTCTGACCAAAACACAACAATATTGTTAACACTCCGATTTCCGATCAAAACACAACAATATTGTTAACACTCCGATTTCCGATGTCTGACCAAAACACAACAATATTGTTAACACTCCGATTTCCGATGTCCGACCAAAACATAACAATATTGTATGCTCGATCTAAGTTGAAATATGTGTAAGATGATTAGTGAATAAACTTATTACTCACTACACTCTGGCGCCAGACCTATGTAAAATTGATATTAGCTAGCCAGCTGACATTTTAAATTCCCATCCCACCAGACAAACTAAGTATTGATAAGTACCCTCACTGGGAATCGAACCCGGACCTCCAGGTTGTAAGCCCAAGCGTGTTTAGGCCACAAAGTCAGTCTGCTTACGGGTAAAAGTGTGTAGTAATAAATTGTAGCCTTAAAAAGCTCTCGCAAGTTACTATCAGAGCGAACTGATTATTTCATTGTATAGCTATGTTTATCGTACCGGTCGCAACGTAATAGCCTTATTATCGACTCTTTATCGATAACGTGTCGATAAACATATCGATACCTTATCGTTTTATTTTTATACTCACTATTATACACGCGACAAGAGTCGTAATTTGTAATAAGAACTTTGGTTTTATTGCGTTTTTGGAACTCATTTTTTAAGGTTTTATTTTGATAAAACAAAGTTGGTTGTTTTTAAGTTTCGTTTGCAATAAGGTTTGTTATTTAGATGAGTTCTTCAAAATACTATTATTTGCCTAAAAATACGTTATGCAAATGTATGTAGTCTTGCACTTGAGTTTTACACGTAAGTGTCTGACCTTTGGTGTAGTTTTGTTGTGTGTACCTCATGTACAACAAACAAAAGTGTCTGACCTAGTTAGACTTCAGTGAAACACGTATGATTCAGTTATATAAACCGAATCGTACGAAACAATAAAATACAATAATTTACATAAAAGAGAAGAATTTATGGAGCCTTGGACTACACACGGATTTGTAAAAAAATACAGATTCCGTTTCGGCTTATATTTTGTGAGGTCAACAAAAATACGCACGCACGTATGTAGAGTGTCTGACCTTTGGTGTACTTAAAATGTGTGTATGAAGTTTTCCCGCAGGAAAAGCTAGTAATTATATACACCGAATCGTATAAAACAATAAACAAGGCAAACCACTATAACTTGACCTTCCTTTCAAGAAAACATAGTACAACAGTTCCATTTACTCTCGTGTCAGTGTTGAATGGTCTCTGGGTTCAGGTCACATTTTTCCCGCCCAAGAGCCTTAACAAGTTGCTTCGGGATATTTGTATGCGGGTTTTATTAGGTTTAGATATATACGGGTCTGACCATTACTGGGGTGACCATCAAGTTACCTCTCCCAGAGATATACTTAACTATAATTTTTTACTATATTTGGGGAGCTGACAGCAATATTTGCGATGTAAATATATAAAAAAATACAATCAAATTCAATTTACAGCTTCAACAATTGTACCGAAAACATTTTAAATTGACATTTAGCTAATGTATGTAAATTAACAGTAATAAATATCTAAATAAATGTAAATACCGTACACTGTGGATATTCCTACAGCTCGCACCAAGCGTTTCGCTTCCACATTTATCGTGCGTACAGCAAAAATATGGAATGCACTACCGGTTTCTGTGTTCCCCGAAAATTACAACTTGGGAATCTTCAAAAGAAGAGTAAATAGGCACTTTCTAGACCAACACGTAACATCGTCGACCTCATCGTCACTTAACATCACGTGAGATTGAGGTCAAGTGGTGGTCTATCTTCAATAAAAAAAATAAACTAACAGTACCATACGTAACGTAAATTAAATTATCTGTTCTCTTTTCTCAATTTATAAGTGGTAAAAGTTAATTGAAAAAACTCACTTTCACTATTTAGAAATAAACTATTAACATTTCTCAGAATTTTTATTATAATAATTATCCTTACCTCTAAATAATATTTTTTTGTACTAGGCCTTCATTTCAAATTATGGTAAACAGCGTTAAGGCCTTTGGATGGTAACTTCTCAAGCTAAGGCGGTTGCATATTTATCTTTCATTCGAGAACACTACAGTGCTATTAACACTGCTATTTGGCGGCAGATACGCATCATGGTGGTAGCCAGCCAGGCGGACAAAGTAAATGTCATACCACTGGAAATCGTTGATTTTATTACCTGCACATAGTGGACACAAAAGTGCTATTAATACTGAAATTTAATGGCAGACGTAGCTAACGTCCTCCGTGGGTCTGTGGTCTGAATCGTTAGAATTATATGCGCAAAACACGTGCGAATATCACTTTGTGAAACTGTGCCCAGTGTACATAAGTCAATGTAAATGTTGACAAATGACTCCCACATACTTGCGAACGCAGTGTGGGACGAACACCCACATGAACTGGTGATAACCTGGTAAAGGTCACGAGAACCCTTTGAAAGATTGAAGCTTACTATCGATCCATCAAACGCAATAACTGCCCAAAAAGTAGTTAGGCGAATGTTTATCAATTAGACTTTTTTTTTGCACTTCTTCTTTTTCAAAATAAAGATGGCGTCGATAAAATGTTTTTTTAATAGTGTAAAAAGGGCAGGGCGGATTTTAGATAGCTCTTTTTTATGTTCAATTTAACGTGTCGCGGTTTATATTTGACTTTTCCGGCAATGAATACTAAGACTATAAAATATCTAATTGATTCTATCAGAAGCAGTTCCCTCCCGGTCGCCGTGTTGTTCCAACATACCTGCAAGGTCTCTAACTGCCGCCACGTCACCTACACTGCACACTTGCTCACTGCTTTCACTGTACATACAAACACACGTATCTATATGTTAACACGTCCATATACACTCACACATGCACTTCTTTTACACATATATTTAATGCTTTACATATTAGAGGGCTTATCTGAAAACCAGCGCTATGTCTACTGCCATAGCAGATGCTCAGATCAGATGCCTATGTACATCAATAATGTATTATTTGTAATTGTACGCAATGTATGTATTATTTGTATTTTGTATTGTGTTGTGTGTGTTTTAGTTAAATAAAAAATTTTCTGTTTCTGTTTCCAAAAAAATATATCACAGTAAGCGCCTCATTAGGGCTTCTGGGTAAGCACGATTACCATCAGGTAAGATGAAGGTTCAGTTTAAAATCATTGTGCATTAAAAAAGCTAGCCCGTCGTAGTTAGGAAAGTGTCCTGCTCCCTGTGAAAATCTCATGGCCGCCCTGGCTACGACTGACCGTCCGAATGACTCGGCGGTCGATGGTCGTCGCTATACATAAAGACACGAGTTTACGATAGCAACTGACATATAGTTACTGGAAGCGTCATTGTTTAATTAAAACCTGATATTCTGAGCTTCTTTTGGACATCGTCAAAATATTAATAGTTCAAGATCTTATTTACGCTACTAACAAAGTGCCAAATGCTCTTTTTTTCTGGTGTTCTCCTTTTTAACCGCCTCCGTGGCTAATGGCTAAATTCCGGACTGTCAATCCGGAAGTCCCGTGTCCGATTCCCTATCGGTACTCAGTTTAATTGATTACCTAAGCCTGCCGCCTAACACCAGTATTAATAGCACTGTTGTGCCAGAGCCTAATTATCTTGAGGCTTATGGGTTCACAAGCTTACCATCCAACGGCCTTATTGTCACTTACCATCAGGTGATATGAATGCCAAGTGAAAACCCATTATGCATTTAAAAAAAGGGTTTACATTATTTGGTGATGCACTGCACCAACATCCAAGATGTTAGCTAAAGATTGATCTTGTTTGGAAAAGAAAACAATATTGATAGATTTCAATAAAAACGGCAAGTGCGAGTCCGACTCGCGAACGAAGGGTTCCGTACCATAATCTACAAACGGCAAACACATCATTTCTGTTGCATGGGAACCCCCTTAAATATTTATTTTATTTTGGTTTTTAGGATTTGTTGTTATAACGGCAACAGAAATACATCATCTGTGAAAATTTCAACTGTCTAACTTTAACAAGTTTGTCTGTAATTCACATAAAAATCAGCGCTAAGACCTAGACATATGTAGAAATATTGAATTGTATATAAGGAGGTTGTATATAAATATATTGCAATTATGTATATGGCTATATGGGTAAACAATTTCTGTTCATTGGTCTACATCATGATTTAGTCAAAAGACTATGTTGTATTTAGTGGAATGCCACCATAATATTATGAAATGATAAATCAGTTCTTGGTGTGAGGAATTCTAAGATTGGGCCACACCACTGTATAAAGTCGCATCTGTTAAATCTATATCTTTGGTGAATTGACATTTAAATCATTTTGCTACATTATTCGTTGGTTTGTTGGACACTTTTGAAGTACTTTATCTAGAAGTGTATGTCATTTTCAAACATCTGTTGTGTGTCTGTTAACCCCGACACAAAAAGAGGGATGACAAGTTAACAAAAGCCTTTTTGCATGTTTCTATCAACAAGAACTGCTTGCCCGATCGGTATAAGAGTAGCCTACATCCTTTTTTAAAAAAGAAAAGAAATTATATTCCCGTGACAACGTAAAGGAAGATTTAATCTTTAAAAAACTCTCACTGTTATATAATTTCGTATGGATAAATTTAACTTTTATATAATCTAGAAAATAGAGCGATATTTTAATAAATGAACTCTGCAATCTCTCTACTTTGAGATTAATGTAATTAAATGATATGGACTATAGTGATGGGACGAAGTACTATTTTGTAGTATTTAAATTTTTTATCGATAAAACTTTCCTTGACTGTGTGATCAATATTTTAAAAATCCATACCTACTCGTATTATTATCAACAGCCTATATACGTCCCCACTGCAGGGTTTCAGACCTACTCTCCTACAGAGAGTGTAAGGGCCACACCACGCGGGACCAGTGCGGATTGGTAAACTTCACACACACCTTTGTATTTCTTCTCAGGAGTGTGCAGGTTTCCTCACGATGTTTTTCTTCACCGTTAAGCAATCGGATAATGTACTTGAATTGAAAAATAACTCATAGGCGGATTCGAACCCGGAACCCTCAGATCGAAAGTCCGCGCCTTATCCACTGCGCCACCGACGCTTTTTTTACTACTCGTATATTACCCTGAAAATATTCCGCTTTCAATATTATCATCATCAGCCGAAAAACGTCCACAGCTGGACAAAGTCCTCCTCCATGGTATGCCACGTTGATCGGTCCCGAGACACTTGCATCCAGCCTCTCCCCGCTTTCAGTATATTAAATAGTTATTAATTCAAGAAACACAAACCGAAGCTCTCTTAGAGGTAGTATCATAGTTATATCACACACACACACCCTAAATGTAAGTAGCACCCATGTATTTGTATTCTTAAATAAGTAGCGGAAGAGCGGGGCCTCTTAATACAAGTTTTTTTAACTTAAAAGGAGTGTCCCAAAAACTGTAATTTAATATGAATGTGAAAGCATGTGAAAGGAAATAAATATTTTTTTCATTTTCACAAAGTGAATTTTATACGAATAAATGCAAAGAAACCGAATACATGCATGTAAGTCCTGCTTACATTTTACGTAATATTGTCCGTATATATATATATATATATATATAATATTGCCTCTTTTATTAAAATTGGTTTTATCGAATTTTCGATAAACCACCTTCCCAACTCTATCATTGCGAAAGTGAGCTCGTGCGGAGGGAGCACCTAGCGTGTAAAAGTGGTTAATTTTTTAACACACGTCCAGGCAAAGCGCTGTTTAAAGCACAAAAGAGCTTTATTAAGCTTAAAGCAAAACCTTGTTACGAACTTTAATATTTCTTTTTCTTTTTTCTGACGCTGTGTTGTTAAAATATTAAAGCTCATACGTTGTTTTTTAATGTAAACCGTATTTAGATTCACATTAAGATAATTATTATATAAGAGTCATCTGGCAGATAAAGCACGCCAAGTCAGCTAAGTTTACAAAAACAACAAAGAAGTCGTGATCGAATCATATATGTAGAAAAATGATATTTGGTATCCAATAGTTGGGCATACCCTGCAAAGCTTGTAAACACTACACGTCTTAATGCTTCTCTAGCGGGTTGTCAGTATATCTAAACGGCGATGTAGCAAAACGCTGACATCTCTAATTGTCCTGGTAGCAGAATCCCCTGATATCAGAGGGCCGATATAGCAAAACGTCGACATCTCTAATTGTCCTGGTAGCAGAATCCCCTGATATCAGAGGGCCGATATAGCAAAACGTAGACATCTCTAATTGTCCTGGTAGCAGAATCCCCTGATATCAGAGAGCCGATACAGCAAAACGTCGACATCTCTAATTGTCCTGGTATCAGAATCCCCTGACATCAGACGGCCGATATCGCAAAACGTCGACATCTCTAATTGTCCTGGTAGCAGAATCCCCTGATATCAGATGGCCGATATAGCAAAACGTTGACGTCTCAAATGGTCCCAGTATCACTTAGTCCTACTCGCAGCATGTCTTGGTAGCAAAACGTCAATTTGAGTGAATTTACAGTCAGCGTCAGAAGAAGGTGAAGAAATAAAAAGTAAAAGTTTTCAAGAGTCTTTTATTTTGTATATATTTTTTGGGGCCAGGTTATTAATTCTGCAATTTAAGTCCAATGTGACACAGTTTTTTACAATAATACAAAGAGCGTCTTAATGACTTCTTCAGTTTGAAAACGTACATACACTCTTTTTCTAAATAAGTATACTAATGTTATAAATGTGACAGTGAGGTTTTTTAAATATATTTTTGTTTGTGAGAGACAGAATGGCTTCATTTTTTGTCCCGGAAGAGTCTAAGAGTATGAAAAAGATATAAGCTACTTTTTATTGTGATCGAACAGGCAGTTCGCATGTGTCAAGGGGAAAATCTACATTAATAATACTTTACTAAATAGCAGACGCGAAAAACGCACCAAAACGTATACTCAACTCGAAACTAGTTACTGAATTTCTAACCGTAATGGTTACATAAAGTGTACTACTCCAGCCCCGTCCGATCCAGTCCCAAACTAACATAAATCTAACTTAACCTGCCCTAACTTACCACCAAGTTTCGCCGACTTAATCCCAACTTTGCTTAGTACTTAGTGTTATAATACAATTTCAAAGTAATGCGTTCTTCGACAAGTTCGTACAGACATATTTTTTAGGATTCCGACTCAATGAGACCGCCTTCGTAGCCTAGCTAAGAGCTTGGATTCAAGATCCCGGAAATTGAGTGTCCTGAGTTCGACTCCCAGTGGATGTTTTTCTATGTCCGCCTGGATAGCTACCACGACATTACTCGTAGCTAAGCCTTCCACCAAACAGCAGTGTTAATAGCACTGTTGTGTTCCGGTAATGAAAGGTAGCAGACAGCGCTGCATTAGCTGTAGGCTTATGGGTGCGCACGCTTTCCATACAACGGCCTTATCGCCAAGTTCATACCCATTATACATTTTTTGAAATGAAGGTACTTTATTCAAAATACAAGTGCTACTAACCACAATGTCCAATCATTACACATCAGACGAAGATACTTAGACACGTTATTTTAATATAAAATAATAAATAATTATAGTGACTGCGAATCACTTAATGAAAAAATACTTTTCAAAGTCCCAAGACCCTGCTCACGCTCTGCACAATCTAAAGCAACCTTTTATCATCTTACCACACCAATTATGCAAAAAATACATTCATGAGACCCGCCTGCGACCATTACAACAAAACATTATGTAGTGTTGACATATTCTCTTCAAGTATGGCAATGTATAAGAGAAAAGCTATTCAAATATTGTGTGGTCTATAAATCGGTTACTGTATCATATTAGTTGTACCTTAGTATAGTAATGTAGTTTGGTATTTGTGTAGTTAAGTTATATCATAGTTTGTAATCTTTAATGAAACTATAGGTTAATTTGTTTATCTTCCACGTCTATATGAAAACTGTGTATAACTGTCTGTTTCTTAATAAATAAATAATAATAAAATCTTTTTAACAAACCTTTTTAGGAAAGTCATTTGCAAAGGAAAAGCATTGTTTACCACTCGGTTATTTTTAGGCCTCCGAAAATTGTGATAAAAAACGGAACCCTTATAATCTCTGGTGTGTGTCTGTACGTACGCCTGTCACAGCTAATTATCTCTGAAACTACTATAGCTACAGATTAAAACATTTAAATAAAAGCTTGTTAAAGAACAAGTAAATGCGTTCAAAAAGAACTGGAAACCGACTTCAATTGCCCTAAAAGTCTACTTTTACTAAGGCAAATTTAAGATTTATATCGTCTCATAGACCATTGCCAGAAATGGACCAAATTGAAATGGGACCACAAGGAAAGTACCACCTTTCAAATAAAAAAAAGAATCATGCAAATCGGTTCACCCAGTCAAAAGTTCTGAGGTAACAAACATAAAAAAAACATACCCGTCGAATTGATAACCTCCTCCTATTTTGTAGTTTTTATTCTATTTTGAATCCTGATATTTAGAATTATTTCTAAAGCTCCTATACTAAAAAGTATTTTATTATTTAAGAATAATTCGGAACAGGATAATACTTCGTTATTTCATCGAATCGTTCCTATAAAATAAATAAAATCAGATAAATAGAACACTTCTTAGAATTGAACGCCTGAACTTCACCTATCGCCTACCGTTTGATCATTTGTAACTTAAACAATTCCTCTAAATTATCGAGTTCCAAGTAACGCTTTGCATCGTCTAAGGAATTACACAACGGAGAGCCCGAGGCTATACTGCCTTCACTCTCACACCCTCTTTGCAGCACTGAAATTCAATTTCAGAGGCTTTGGCGGCCTCCCTTTCAGCTGAAGTGGAATTTCAGCCAATTTATTTATTTCCTCACCTAATTTCGACGTAATACGCAAAGAAAATTATAAAATTTAAGGTACTTTTACCCAACGAGGAAAATTTGACGTGTATGTTTGTTAGTATGTACATTGTATGTTCCTTGTTTATCGTATTTAGAGAAATGAGTCGATTACAGACGTAATGGCGGCACATAAAATCTAACACAAAAATATCCAGATATCGTGTTTATTATCCTATGTCAGGTAATGATAGGTTTGTACTTGGCCTTCATCTCGCCTGATGGTAAGTGACGATAAGGCCTAATAAGGCGCTGGCACTACCTTTCATACCGGAACACAACAGTGCTATTTACACCGCTGTTTGGCAGCAGACTTAGGTAACATGGTGGCAGGGCAGGGCATTTACTATGTCCGCATAGAAAATTCCCTGCCACTAAGCAACCAACCTGTCCTGGCAACAAATCTTGAATACTTTGTGTTGTGGTAAATTTTTAGAATTAGGTTCACCCCATGACATGATAGGCTGCATAAGTCCCCATGTCACAGAATATATAAGGCAGAAGTCCAACTACACCGTGAGGATGGCGCAGCTGGAGTCACGCCACGATACATCATTCGAGTCGTTCGTGGTGCGAGTCCCGACCTGCAAGCTGGAGACCTTCATGAGGGAGGACTTCTGGCCGAAGGGCGTGGTGTACCGCCGCTTCAGAGGGAGGATAGCGACCAACACCACCAGAGCGGCACCAACGTGCCATAGTTAATAATATTATTGCAGTGTCTAGTAGTTTATTTTAATGTATTTTATTGTATTGTATATATACTTATGGGTCATTGTTACCTGAAATAAATGAATAATAATAATAAGTCCACTATTGGACATATTTTTCCCTCATTAATCACCACGGGAAACTGCACTGCACTATAAGATATGAATTTTTTATATTTCTACACACCATTCAGATCCGTTTATGAGTTTCCTACCTTCCGGACAGGATTTCGAAACCCCTTACACTCGTAACCGCAGTTCTATAACAGTAATACAGCACTCTAGTTACTGAATACTTTATAACAGCTGTAAATCTAGGTGAATAGTAAATTTTGCACGCGCCCGACGAAAGGGCCTGGCTTTGACTTCGTAAAACAATCGACACGGCACGTGAAAATAAGTGTGTGCCGTGAAAAGGAGGTCCCAGTACCTACCGGTGCGTTCTTATGGCGAGAGTTCGCTTTTAAGCGGGGCCTTGACAGAGGTATTTGGCAAATGCTTTGATCAACAGGATTTAGTATGTTAGTGATGCCACATTGGCATACCATGTCACATTGGAATGTATAGTAAGTATGGCTGATCCAAAGAATAAAATAAAAATACAATGAAGGAAGCCTATGTCCAACAGCAGACGATTCTCGGCTGATGATGATGATTTTAGTGATAGTCACAACTCACAACAATGCCTTAGGGTACTCTTAAAAATTGCCGAAATAAAGTAAGAAACAAATATTGCAGATGGATCTAATATATGTAACTTGTCTCATGGCGTCTGAAATGAGCTTGTTTCTATCATACTTTATAGTCAGTTATCATCATTAGATGACGGAGGCCAAATGCTAACCCATAGTACAGCCAGGACACTTCGAACAAATGTCGTGATATCGGCGCGCGGAAAGGTCATTATCTGTATTTGTTTCTTGCGTGTAGAGGTGAGGTATCGTGAATCGGTGGGAGGCGGTGTGTGTCCGTTCTGTACCTAGTACTTTATTATTATTCTGTGTAGAGGCCTCAACTGACCGTAAATTTGTGGGTGGCACCCGTCTACGACAGCGCCATCTATACAGTGTTCGCATTACTACTTGCCCAAATGACATCATGTCTAACATTGCCATCTATACGATCGTTGTATTACTACTTGCCCAGGTGACATTTTGTCTACGACATTGCTACGTACCCAAGCGACATCTTGCGTTTTACCCGAACCGATAGATTGTAACGGTCGCCGAGAGAATCACTTCAAAATTATACTTCACCAGAGATAGACGCACCCATCCTGAACCGCACCTGCACCGCAAGCTAACAACCAATGTCCAACTCGTGAACATGTAGCGTTTCCGTAAAGATTTCTATCAATGGTTCCGACCCTTTCACCTACAGAATGGATATTAGTAACGGAGGGTCCGTACTAAGATGTTTTTTTACGATTGTAAATAAAACTGACAAGGCTCGAGTGATGAAAAAGAGTTTCGACATTTTAATTTATTTTCTTTTACTGACACCTTAGACTAAGGAAAACTTCCTTAACAACTTGTAGCAAGCTGTCGAGAGCTATCCCGAAGTAAAGTTGTCTCCTTTTAAAACAAGAGCGATCAGTATAGCCACAGACTAATATATATATTCCATCTGGCAAAGTCCTTGAACATGAGCATCCTTCATAGAGCGTCACGCCAAATGATCATGTATGGAGTACCTATGTCACCTTTGGGATGGCTCTGCTAAATACCAGCTAGCTGCCCAGGACTCGGTGGAACGACGTGCAAAGAGGCTCATCGGCAATAATTCGCTCGTGGAGGCCAAACTCCAAAGCCTTGAACACAGGCGAAAAGTGGCCGAAATTTCAGTATTCTATAGGTTACATTTTGGAGAGTGCGCGCAAGAGTTGTTCATGTTGATTCCGCCATCGCCATTCAAGTATCGATCCAACAGACGAACAGCAGGGCTCCACCAATACGTCGTTGACATTCCTATGGCTCGCACTAAGCGCTTTGCTTCTAATTTTATCATGCGTACAGCCAGGGAGTGGAACGCGCTGCCGGCGTCTGTATTCCCTGAAAACTTGGGTGTCTTCAAGTCGAGGGTAAACAGGCACCTTCTAGACCAACGCGCACCATCTTAGGCCACATCGTCGCTTACCATCAGGTGAGATCGTGGCCAAGCGTTGATCTATACTCTGTAAAAAAAATGAGCTTTCCATAAAGAGATACTAATCACTTTTAGTATGTGACCTAAAGGCACGACTTCAGTCTGAGATTGAGTTTGTGCCTGAAGAAATTGCCTACAGACTCACCTTGAAATTATTGAATAGGTCCTCAAGTTTAACCGATATCAAACATTCAATCAAATTCGAAGTAGTTTCGGATACTTGTTAGTAGGGGCTCATAAATGAGACGAAGGTCTCAGATAGTGTGTGGTTTGTACACATTTAGAATTCCTATTCAGACCTGTGATTACAAAGGGAATTCACGTTCTGTCAGTGTTGATCAAAATCAGTTCTGATGGCATCAGCTGGAATCATGACCAAGGCTTGGTCTTTCAAGATGGCCTTAATATCGTCTGGCGTGACGATATGGCCTCCAAGATACTTTTGTCTACTGTGATGGAGTGCATCGCAGTGACAGAGGATGTGGATAGGTGTCTCCTCTTCCTCTTTACAGAATCTGCAAATCTTATCGTCTCCTAGAAGCATGTAGGTCAGGTGGTTGTTAAGTTTGCAGTGCCCTGTGAGGGTTCGTGACAGCCGTCCCCAAACGCTTGGAAGTTATTACTACCTAATTTAAGAGACAGATCAGTGGAGCTCTATTTCAAAATATACATAAATAAATAACACAATTTCAAACCAAGCCAAAAAAATCCACCGTCAATTTCGTCGAGCTCCGATGTGGGTAGTTTATAAAATAGACAACGGATTGTACGACGGCAGCCATGTTTGAACAACACTCCATTCAGAATTTCGGAACACGGTAGCATGGGCATCGAAATTAAAGGAATCGAAAATAAAAACTCCAGCGTAGAGCAAACAGCTCACATATACTAAAAGAAATAATTTGTTCGCAAAAATTCAGTACATGTACGACAATTGGGTATTTGACTAAAAAAATATTTTTGTCCCATTCGATAGTCCATGTAAAAAGATACAGCTCAATAAAATTTTAACCATGTACAGACGGAATGTGTGCGTATTATTTTCGATAATAACTATCCCTAGATGACATAAAACACTAGGACATTTCTTTCCACCTGCTAACTTGCCTTGCCTCCCATTTATACGTTAATAATTGATACTTCGCGGTCTTTTGTGGCTAACTTCAGAGGGGCAAACTTAGTGTGCGAGTACTGTACCGGGTTCGATTCCCAGTGGGGATATCTATCGATACTCGGTTTGGTTGGTAGTAGGGGCATTTTTTATGTCCGCCTGGCTAGCTATCACCGTGTTACCAAAGTCTGCCACCAAACAGCAGTATTAATAGCACTGTTGTGCTCCGGACCTCATAGATTGAGGCGTCTGGCACAGGTATACCATCTAACGGCCTTATCGTCACTTACCATCAGATGATGAAGGCTAAGTGTAAATCATGTATTTAATAAAGTAAAGACGTTACTCCTTAGTGAATACACCCCCTGGATTAGTGTAATAAAGATTATTATAGAATAGAAGTATCACAGTGTTCAGACAGAAGACAAAATTGACACAAGCCGCAAACTCGACTGCCTGTACAAAGTCGTTTAGTCCCCACTAAACAAATTGTCCTTAGTCCGTATGTGGAAAGTTGGGTGGTCCCTTTAACAGGGAGTGGTGCTAGTTGCAGCTACCGTCAGTCGTAGATCGTAAATTTAATTACATTTATTCAAATTTTTGACACATTGGGTGCCACAAAAATCTACAGACTCAGTTATACCCTAGACCTGTAGTTCTACTTCTTGCTTTCGACCACAATCTCACCTGATGTTCAGCGACGATGTGGTCTAGGATGGTTCACAGTTGTTTAAAATAGCCTATTCATTCTGGCCTTGAAGACATCCAGGTTTAAGTGCTTGGTAAACACAGAATCCGACAGGGAATTCCGCTCCTTAGTTGTACGCATAATATAAAGAAGCAAAACGCTTCGTGTGAAATGTCAACTGAGTACAGGTGGAACCTAGCAGTTCTTTGGTTTGGTTGGAATTAGGTCATGTAATGCGATCGCACTCCATTCAAAATGAAGGCTGTATTTTACGCCAGTATTCCAGGCTTTATAACAACCTACGCACATTATAACAACATAAATCTTGATCAAGAATACCTCTATATTCAGCCAATGAGGAGCTCCTAGGAAAGAATAACAAGAATAAAATTCGTTGCCAATATTGCCATTGTCAGAAATGAAATGCAACATGTTTGTGCCTTACAAAATTTTGGTCAGGCTTTACATACATTTTACAATAAATCTGAATCAACGAAAAGCTTTCTTGACTGATTGATATAACAACGCACAGCGATCAGAAGCACAATGGCTGTCTGAATGGGTGTTATCTGCCCGGTCCTACCTACTCGTATTTGCCTACTCTGTGGCAACTGCTGCTCTGCTAACATGTATTGAATTAAATAGACACTAAATTTGATAAAATATAAGGAAGGTTATAGAAGAGCGGAATTACCTGGCAGAAAGAAACCTAGCCGTCATCTAAACAAGTTAATGCGTTCAAAAAGAACTAGAAACCGACTTCAACTGCCCTAAAAGTTTACAGCAAATTTAAGACATTGTTTTCTCATTGTCAGAAGTGGACCAAATTCAAATGGGACGCAACAGGAAGCACCAGCTTTCAAAAAACAGTTTCATCAAAATCGGTTCA
This sequence comes from Carcina quercana, assembly GCA_910589575.2. Lineage (NCBI taxonomy): Eukaryota > Metazoa > Arthropoda > Insecta > Lepidoptera > Depressariidae > Carcina > Carcina quercana. The sequence goes on along the minus strand of OU342451.1, from coordinate 2,979,185 downwards.
TCAAGCCGAAAGGTTTTAAGTAACAAACAAAAAAACATACCCGTCGAATGAGAACCTCATCCTTTTTTCGTTCAAATCAAACTTACCGCTGTCTCTAGAGCGCCACCCCACCACCGCACACTTTGTCAACTATAATTACTGTTGTAGTAATTACAACTAGAGTTCCAAACTGTCGTATAAGGTGGCTCAACAAATTATGGTTTTGAGCAGCTGTGCTCAACACGTCACGTTGTAGCGAGAGGCATGTTTCATGCGGGGTATTGTAATTCCTCCCTTTCGAGATACTCGTACGCATCGATAGTTCGAGGGAAAACTAGTATATGTATGTATGTTTGAATAACGGTGCCATGTCAATTCATTTGAAATCGAACTATATGTTAACACGTCCATATACACTCACACATGCACTTCTTTTACACATATATTTAATGCTTTACATATTAGAGGGCTTTTCTGAAAACCAGCGCTATGGCTACTGCCATAGCAGATGCTGAGATCAGTCCTGTTTGACGACACATTACAACACAATGCCTATGTACATCAATAATGTACTATTGTAATTGTACGGAATGTATGTATTAATTGTATCTTTGTATTGTGTTGTGTGTGTTTTAGTAAAAAAAAAAATTTAAAAAAACTGTTAAGTTGAAGAGGCGAAAGAGTCATGAGGGAGACGTAATGACGTATGAATGTAATTACAGTAATAATCGAACAAGTGCGAGTCTGACCGAAGGAACGTTATGTCCTGGCTGCCTCCCCCATGGTGTAACCCATTGTCTAGTCAATACAAGACAAGTGACAGATTAAAAACTGGCCAGTCAATCTGCTAGGGGGACGAACGACCCGGTACATACAATATTTCCCATTACGTGATCGCCACTCGAAAACTCTTACTCTCTATTAGGTTTTACGATCCTTGAACGATGTGGACTGACAGTTGCTACTTCAGCTCATATGACTTATCGAGCTATGTCGCAGACCTTAGATCTTTTACGGATTTACTATTTCAATTTTTAGGGTTCCGTAGGCAAATGGCAAGAAACGGAACCCTTATGGATTTGACATGTATGTATGTCTGTCCGTCCGTATGTTACTTGCTACTACGAAACTCACGGGCGGGTCCGACTCACACTTGGCCGCTTATTTTTCAATATCAATATGAGCATAAACTATACCGCCGAGAACAAAATGACTGTGCGAATAAAGCCCTTTCATTTCAGTTGACTTGTCTGCATTTGAAAACTTCGACACCGTTCCATAATTATTATTATTTGCTCTTGCCAGTTGGGGCAACTGTGGGTATACCTCTATTTTGTTGCTGTTCCAAATTTCAAGCTGATAGCTTTAGTGGTTGCTGAAATAATCAGCTGTAACAGACGGACCGACAAACAGACATCATAGTGTGTCTTGTGCGAAAATTCACATATAATATTATATGGCAAATAGAAGGCCATAAGGTGCTTTTATCACAATTAAGATGGCAAGCTTCTTTTCAAGATTTTTGAACTAAATCCATTCACGGACAAAAGTTAGAAGCTACATAAACACATACAAAGATGACCTTCCACTGGCGTCTCTTTGTACAGACAATCCGTATGCCATCGAGGCGGTCATAACTCAAGCTGTGAGACGTAACCCTTGAAATATGGAGTGCAGTGAAATATGGGACTTATCTCGCTTCGCAATAAACAAAGACACATGGAAATTGCACCTCTTAAACGTCCTCTAGAGGGACTAAAGTAGCTTCTGTCTAAGTTACGGTGGGACAAGTTGTTGAGAATTTAGAACGGAAATTTAAAAGTTCAGGGAAAACCACCAAGAACCAAAAAATATGAGTCATAATTTTAAAAACTACAACTCATTTGTCAGTTTTGCAGTCAAAGATTTCTTCTATACACTCATCACTACAAGAAATGTATTAGACTCATCAGAAGAAGAAATAAATATAGTTTTAAAAAACTAAAAAAACACGCGTGTGTTTTAGAAGCGTGTTTTGTAGTTGTTTTAAACTATATTTATTTTTAACTTTTTAGTTCAATTTATTGTCAATAATAAACAATTTCTTTAAGTTCTCGTCATTAGTATAGTAAATCTTTAACAGAGGGCGTGGTTGTCTCACTTGCTCTCACACAGAGGATGTGTGAGGAAATTATTTAATCCTGGCGATCGTAATCAGGATAATGAGATAAACTTATGAAATTATTATATTGTCGCTAATTCTTGATAAGTGTACAAAGTTTGAATTAAATTCGTCCGTTTAAAGTGGGTCTAAAATCGAGTTCAAAGGAGTCGATTACATACAAACAAACATACAGGTGAAGCTAATAATAAAAACGTGTTAAAAATAGCTCAAACTCTAGGGTTTTACTAGTGTCCCTTAAGGAGTTCCAATTTATACTTCCTGGCTTCTTTATCAGACCCTTGTCATCAAATTTACCACTCGTAATAGGGTAAACTCGTCAAACAACTAAAAGATCCTAAATTATAGGGGTTTACTACCAATGTATTAGTAACGCATTGCTCGGAATTTCTCCATGTGATAAAATCCGGAATGAGGAAATACGTTGACGAACCAAGATCACCGACATAGCTCGACGAGTCAGTAAGCTGAAGAACGGATAACCGGTGGGGAGTAAAGGTTCTCGAGTGGCGACCACGTACTGGGAAACATCTACCGGGCCGTCTCCCTGATAGGTGGACCGACGATCTGGTTAACGTTGGGGGAGCCATGGAGTCGCTGGATGCAGGTGGCTCGGGACCGGTCGATGTGGCGTACCATGAAGGAAGCCTATGACCAGCTCGACGTTTCCTGGCTCATGATAAGTACGTCACAGTGGCTATTTAATTCGAATGTCAATTTTAACCACTTCCGTGGCGTGTAACCATTACACACGAAAAGTGTGTGTAAACGCTCGGACTTACTGTTATGATCCGGTATGAAAGAAAGCAGAGAGAGAGGAGAGATTTAAAGTATCGCGTTCCCTCTTCCATTCGTAACGAAGTTATTTCCAAAATTAATTCCTTACATAGTCGTCGCGACGTCAGAGATCAGTTATTCCTATACAAGTTAATACACAATTTGATAGATTGTGCCTCTCTATTGCATAAATTAAGTTTTAAGTGACATAGACATAATGCTAGACACATAAACTTGTTCCATTTGCGAGAACACACTATGGATCATATACTATAATGCTTGTAAGCATTATACATAATGAAAAGTTTTGGGATGTGGATATTTTCTCATCATCAGTTAGTGCTTTTAAATCAGATATTCAAAAAATTTCTCTACGTGCTGTACAGATTTAAATGTTTATGTATAAATTATTAGGTGCCTTATAATATATTTTAAAAAAAACTGTTGTTTGGTAAATTAATTGTATTGTTAAAATTTATTTTAGGAAGTTTCGTTCGAAATTTTAGTGAGTAAATGACTGTATATCAGTGGAGGCTTGGTTGGTATATGTGTTATATTTATTTTGCATATTTATTTCTTTTATTAACACTGTATGTCTTCCTAGAAAATAAATAAAATAAAGGAGCCAGCGTCTAACTAACAGGTTTCTGGATGCGCCGCTTACCTGCCAGCACCCTTACTGACACTTCATCAGGTGAGTTGCCAATCATCCATAAAAAAAACTACATGAAGTGGATTCTGGTTTTACAACCATTTGGACCGAACCATTAAGAGTAGGATCCGGTTCAACAATCACTGCATGCGGCTCAAAGTTAACTCAGTAACCACTGTACAGTGTACAGCACCTGTGCCGTGCAATAAACACGAGCTCCAAGAGTATAGCTCTAGTGGGCGTCGAGGGTGCATTTGATGCCCTCTGTACTGTAAACTTGGGTCGTTTAGATAAGTTGCGATGAACCGTTGGCCCCTACAGCTGTTCTCGATACACTGAGTTAACTTGCGAAGTAGTTCAACGTAATGCACCTAAAATTTAGATGAAGTATTACTTTGAAATTGGTAGTTTGTTAAGGGTTACATAGGAGTGTCTGAAAGTGTCGTAAAAGGCGACTAAAGAAGAATTATATGAAAAGATCATCCGGGGTGGCAGGACGCGAAAGAGCGGTGAAGTGAAGGGGAAAGGACATATGAAAAATATCAAAGTATAAAAACATTATATTTTTAGGGTTCCGTACCTCAAAAAGAAAAAAGAACCCTTAAAGGATCACTGTCTGTCTGTCTGTTTGTCAAAACCCCTTTTCTCAGGAACGCGTAAAGGTATCAAGTTGAAATTAATATCGAAGACGCAAATCTGCGGTTTCTTGAAACTGTAAAAAAGTCTCTAAGTCAACGCAACAAAAAGATATAGCCGTATTTTAGAACATTTCCATACAAAATGCAAGGGAACCAAACCCGATAGGGTACTTCCCGTTGACCTAGAATCCCGAAATTTACAAAGAAGCAAGATCTCTTTACAAACTTAACTTTGTACTTGAAAGCCATACATCGGGTATGCAATTTACCCGCAAAGTAAAGTTGGTTCTTCAATCTGACATATGTTATCGGTGGAGCATAATTTTAATTACGTTAATTATTTATATTCTGTACGGAACCCTCGGTGAGCTAATCCGACTCGCACTTGACCGGTTTTTTAAGGCGCGTTCGAAAAGCTTCTACGTATGACATAAATCGTGTAAACAATTGTTATCCACTGCTTACTTTATACAACGAACTATCGTTAGTCAGTAATCCCATATAATTCCCCATAAATTCCCCGGATCAGGGTAAAGTTAGCAATATTTTATGTTACTAGTGCCACACTACGAAATTAAACCGACAAGCGTCGGTGGCGCATTGGATAAGGCGCGGACTCTCAATATGAGGGTTCCAGGTTCGAATCCAGCCGTGTACCTATGAGTTGTTTTTCAATGCAAGTACATTATCCGATTGCTGAACGGTGAAGGAAAACATCGTGAGGAAACCTGCATGTCTTGAACAGGCATGTGAAGTCCGCCGTTCCGCGCTGGTCCCGCGTGGTGGACTACGGCCCATTCACTCTCTGTAGGACAGTAGGCCTGAGCCGCTGCAGTGGGGACGTATATAGGCAGTTGATGATGGCAACTACCAACTTCATACAGACCAAAATGTAATTGCATGTTGACATGTTCCATAGGATACGATAAATTTTTATTCATATCAAGGTCTTTTTAAATTTGTATTCTTGCAAATAAATCTTTTTTGTTTATTTCAGATTTTATTACGTTGAAATAAGGTTCATTTACCCGACCGCGTCACTATGTTTGTTTGTCAAGGTTTTTTGATGATTTCCCAAAAAAATATACAACATACAGAACTTGTTTAGGTTTTCGTAATATTGACACAAAGTCCAGTCTATTGTGAGTGAGATTTTTTCATTTTGGAAACTTTGTAGATAGAAGGAGAAAGGTATTTTTACACACATTTTTCACGATATGTCAAAACCTATGTAGCAAGGAAAATAATCAAAATCTGTTCTAGAATGTATACTTCAAGCTTCTTTTAGTTTTGTTCGGTTATTAGTCCCTAGCAGTCAGGTTTTCACAGATTGTTAGAAGGTAGAAATTGACGTACTGATAAAAATGTTCCTGTCTCGTTTTTCATTCGGCCGATTACGTGTGCGAAAGCAGGAGATATTTACAGACGAATGTTTATGCTAAATTAGATCTTATCTAGAGCGGAGCGGAGTTCTATAATCTACAGTACACATTGTCTGGATTGGTTTTTGGAAATGGAAAGCTAAGAATTTTATTTTCTCGTGTGAGAGCGTCACTTTGCCCCCATAGTTACTTTTATTATAAATACGTATATACTGTTACTAAAAAAACTTACAGGAAACTGTTTTCTTTTTTTCTTTTTTCAGCTTCACGAATGATATGCACTGCTGAATTTTCTTCTGGAATTTCCCACACTCAGCGTTCACGCGATGCGTGCAGGCGATTGTTGATCACATTAGTGCATCTAGTGACCCAGACTTAGTTCTAATGGATACGAATGACCGTGTGAGCTCTAATGGTATTTGATGGGGTAGAGGTATTTTTAATTTGTGAAGCGATTCGTCTTAGTTGCCTTCACAGGGGTTAGGAGTTTGTGCAAGAATTGAGGAGTTAGTTCTGGTGCTAAGTTGTTCCGGTGGACGGGAAGAACCGCAAGAGACTTTTGGATAATGGAACAATATTTTATTGTCATTATGTTGTTATTTTTTCATACATATTTTCAAGACGGTACTGCACGAAATTTTTGTAAATTAAAGTCAATATTGAAAAGAATTATTTAGGCTATCCCTATCTATAAACAAGTACACGCTCTTGTCGAAATTTGACAAAAAAACACTTAAATAAATAGCAAACAGTACATAACGTTTATGATTCTCAATAAAAACAAATTTTTTCTACAAAATCAATAAAAATTAAAAATAAATCCTTCTTTAATTACCACGCATTATTTGAGACAAGTACTTTTCAAGCCTTAGCTGCAACTAGGCATTGATGGGCATACGTATGTGTGCCTCGGCTTCGCCTCGGCCCACATTTACACGTTCGTCCATCAATGCCTCTTTTGCTGGCCACATCAGTAATGTACTATTATTATTCGCACATAAGTTGCAAATAACTAAATGTAACACATATTATTGCTACGAGACAATCTCAGCAATCTCAATTTTTAAACGACTGGCTGATACTCGACACAACTGAACTACAACAGATTATCAATATTATGTTGAAAGAAATATGGACTCACACTGTTTTTATCCACTCACACACACACGCACCTCATAAAACTGAACCTCGGTGTGTTGTGTAAGCGACAAGATTTATTTATTGCCTAATACATGCGGATATAATTTAATCCACCCATTATTTACCCCTAGATATGTTCCGGATCATTTACTATGGGATCATTACAGCCGGCGACAAAATATAGCGGTCGATGGAACCTACTCTAAGTATCTAGAGAGAGGTATGGGAGTTGTGCTCTCTTACGGCGGGTTTCTAGACAGCGTTTTTAGAGTTCCGTACCCAAGGAGGAATATTTCTTAATGTATAAATTAACAATTGCGCGTGTGATTTCGACAGGCGCAATCGTTAAAGCACTGCTTGGTGCATATTACCTTGCATATTGTTTATGATTTTCAGTAGCTTTATTATTTATATAATAAATAATACCTCAGCGTCTAAAGACAAAAGTCTTTAATCAGTGCGTGTTGCCAGTGATGACATACGGAACCGAAACGTGGTCTTTTACTGTGGGCCGAATAAACAAGCTCAAAGTTACTCAGCGGAATATGCGAGCGTGATAAGGTCCGGAATGAGGAAATCCGTTGACTTACTAAGATCACCGCCATAGCTCGACGAGTCAGTGAGCTGAAGTGGCAATGGGCAGGCCACATCGCTCGAAGAACCGATAACCGATGGGGAGAAAAGGTTCTCGAGTGGCGACCACGTACCGGGACCATCTACCAGGCCGTCACCTCAGAACTTTTGGCTGGGTGAACCGATTTGGATGTTTATTTTTTGCTGGTGCTTCACGTGTGGTCTCATTTCAATTTGGCAGTTTCAGTTCAGCAAATTCAGTTCTGACAATGGCATCCATGAGAAAATAGAAGATATAAATCTTAAATTTGCCTTAATAAAAGTAAACTTTTAGGGCAATTGAAGTCGGTTTTCAGTTCTTTTTGAACTCATTTACTTGTTAGATATAACATCCCTACCTTTTAGATAATTGAATTAAATAGAACTCTAAAACATTTATTTTAGTCATTTCCTACGCAGTTGTTTGTTTTAGTGTATCAAATTATATACGATAAAACCGGCCGAATGAAGGCAGTAATTATTTTTGGCTTGTTAATGTATAAATAAATAAATAAAAGTAGACTTTTAGAAAAATTTAAGTCGGTTTCAATTTCTTTTTGAACACATTAACTTGTTGTCAATACGTCGATTTTGATTTAGTTATTACACAATTTGTCAAATATTTACTAATAATAACCAAACGGAATAAAGAAGCTTACAGATTGTTTATTGTACCTTTTTGCATTTGTACAAAAAAGTGCAAATAATCTTGTACTACGGCGAGATCCGAGAACCAACTATGGGGAAAAAAATTTCCTCTACGAAGGTGCCTAGATCTTTAACCAACTACCAAATGACGTGAAGAATGCCAAATCACTTCCCACTTTCAAAAAACATTTCAAATTTTACGTACAAAATAATCTATGCCGCATCTATTGCTTCACGCTCTGTGACACACTTGAGTAGTTTGTATTGTATAGTTTTAAAATTCTACCCACACATTAGGCTAGTCTAATTTATAAAAAAACAATGTTATTTTAATCACTCATATTAGTTTAATTTAGTTTTACGTTAGTTCTGTTGTATGTTATATTTTAATTCATTTAGTATTACTTTTCTTATATAAGTGAATTTTGTAAATTCCTTTAAGAAATGATCTTTATACCAATTTATATACTACTAGCTTCTGCCCGCGGCTTCGCCCGCGTGGACTTTATTTTTCGCATTAAAAAGTAGCCTATGTCCTTTCTCAGGGTCTAAAGATTGTCTGTGCCAAATTTCATCAAAATCGGTTGAGAGGTTTAAGCGGGAAAGCGTAACAGACAGAGTTACTTTCGCATTTATAATATTAAGTAGGGAAGTAGGGACTAATAGGGATAGTAGGGATGTATTTAGTTTAGGCACTGTGTAATCCGGTTCTTTCCCCCATAGTATTATTTGCCACCTTTATTATTATTACATTAATTTGTCTTTCTGTTTCTATAATAGTCTGAGTCTATAATAGAACCTTAAGCCATAGTAACAACGAGTTATTTCACTGAAAATTCACAGCTGAAATTCAGTAGGAAATATCGAAGAGATCTCGGCCATTTCCAGTTAATTAAAATAAGTGAGGCGTGTCCATTGGTTGATTCGTTCAGTTAACTTGAAACGGACATGAAAGGCAGCAATGGAGCGATGTTATTTTTATTTGCTTTATTTACTGTGAGTTATATTGACTATATCTATTTTATGAACTTTATGTCTCTTTTATGAACTTTATGTCTCTTTTATGAACTTTATGATTCTTTTATGAACTTTCCAACCGACTTCAAAACGGAGGAGGTTCTCAATTCGACTGTATTTTATGTCTGTATGTTACGCAATAACTCCACCAATGGTGAATCGATTTTGATTATTCTTTTTGTTTGGTAGAACATAAAAGCCCCGAATAGTGTGCTATTACCAACCATAGTGTTATGTTACATTTCATACAACACAAAAGTGCTATTAAAATCGTTATTTGGCAACAGACTTAATGTACGATGCGATTACATTTGTCTTACATCTAAAATTGTTAGTACAATAAAGACGTTTGAGTGAAAAGCCCTAAAGATAGTAGCTATACGAATAGATATGCCTCACCCCAACCAAACTATGAATCTATCTAGGAATAGAACCCGCAACATTTTGATTATAGATATATGTATCAGGATTATGTAATGGATCATCTTTTGTGTAACAAAAACTTTTATACTATTTATTAATAGACTTCATTGGTAAGACCACGTGGCCGCGTTCAAGGTTGCATTGTTTTGTAGCTGTCCCTCTCCTGAGCCCTATCCTACCCGAGCGCGTACGGTGAGACAGCATACACTACGCGAAGTTATCCACCCGTTATTTGCATGTTTCGTAGTCCAGGGATCATTTGAAGGATACAGTATATTATGTAGCCATTTTTTCAATACAGTATATTAATAAAATTTCAGATGTCGGTGGTTTTTCCAAATTGTTCTAAATTGATTCATACTCTTGTAAAACAGGTTCAAAGTTGGGGCTTTTTATTACCGAAAAAATACAATACTTTGACGCCCTGTAACTCTGGAAACTCTGGAAATATTTAAACGAAAATCTGACTCACCACCGACACAAATATTTGTTTCTAAATTGTGTCTTGAAAATTTCATAGATTTTCATAGCTTAATACTCAAAATATGACTGGACTACGTTTGTATGGGCGCTTTGACAACAGCATACCCTCTTAAATACATCGCTCAATACTGACTGGTAATTTCTTGTATGGATCTTCAGAAAGCATGGGTATAATAATAAGTCTGTATGTTTTCTTAATGGCGATAAAGTTTCATCAATCATAATGGAAGACTTACACCTAGCTAGTGGCTAAGCTGGCTAGCTTATAAATCGGTTCTCGGTTTTGTTGGTCATCACCTATTGTTTTCGTACTGACACCGTCAAATATCATTTTATAGACGCCATCTTTGTTTTCAACGTTAAGTCTTCCCTGTTTCGTGCGTTTTATATGTTTTTGTACAAATAAAATAAACCAAAACATACAAAAATGGTAAATAAATCACTTATAAAATTATAACTGTACAAGACCAGGCCTTGGCTCCATACATTCGCAGAACGTAGTCATAACCTAGGACTGCTGTAAGAAATTTCTTTTAGAAATAAGCTGTTCCTTTTGTATATATTTTTTCTGTTTTGTGTTATGTAAATATTTTCTGTGTACAATAAACTGTTTAAATAAAATAAATAAAAAAATAAACGTGTCAATTCTATACCAAAAAAAACAATAAATTAATAAAACATACCAACAATAGCCTATCCTAGCAGAGTACTAGTCCTACTCGTATTTGGGAAGATATAGTCTCGCACCAGAGCTAGTCCTAAGTGCTTCGATCTAAAGGTGTAAATATTTGAATATTTGACAAACTTAAAAAATATAGCGACTGATTTTATGCAATTATTCTATGTTTTAGAAAGCCAGTGCCTATAGTAGTCGGATAAACTCTGAGGGAAACATACCAGCCGCGCATGCGTACGACCATCTCGGATTCTTCCAGTACAGCGACAGTCCGGAGCACTACCATGATGCCTCACACTCCGAGAGCAAAGAGTTCTTACACTCTTACAATAAACGAGACCATGCCTTGGACGACAGTATTGATTTCCTATACAATCTTCTCAGGGTAAGCATTTAAGTGTTTTACTAGATATTTTAGCTTTGATCTATAACAGTAAATGTTGTTCAAGATTATGTTTACCTCGGGAAAACAATGCGGTTAGGTAGAAACAATTTCGAAAGAGAAATCGATAGGTGGATACAGAGGGGATGGGCAGCATTTGGGAAACTACGTCAAGACTTTACATCGTCGATACCACAATACCTGAAGGCGAAAGACTTCAACCAGTGCACCCTACCCGTGATGACTTACGGAGCCGAAACGTGGACATTCACGACACGACTGATCCACAAGTTGAAAGTCGCTCAGCGGGCTATGGAAAGTGCTACGCTTGGAGTTGAACCGCATTCGAAACGAAATGATCCGTCAGATCCGTATTAGCGAGATGAAGTGGCAGTGGGCTGGTCATAGTGGTAGATGGAATAGCTGGAGCAGACGAGTCCTCAAATGGAGACTACGCCTTGACAAATGTAGTGTAGGACGCCCTCGGGCTAGGTGGAAAGAATGCTTACCTAGGGTAGCCGGACTCGAATGGATGCGGACAATGTCGGACCGAGTGGCCCACTCTGGGAGAGGCCTATGTCCAGCAGTAAACTGCCACACATGATGAACTAATAGCATGCAAGAAACTCACTATGTAAACAAATCTAGCAAGTCAATTTTAACCTCCTAACTGTCGTATTGATTTGAAACTTTGCGATTCGTATGTCATTCGAAAGCCTATACAATAATTTGTCATATCGAGATGATCCGACCCTAGAGCCAGGAGATGGATAAAGGAGGTACAAAGATTGGTATTAATAAACACCTTCAGTTTATTGGTGATGGATGAGGGTCTGGATGGAGTTAAGAGGTAGAGCTTAAGGTAAGCGAGGATAAGGCCGATTGTCCTTACCCAGAAGTGCCAATTGAGCTGCCGGGTGGATCAAACATACATTTTTTTTAAATGCATTTTTTTATCTAGATAATCCAACGGCATGAGAGAGTGGATCTAGATTTAGAGAGGAAAATAGAAAAGTCGTCTCGGCTTCGTTCTGGGCTCAGGGCGCGGTGTAACCGGAAAAACGAATGCGTTCAAAAACCGGCCTGTGAGGAGAAATGTCAATCGGTTCGTATAGTTTTATTACAACTTTATCAGCTACAATAACCGTTACGCAGCGAATGGTCACTAGATGGCGCTTTGAAAAAAAGTGTGTAAAATGTAAAAATATAATAATTTTCCGGAGTTATAATCCGATTTCCTACTCTAATTCTAACCGGATAATATAAGGACTGTCTTTAGACAGTTTCTAAAGAAATAAATTAGTCAACATGGCAGCACTAGTCAGGTTTTAAAAAGTTTTACCTTGGTTTTCCGGTGAATCATCATGGTGGGCACCTGCATTAAAGAAATCCAAAGGTAGATTACGCTCGCGCGCAGAAATGACACGTTCCGCGAATGTATGGAGCCAAGGCCTGGTTTTATAATATAATACTTATAATTTTAAAATTCCATTATGAAATAAAAGTTAGTTAAAATTTTTGTATATTTTGGTTTAGTTTATTTGTACAAAAACATATAAAACACACGAAACAGGTACGGCTTGACGTTGAAAACAAAGATGGCGTCAATAAAATGACATTTAACGCTGTCACTTAGTACAAACAGAATGATTTTTTACAATTAAAATAAATACAAATATGTAATTCTAGTATTTTTCTATACATATTTAGATCATTACTTGATTTTTTTAATAGTGTACAAGTGCAGGCCGAATTTGAAACAACTCTTGTACCTCCGTATGCTTCACGCCCGATGGTTTGTGTACCGTCCGTGATACAAAATTGTAGTAATTAGTAATAATAAAACCAATCTTTTGTTATACTTTCCACAGACACACGATGAACTTGAGCCATGTCCAAAGAAACTAGAAAAGAAACCCAGATGTGGAAGAACGATGCCGCCGTCGGCGTGGCACAAGATAGAATATGACGATGGCAAGAAATAAACTATTTTGTTTGTTTATTTTCGTTTTATTGATACAGCTAATTTCTAAGATAGCACGCAGTATATCCCACCATAGAACAAAATGAGAGGAAAGACGATAAAGCCGTTGTATACACGTGTGTCACTAGGATCCCCTATTTCAATCCCCCAGGGGATCGAAAAGCACTTGCTATTCTACTATGAGGAAATCACACGGAATGAGGAAATCCGTAGACGAACGAAGGTCACCGACATAGCTAGACGAGTCAGTGAGCTGAAGTGGCAATGGGCAGGCCACATCGCTCGAAGAACCGATAACCGGTGGGGAGTAAAGGTTCTCGAGTGGCGACCACGTACCGGGAAACGTCTACCAGGCCGTCCCTCTACTAGATGGACCGACGACCTGGTTGGAATCGCGGGGAGTCGCTGGATGCAGGTGGCTCGGGACAGGTCGATGTGGCGTACCATGAAGGAGGCCTATGTCCAGCAGTGGACATTTACCGGCTGATGATGATGATGATTCCACTATGATCCCCAGGGGGTCCAAACATACAGGCATTTCTGTATAGACATTAATACAATTATATCATTTTGATAAGCGTGCGCACCCAGAAGGCTCAATCTAGTGAGGCACTGACTCGTCTGCTACCTTTATACTCGTAACGGAACACAACAGTGCTATCAGTTTATCGGCACACTAACTTATAACTTTGGTTAATAGCCAGGCGGAAATTATTAAAGCCCTACCACCAACCAAATGCAGTGCCGATAGATGCCACTGTGCATCGAACCCGGGACCTCCACATTGACAGTCCAAGGGAATAGCCATTAGGCCACAAAGGTGGTTAAAATCATTCACAGAGCAATAAATAATAATGAAGCAGAACTACAAGAAAGAAATGTCTGACCATTTGTGCTACAGAGGGTTGTGGCGTCAAAAGGTAACGAACAAACAAACTCAATTTTCATTCTTTTCAATTGAGTATTAAATTCTTTAATGCAATACCTGACGAAATAAAAGAACTATGTAAACGACAATATGCTATAAAATATACCAAATGGTTCAGAGAAAAGTTGTGTATAATGTAACATCTATTTTTAAGAAATCTGTTGTATAATCGTGTATTAAAATCTTAGAATATAGTTACATATTTTTGTACGCCAGTAATGTGGCTAAATGTCATGTGCCTTTGTAATTAATGACTGCAAGGAAACCACCACATTTACTACAAAAAACGATTCTGTTCTATTCAAGTGTCTTCTATAAGGAATATCCAAATATATCTATCTTAACTTGCTAATAATGTAGAGTCAAAAGCATTCCTAACGGAGCAGTATAAGACAAATTCTCTTATACTAAGAATTCTCATAGAGAATCTACCAAGGAATGCTTTGGAAAAGCAGTATCGTATTTCAATAGGGAAAGGTGGAGTGCCATCTCCGAGCTTAAAGTTACGTTAAAGTTTTCGTTCATAGATTACTGCAGGTAGTTTTGGATATAGAGGACCTGACGGCGCATCTAAGGGACAATACTCGTTGGATGGAGAGTGAATGAAATAACAAGTCACTCTTGCGAAACTTTTTGTCTGTGGTTGCAGGGCGGCCATATTGTTACGTCACCTTTTATCACGGTCGGATGAATCGCTTGTAATCTGCAGCATCTTATGATTTTCGACCTTGTTAACTGCTGAAGTTTAATCTAAATATCATAGCCATTTGATTAGTATCTTGATTTGTGAGTTGTTTCAATAAATAAGGATTAATCATTACAGTTTTCTGTCAAACGATCTACATTATGTAACTCTCTCACCTTCGAACCTATATTATATTAATAATATATCTATTTATCTAACAATTTCGGTCACATATATAGAAAAGTATGTACGAGTATAAAGGTTAGTGAAAGACAGAAGCCTAAGATAGGTTTTCAGGCATCTACTACGACGATTCAATTAACAGAGATATTTTAAAACATATATATAATCAGGGAACGTTGGTAAGGGAAGGAGTATGTGAGTCAATGTCACAGACTAAATCGGTTTTGAATCGAATTATAAGTGTTATCCTATTCCTAAAAGTAATAAATAAATAAAATTTTTAAAGAAATCGATGGTGGTAGAAGTCGTTCTACTAATGCAAGTTGTATTTTTCGCTAATTTGATGAAATAACGTGAGATAGATGCGGCCCTGAATTAACTAAAATTTTGCAGTTTTACGAGTGTTCGTATATGTTAGTCTATATCAGCTTCTAAACAAATTTGCCAAATTCCAAAAGTGTATGTATGTATATATGTATGTTTGTCTTCGCTTGTCTCCGGAACTACAAGTTCGATTTAAATAATCCTTTTAGGGTTCCGTACCCAAAAGGTAAAAGCGGTAACCTATTACTAAGGCTCCTCTGTCCATCTGTCACTAGGCTGTATCTCATGAGCCGTCATAGTTAGACAGTTGAAATTTTCACGAATGATGTATTTCTGTTGCCGCTATAACAACAAATACTAAAAAAAGAGTAAAATAAATATTCAAGGGAGCACTATATAACAAACGTGATTTTCGTGATTGTTTGGAGACGTGCGTTTTACCTACCTAGTTTCTAAATTTGACAACAGGTGGCGCTGCTACTTGTTCCAATTTTTGCCGAAAGAGGGCGCAGCTTTTATATAAATAAACAAAAATAAATGATGAGTTTATTTTTGACGTGATAAAGTTTTATAAATTGTTAAACGCCGTCTGCACGCACGAAAAAGTGTGACGTTCCGCCTGAGCCGAGCATGCCAGCGATTGAGATGCACGATCGGCCTAAGTGTTCGACTTTACCGACAACCAATTTTTATATTTAAAATCTATTTCAGAGGCAACTTTGTGTTGTTGTTGTTTTTTCAACATTATTACAATATTACACATTACATTATTACAATAAAACCCTGTCTTGCCGTACTAACATTAGCATTTTATCTCTCCATAAATTCACATGAGTTAGAAAAGGCCAGTAATATATTTTTCACATTTTTGCCACCCACAACCACCCGACCAAACTGCACACCAGGAGACCAAGGGGTATTTGGCACCCCAACGGGAAGTTGATCGAAGTTGCGGATGATAGAAAAAACCGTGGACACACGTACGAACATTAGCATTTTATATAATATATATATTAGATTAAAATTAAAAGGAAACCCGGATGTTTGTAATAATTAAAATTGTTTTCGAATGTTCTGATTAAATTATTTGAAGCGTAGAGTTTACGTTAAAAAAGAATCTGAGGTGGTAAGAAACCAAAGAGCACAGATTCATTTCGGAGTTTGACACCGAATAGTTCTCTCCAAAATGAGACCCACAGCCCTAGTTGTGGGCCTTATTTTTGTATTCGTAAGTATTAAAATCTATACAATTTGTTACTATTTTTCTTTTAGTACTCGGAGTTAATTGTGGCTTTTTCCGCGGGAAAATTCGTCTCTAGCGGTAGTGGTTTGTCCATCGAAATTTTCATGCGACCAATCTTATTCAATATTATGCATTATTAAATTTTGACGTATCATTTGACAAAAATATCGAGGATATTTTTCGCAGTCGAAAGAGGTTACCTTTTTTCCAAATTGGTTAAAAATGGATATATTACTCTTAATTCCACGAAATTCATGATATTTTAATCAGTCGCGTTGAATGAGAGGTCTCGGGTCTTTGAGTGCTTTGAAAAATGAATGCTTTTGCTGAGCCCGAATGAAATATATTAATTACCATTTCTGCTTATTTCGATTCGCTGCTACCTTTATTTTAAAATTCTGTTTTACGCCTGAACTTGAATCATCATCAGTCAAGAAACTTCCACTGGTGGACATAGGCCTCATCCATGTTATGCCATATTGATGGGTCCCGAGACACTGGCATCCAGCGAGTACCTGCCTTTACTAGGTTTCCATGTAGTCGTAACTCGAGAATATTTACTCCACAATGGTTATCAAAACTTGATTGAACTCGAAACAGAATGATGAAAAATTAATTTTGTATTATCTTCCAGGGTGTTAGCACGGTGTTATCCGATCAGGACTGGTCTAATCTGCACTCTCATGGCCGCAGACCGTCCTCCAGTTTCGAAGCCTTGGACTCTACCCTCTCCCTCGTCAATCGGCTGTTGAGTGGGGTAATTTCGACTTGAACAAAAATTATCACTTTAAGTCTTAATATTTCGCAAACTGATACCTGAATCGAAAAGTGGTCTTAGACCCTCAATGTTTTTGAAAGATCTATTCAACAATACCTCACACAATGGGGAAGAGCGAAAATAATTTCATCCCCCAGTTACGTGTACAGGACCTTAGAAATATATTTTTCAAGATTATTTATTTATATTATGTTAGTACATGTCTACAGGCTACTGATATTAATTTCATTTATACATTACATAAAAATGAACATATATCTGAATTTTGTGACACTAGCCAACAATATTCATAATATCCGTTATTTTATAAACCCTTCATTGCTAGAGTTTGTTCTTTATAGACATGGAACACAATACACAAAAATTCACAAAAAGAAGGCTTCGACACAAAGCCGAAATACTATTACTTCCTTGTATTGAACTTATTTTACCTGAACTTTAAGGGTTGAACTATATCTATCAGCATCGAATCGCACTTGACTATGCTTATATATCCTTTTCTGTCTCTCAGAATCTACGCCGAACCACGCCTCGTGTAATTCTTGCTCTAGTAAATGACGGTTCTGAGTGACAGAAAAGGACAGAAGCATAGGAAAATACGATTTGGTGCTGCTAGGTGTAGTTCAACCTTAGGCTGTACATTTATAGATTTTTTCACTATGACAGAAAAATATATTGTGCTATAATATTCAATAAACACTTTTTTGACGGTCAGGATCTGCTGAAACATCGCAACAGCCACTCAAGCCAGCAGCCTCTCGATGACAGCTACAGCAGCGAGAGATCCCACTATAGACACCAACACCGAAACCAGCGCGACTATAGCCCAGAAAGTAGATCACATAAATCTCATAGAGACTATAGGAACTATGGCCAACAAACCCAAAGACAATCTAGACACCACCATCAAGATAGACACCAAAACAGACACCAGTTGCAGACACTAGACCAAAATCTGCGATATGACAGACATGGGAATCAAGAAAACCGAAACTATCACAACAGGGACAGTAGAAATCAGCAGAACAGGCCATACAACGACCAAAGGCAACAATCACGTAGTAGAAATTCTAAACATTATTCTCATTACGATCGCGATCATAGCGCAGACAGAAATCAGCAAAGTCGAAGCAGAAGTGAACGAAATCAACATAGCAGACCAAGAGATCAATACAAGGATTCTCGAGAGTATTCCGAAAGGGTTGATTACAGCCAACGTGAAAGGAGCAACCATAGAGAAAGGAATGGTAAACAATATAGATATTACTACCCAAGCAGCCAAAGGTACCAGTATAGCCGACAACAAGGATACCAGCAAAGTAAGAGATTAAGCAATAAACAAAGTGTAGAGGAACAGCTACCTTCTTACAGATATGCCGATCAAAGTTATGAGAGAGATGATAGCTCCCTGCATGATTACAAACACCGTCCATACAGTCAAAAAAGACACAGCATTCGATCGCCAGTCGCAGACAGCCTGTTGCATTTATTGAATGTGTTACAGTGCCAAGCCAGGGATGAGTGTGAATACTTATGTGAACGTCAAAACTCAGAGGGGAACAGAGTTAATCAATGCCTTAGCCGATGCTCGATGCGGTACAATTGCGAAGAAAAAGAGATATCTAGACAAGGCTCTGACGATTGTAATGGTGATTCTAAAAATAATGAGTGTGAGAAAGAGACAGATAAAAAGAAAAGTTATGAGAAGCAAGATGAAGATGCATGCGACCTGAATTCCGATGACTGCGCAGATGATGATGATGATCAAGCTAATGAAGATACAATAAAGAGCACTAGAGGTGAACTACTTGTCACGGATAAACCCACGTGTAGCCGTTGTAAAAAATAAACTATGAATTTCAAATAAACTTTCTGGGTGCGTTTTCATGTTGTTGTTTTTTAATCCTCAACGCAAAAAGAGGGGTGTTACAAGTTGCTCTCGTAGCTCTTGAACAGATGGAGCTATATTGATGCAGGTTATTTTACATGAAAGCAAGTTTCCTTGCGGGGGTTTTTAGCTATATTTAGTAATCGTATGATTACTGCGTAGTTTTTTTAAATTTTTTGATCAGTGGAAATGAGCTAATACAGAGAATAAACAAACAAACACACAAAAAAAACATCCTCTCACCCTAAACGCATACACTGTCTCCGTTCCGTCGTGGGTAAAAATAAAAGCTTTTAAAATAAAAGAATCGCGTCTGTGGCGTAATGGCTACAGATTTGGACTAAAAATCCCCGTTGAGGTATTTACTGGTACTCACTCCAGTGGTAGGTCATTTTGTATGTCCGCCTGGCCACCACCGACCACCATGCTGCCGCCACCGCCGCCGCTAAACAGATATGTTAATAGCACTTTTGTGTTCCAGTATGATAGGTAACAGAGCCAGTGACTTATTAGCTGTAGGGTTTTGTGATTGCACGCAACCCTACGACAACGGCCCTATCGTCAATTACTATGAAATGAGATTAAAGCTGTGAGCTGAAGTGACCATTGGCAGGCCACATCGCTCGAAGAACTAATTACCGATGGGGAGTAAGAGCTCTCGAGTGGCGACCACGTACCGGGAAACGTCTACCGGGCCGTCCCCCTACTAGGTAGACCGACGACCTGGTTAAAGTCGCGGGGAGTCGTTGGATGCAGGTGGCTCGGGATCGCTCGATGTGACATACCATAAGGAAGCCTGTGTCCAGCAGTGGACGTTCCTCTGCTGCTGCTGATGATGATGAACGATAAGTCATTGTTTACACAAAACCAGTCTCGGCCAAAGGTCTCAGCTGTTCGTTGGATCTATAACAATACACAGAACTAGCGCAACTAGATGTGGCGATTACATTGTGTTTGAGCCCCGTGACTTTCTTCCACACGGTCCCAATCGCGGTATGAAAATCACAGATTAGGTACTAGTTTCATGCACAGTTCGCTGTATACACATGAAAATGTTCGTCAGAGAAAAGTCAATTATTGTCACAAATTATTGTTTGTGCCAGACATTGACAGACACTGGCATTGACGATGACAGACACCGGCATTGACGATGACAGACACCGGCATTGACAATGACAGACACTGTGAAAATTATCAAGGCGGTTGTACTCGTATCACCGGATTTTATTTATCCACAATGAGGTTGCAATAGCCTTCATCACACCAGAAGTTTAGTGATAATGTTTAATAGAAGCACAGAGTGAAAGCATGATCACCCAGAATATCTGAAACGAAAATGTCTCATCACCAAAACAACTGTGCTACAGGTGCTAACTATGAAGATTATGTTTGTTACCCCAAAACATTTGAATGGGTGAACCTTTTTGGATGATTCTTTTTTTATTTGAACCTGTACTTCCCGTGTTGTCCCATTTCAATTTGGTCCAGTTCTGACCATGATATCCATGAGAAAACGATACAAGTCTTAAATTTGCCTTATTAAAAGTAGACTTGTAGGGCATTTGAAGCCGGTTTCTAGTTGTTGTTTTTTTGAACGCATTAACTTGATGATACAAAATAGCCGTGAAAATATTCAGAGCACAACGATGAAAAAGTCTGAGATGTCATCTAAAGAGATCTCATCCAATTTAAAGAAATGTATTGTAACTGCCATGACAGAATGTGACATTAGTTTACGAAACCGTTCTTGGAGAAGAATATGTTTTATCCCATTAAATAGCCAATTTTTATGCTCCTAGTAGCCAATTAGAGTCGTATTCTCGTTAACAAATTTCAATTTGCGATGAGAAAACTAGGCAATGTGTTCAAGAAGTTCTTGAAGAATATCATACTTGATGTTTACATGAAGTAAATAATTCGTAATTGCTTAGTTTCAGCTTAGCTTCCTATTGTTTGTGTTATGGACATTTCCAGTTTAGGAGACCTGGAGGTGAGAATTCGTTTTTTATAGTCAACTTTTCGTCGTAACATTTTAAATATTAAATATAATGTTTATTATAGTATTGTGTAGTGGTTGCGTCCACCAGTGACGAATTTATTTATTTATTTATTTATGTGTGATAGTCTTGCACTTGGCCTTCATATCACCTGATGGTAAGAGACGATAAGACCGTTGGATAGTAAGCGTCAAGCTCTGGCTCTGGTGCTTTTTATACCAAAACACAACAGTGCTATTAACCTTGCTATTTGGCTGCAGACTTGGGTAGGTATCTAGGAGGACAGAAAATGCCCTACCACCAACCAAACCTAGTATCTTGTACCTAGTAGTATTGAACCAGGGATCTCAGGATTGTTCGATCAATCGTGCAGCCAATTGGCCATGAAGACGGTTTAAATTGTTCCTAAAACTGCAGTGAACCGCTCCAGGTGTCAATAAATGGGAAGACATCTTGTTTTTTTTACAGCCAGACTCAGAGCAAGATCCCTCAAGCAGTAAACAAAGCAAGGATAATTATATAACGTCGACATACTCGTTCAATAAAAATCTAGCGAATTATATGAATGCAGAGGGGTCATTTTCCGTTATTGAAAATTACCCTGGGGTCGAAAGAGATCAGTTTGACTATGCCGCAGAAAGGAAAACGAGTAGCACTGCAACGTGAGTTTTTTTATAGATGATATACCAACGCTTGACCTAAATTTCACCTGATGTTAGTGACGATGAAATCGACGATGCTACGCGTTGATCTGGAAGGTGCCTGGTTACTCAACTTTTAAAGATTCCCAAGTTGTAGTTTTCGGGGAACACGGAGAGGAGTGAGTATTATTCAAATTCAAATAAACTTTATTGCACACACATACACACACAAAACATAACAGAAAAGAACATAAAAGGTACAAAGAAGGCGGACTTATCGCTAAGAGCGATCTCTTCCAGGCAACCTTGGGTCAGAAGAATCCTATAAATAAGAAGGGGTAAGTAGTGCTACTTACATAAATAAATACATACATATAATGGATAAACAATAGACAAAATATAGAAGATCATGAAGAAAAGGAAATCAGAGGAGATAAGGAAGGAAAGAAGAAAAGGCTGCTAAGGAATAAAAAATTATATATTAAGAATACTATGGATGGGTACAAAATCAATATATTTATATTAATAAATAGCTAGCACTTTAAGCCCCTGTCACGTACCCTTCTTAATCTGCATATGAAGACCCTAAGGAGTATGGTAGAGTTTGCTGACAGTCCACTTAACAAAAACTTGTTCAATATGAACTTCACAGTCAGCCCCTTGTGTCGAGGCAACTCCCGCCCATGTGCTCACGACTTTTAGCAGCGTGGCCACAGAAATGGCAGGGATCCAGTATCACTCCATGAAGCGTGCAGTAACATCAAGTTCCTTGCGCACTTCTGGAAGGAGATCGTCTGGAACGAATAACTGGTTCCACTTCAAATCACGCACAATCTTCTTATCATCCTTGCCACATTGAAGTTTTGACAAATGCCATTCAAAATAAAATAGTTTACTTAAGGCTTTTACCTCCATCAAAGTTTCATACTAAATTTCTGTTACCATAATCTTAATAAATATAATAGCTGGATTGTGTAGTAACTATCTAAAAATAGGACATCAGATTGTGATGTCGCAAAATAAGTATCACTTCACAGTAAATCACAATTTTCATTGTCAACACTTTTTTCGCTTATCAAAGCGCCATCTATCAACCATTAGCTGCGTAACTGCTATTGTAGCTAACTATAAAGTTGTAAATTAATGATATTTATTTCGCGACATTATTTCGTGTCCTATTTTTAGGTGATTACTTATCAAAGCCAGCAATTCTATTTTAAAAGATTATGGCAACACAAATTTTGGTATGGAAACATTAGGAGAGGGATAACGTTAATATTAATTTCAGAATAACTATTTCCATCATGAATTTGATCCGGGGTTGCCTTGGGTGTGGCATGCTGAGTATTCATGAGGCCTACATGAACGGCGGGCTGTGGACTTCGCTCGTAGCGACGTTGATTATTGGAAGCATTTCATCTTATTGTATGATGGTGAGTGTCAACATTTGTGGTGTGGGCAATTCTAAGACCTGGCTACGATATATAGATATATATACACTAAACACTACTGGTATTTGCGTAGACTTCATATTTATCCCACGAGAACTACAGCTTCAGTCAGAAAATACAATATTAGAATCGTTGATGTTAAAAAAGATTTCTATCAAATTATCTTTGAATACAAATACAAAATGCAAAAATGTTTATGGAGTAAAACAATTGAATTAATATGGTGTAGCCATACAGTCTGTCAAAGGGGGAGCCTTGTGCGACAGGTGTAGGCTCTCTTTCTCTACGGATGACATTTTGTTTTGTTTTTTACAATATTGTATTAGGTAACGTAACCAATAGATTTCTAGAACGAGTAGATAGTATGAGAGAGTATGAGATAGTATGAGAATATGAGATTATATTTCGAACTTTATCGAGATTTAAATTATCCCATGTCCGCCACCTCTACGACCCTTCCACTATCCCTGTCGCTGAGAATATAAATAATTGGCATAATGAAAATAATGGATAATAGGTGAGTTAATTAATATGCATCGAACAATGCTGTAAAGAAAGCACCTCAAGGTACCACTTGCGCAATTGTTAATTTTCAAATGAAAAATAATTTTGTTGTACAGTCCATAACAATTTTTAAAAATGACTGAAACACCTGAAATCTTTATAAACACCGGTAGTTTATAAATGTGTGAAAATAAAGATGGTAACAGTTTCTTGCAGATGATGGCGACATCAGCCCAGACCCTGTACATGAAGCTTCGTGTTTCGAAGTTCACTTACGCCGCTCTTATCGAAGCCGTGGTCGCGACAACACCGCTCAAGTGTCTGAGGCCGTTCAGCAAAAAACTAAGGTCCAAGAAATTTGGAAATTTCTAAGTAGTCAACCAATTTTGCAGACATAAAAACAAATACGACACAAAACATTCACGTAAAAATTATTTCAAATATACAGGTTATTATTGATAAGTAATTACCTAAATATATGACATCGATCTTTTATGGCGGGAAATAAAATAGCCATTGCGCAGCCAATTGTCCCTTGTTGACTTTTGGAACAATAAACAATAATATCTGTAAAAATGAAAATTGTGATTCACTACTTGAATAATGATTTTTAGATAGTGTCGGTACACCCGAACGTAATATGTGATTGTTGTAAAAAAATAGAGTATTAAATAATGCACATGCAAAAGTCTAGACTATAGCAACAAGGCTTACTTTTTTATAGTAATTTAAATTAATTTTAGTAATATTTGTACGCCGAGATAGCTAACTTTTTAAGAATTCTCTGTAAATTAGAGACAATGCCATCTTTGTTGTTTACCAAAAATTTGACAAATAATAATTAATATTTCATTTCATATCATTTCAAATGATTTAATTCAGGCAGAAAAATATGATCAACAGAATATGGGTACACCTCTTAATCACTCGAAGTATGTTGCACCTCACTGCGATGCCTCGATAAAAAATGACAAATTCACCGGTGGGTGTACGCCGCAGCCGGCATCCTTTATGTTTCCTTTGACTAGAGTCGGCATACAACAAAGGCGACGCTTTTTAAGAGAACGGACGTCATCGTAGAATGTAACAAATATTTGTACATCTTTTCAGATACATAGCAGATGTTCTTCTTGTCATACATCTTTGCGCGATGTGCTGCTTCTACCAGATCATGATTGCCAGCACTTATAAGCACGTATGGTTCAGCACCAGCTATAAGTAGTCGCAGCTCTCGAAATCTTATATCAAACATATAGATCAGTTTGATAACAGGGATCAATCAGTGAAATAAAATATTGGGAGAACTAAGTGATAGGAAATTGAGATGCACTGCCCCGTAGTGAAAAACAATTTCTTCACACGGGTGGACATTTATTTTGGCATAAACGTAGAGTAAAAGTAATCTTTCTACATCATTACAGAAATTGTCAGAACTTTCCAGAAGTTCTCATGTGAACTTCTTCACTCATGTGAAGTTCACACGAGTTAGACAAGGGCAGATATATATTTTTCACATTTTTGCCACCCACAACCGCCAACTTACACCCATCGCGACCAAACTCCCTTACTTTCATCAGGAGACCAAGGGGTATTCGCTACCCCAACGGGAAGTTGATCGGAGTTGGTGGTGATAAAGAAAACCTGTCTTAACGTACTAAAATTAGGTTTATAATATTTTATATATATAAGATTTAATCAAAAATTTTAAAACTAATAACTTTACTTAGTAAAACTCTCTTCTATTGCAGTGCCTTCCTGACAAGGCCCATAAGCAATACATTTATATATGTCATATAAATGACACATCATATTTCTTTAACATCTATAAACCTTAGAGTGAAATATACGTATTGAGTATGATTTCAATTGTTTTTCAGGTAATGGAATGGATGTTTGATGGAATTAAAAAAACAAATTTGCCATTGAGGATCTATTCATTAATTGTGACGATACCTTTGCTTTCGATCAGTTTAATAAAGAGCCTGAAACGCTTGGCTATACTGTCGTTCATCGGAAACTTTCTACTGGGTGAGATTTGGTGAAAAGATATTTTTATAAAAATTATCTCTTTGTATTATAAATTGTACCGGGGCCGGCCGAGTGATTAAATGCAAGTGACTCGGTACCGACCATTGTGTCTGTGGCTTATCATGGGGAAGGACTATTATTATGTCCAGCAGTGGACGTTACCCGGCTGGTTTAGATTTTTATTTTTATTTTTGTAAAGGATAGATCTATGCTTGACCTCGATTTCACCTGACGTTAAGTGACGATGAGGTCGACGATGTTACGCGTTAATCTAGAAGGTGCCTAGTTACTCTTCCTTTGAAGATTCCGAAGTTGTAGTTTTCGGAAAACACGGGAACTGGTAGTGCATTTCATATTTTATATATTTTTCCATGTTTTTCAATCCTATAGAAACGTTTTCAATTATACAGAAAACGTTTTCAATTGTACAGAAAACTTTTCAATTATACAGAAAACTTTTCAATTATACACAAAAGTTTTCATTCTACTGCTACTTCAGCTGTGTCAGTTAATTGAGACATTTTGTGGAATATCAACGATTGTAGTTCCGCTATGAGAGTTCCCACGAAAAATGTCAAAGCTGTCAATGAGTCCCATTTTCTATTATACACTTATTTTCAGGTATTTGCATGTTTGGAACGATTTACTACACTATTACGTACGCCGGCACTAAGGAGCGTCCGATTTGGAAGAGTTTCCAGGGCCTCGTCAAGTTTACCGGAGTCTGTGTTTACAGCGTAGATGGGACAGCTTTTATATTGCCCGTTGAGAATAATATGGCGAGACCTAATTTTGTGAGGGTAGTTGTTCTCTATGGTTAGTAACATCAAAGATTATTATAACAGAGAGCGCTCCAGACCGATGTCAATCTTCACCTCAATACGGTTTAAAAACATTTATTTTTCATTCATATTATAAATTACTTACATGAAAAACATAAACTAAAATATACATGAAACGTAGAGTAGTCCAATGGTGACACAGTGTGTACCATTTATACAAAAAAAGTTGCGGGTACATATTGCATAGTTGCTGTAGAGAACAATGGTGAGTCCGTCATTCACATTGCTTCTTTTTTTAAAAAAAAACCATACTGATTTGAAATTTATTTACTATTAGGACAGCCTTTTAAAATGTAGTTCTTTAGTAATTTTTTGAAGACAATGAGTGACTGACCTTCTTTTATACTGTTAGGCAACTTGTTGTATAATTTAGCTCCTTCATGCAATATATTTTTCTTGCTATAATCAGTTCTTGGTTTATGAAGACGTGAGCGATGAGCATTTCTTAAAATCTGGCAAAAACCAAATATTTTCGTTTCGAAAACCACCACATCCGGTATTAAACATTAAATATGTTAGTGAAATAGTTGAAGAACTACACGCAAACAAATTTTTAGGGATCCATTTGGAATTGCATATAAATTGGAAAGTGCACGTCAAAAGCGTATGTTGTCGATTAAATCAATTTTCGTATGCACTGTATCAGCTGTAAAAAGTAGCTAATCAGTCTACAATCCTAACATCGTACTGGGCACATGTGGAATCAATATTGAGGTACGGATTGGTCTTTTGGGGAAAATCTACAGACAGGCAAGATGCTTTTTTTCCTTAAAAAATGGTCTCGGTATATCTGTGGTCTGAAACCTAGGGACTTTTAGAGGTCTATGTCATTTGTCAAAACGAATCTGTCTTTATTAGTAAAATGTACCGTATCTTAGTAAGACTGCTCTATCCCGGAAAAACATAATTGGAATGAGTCCTAAGATAAATAATAACCTTCCCTCACACATAATGCAACTTGGTATGCCAAAAAATTTATACACGTTTATATTACGACATATTTTGTGTGCAAACACAAACCTGAGACACTTAAAACTGGGTAAGTAGATGTATTCTACTATGGTAAAATGTTCCCCCCCCCCCCCCCCCCCCCCCCTCCGTAACTTCTAAAATAAGAGAATGACAATCGACCTTTCATTCATTCAACTCAAATATAAAAAGTACGCTATTATTAAAACATCGATCAAAGTTACAACGAACTACAAGAACTTTTATATTATTTTACTAGCTGCTACAGAACCCTTAATGGGCGAGTCCGACTCGCACTTGGGCGGTTTTTTTACTAATGTGTCGAATTTGACTAAACCAATGACAGATATTGTTTGTTTCAATGTTTCAGCTATGCCCACAGTGTTATTCTTCGTGACCGTTATAGGATTCATCGGGTACTGGGGCTGGGGAGAAACCTGCACCAGTCCAATCACTTTACACCTTCCCATGAACATGTATGTAATAGCAGGGCAAACATGGAGGCCACGAGATGGCGCGACAAAATTATCTCGTGGCCTTCATGTTAGCCTTGCTGATACTGGCTGTAGCACGAGATGTCTGTGGTATATATATATATACCCATACCCATTCGCATGTCTATACATAAGTGGCTGAACCGACTTGGATAAAAAATTATACAATGTCGATGACTCGGCGAAATTCGTACTGCCTCTTATAGAGCCCACATTTGACGTTCCATTTTTAATTTATAATAGGTTTGCACCTTGGCTTTCCCACCTGATGGAAAGTGAAGATATGGCCGCTGGCGCTGGCTTTGCTACCTTTACATCGTAACAGTTCATTCATTACATTACATTCGGTCTGCCGCCAGCGCCTCATTAGGTTGAGGCTTCTGGGTGAGCAGGCTATCGATCCAACGGCCTTATGGTCACTTACCATCAGGACCCATCATACATATTATTATACAGAAAATTACTCCGATGGAACTCTGAAATCACAGCAGATGAAGCCTCGGTCGAATGCTGTACAATACAATTTTTCTTCAGGAGTTTTTTTTTTTCAGGAGTGTGGTAGTCCTTCATTTCATTATATCAATGATACTGACAATATCGTTTGCCGTCACAATATGGGTACCGTTTCGAATAATATGGCATTACATTGGGAGACACAGGTACGAAATACTATACTTTTTTATTGCGTTGAAAAAGAACTGGAAAACGACTTCAATTGCCCTAAAAGTCTACTTTTATTCAGGCAAATTTAAAATTTATATCGTTTTCTCATAGATGCCATTGTCAGAACTGAACCACACGGAAAGCACCAGTTTTCAAATAAAAAAAGAATTATCCAAATCGAATCACCCTGTCAAAAGTTGATGACAAGCCAAGCGTTGATCTATACTCTGTAAAAAAAGTTCTGATTTAACAAATATTTTTTTAAAAAAATTCCCGTCGAATTGCGTACTCCTTACTCCTCCGTAATCCTTTTTGAAGTCGGTCAAAAAAGGTGTCTGAAGAAGACAAAGCTAGTCACATATAGATATATATATATACATTTAGATATACATATATCATATCGAGGTTTATATATATTTGTATACTAAATGAAGTATTAGTTAATGATATTATATGCATTATTACAGTAATTGTAAAAAGCACGGCCCCTGGGAGAGGGTATACAGGAGCGCGTTTGTCCTGGTGATAGCGTGCTGCTCCGTGGCAACACCAGACATCGTGGCCATGATGAGTCTCGTAAGTTGTCTTTGGTTCGATATTTTCCCCGACTACGGCAAAGCCTCGTTCTGGGAGATCATCAGAAAAATCGAAACGCCTTGCAAGTTTATGTTTTGTAAGGATTATCAGAATAACCTATGAAAATTTAATTTGAATTTAGAAGATTAACATTAGGATCTGAACACCTGGTGTTTTGGACACCTAAATGGTGTCGCCTTTAAAATATGCCACACAGCTCACACCGCCTCTACTCAAAGGATTTAAATTTCGAGCTTGAAGGGTGTCGCTAAGTTGTACACTCGCTGTTAGATTAGGCATTGCAGTGCGGTTGTGTTGGTACTTTTTTGCCCCGTAATGTGTACCCATGTTTTGGTCGATAATTTTTTTTTGTGCATTTAATACTTTTTTTAAAATTACAATAACCAGCGATGTACTGACATTATTTAAGTGAACGGACTGTACAAGAACGGTCTAAAGGTATGCGCCCAATATGGCGGGTCACTAAAATATCTGTTTATGTTTAATATTCTTTTTAAATATAGTTTGTATTGTTTTAGTTGGGGAACCTTCTGCTTTCTAACATATCCTTCATTATCCCAGCGTTCGTCGATTGGTCAGTGCGGTGGAGAGATAGCCACAATAGGTAAATAACTAAATACCTAATCAAATATATACTTCTCATCAGAAAAATGGAAACACCTTGCAAGTTTATGTTTTGTAAGGATTATCAGAAAAACCTAGGAACATTTAATTTGAATTTAGAACATTAACATTAGGATTTGAAAACCTCATATTATTCACTATTAAACGACATTTTGACATATATTCCTAAATATACATTTTTCTGATAATCCTCACAAAACATAAACTTGCAAGGTGTCTCCGTTTTTCTGATGAGAAGCCTATATTATTTCAGCCATGTTCACATTATCAGTACTATTACAATTTCATTATAATAATCTGTAAAAACTACTTCATAGAGATTAGAAGATTTTTGTTCGAGGCTGGCATAGTGCCCGGCCGCCATATTTTTTTCAAGTCGTCATCACACAATTCTGCTGATGTATATCAATAGAGGACCATTGTATGAACAAAAACTGTATTGAAACATATTGTCCTAAAGCAGCACGTGTCACAGATATTTCCAAGTAAAGATGGACATAATAAATACGATGAACATACTTAAAAATGAACTTCGAGTTATTTTGTCCGCATCGATTTGGCTTTACATACAGTCCTCAATTTAATTTACACATTTTTTAAATGTTAACTTACTCGTAGAAGACATATTATAATAGTACAACATTTGTTGTTAACACTTGAATTACAAAAAATCAGAGGTACTCAATTTGGTGGTAGGACATTTTCTATTTTCCACCTGGCTAGCTACTGGCTAGCTACTACCATGTTATCTAAGTCTGCCGCCACACAACAGTGTTATTAGCAATGTATGAACGGTAGCAGAGCCAGCGCTCATTATATTGGGGCATGTGGGTGCGCACGCTTACCATCAGGTGAGATGAAGGCCAAGTGCAAACCCATCATACATTTATATAAAAATTATGTCTTTGTTTCAGGAGGCGTTTCCTCCTAAATTGTTTTATTGTTCTGTTTGGACTTATAATGATTGGTGGAGAGATTTACATCTTAATACCTTAACCTTCTAAGCAGCAATGCTAAGCACTGTGATCCACAACCGAAGTCAGCACTAAGTGCACCGCTCTCTGGGCTCACACAGCTCCTTAGCGATCACGACTATATCCTTCGACAAAAGGAAGGATAAGTAAAAATCAATTGAACATAAAAGTGCATTCAAACTTAATTATAATCTATGCGAGAAAAACTTTGGTATTCATTTGGGCGACGAAGCAAAAATACTATTTAAATTCTTGGGTGCAACTGTAGGTAATAATAAAAAAAACTTGAGAGGTGTCAAGGGACACCCGGATGGAACGAAGTTCCTTTCGATTAATTAGTGAAGGAATTGTAATAAAATTTTACAAATTTTCAATAAGGTTTGAACGGATTTTTAACATTATATTTTAAATATGGTTTTGTAGGTTTTTTCATTAGATTTTTTATGTACGTGATACGTTTTGTTTTTAGCGACATCTGTCATTGAGTAGCGGCAACTAATCAGAGCCATCTGTCGTCACATAGCTGTACTGTTGTTATCGTCTTACTACTACGTACGTCGTACTAACAGATGACGCTAGCAAAAAGTGTCGTGACAACTTTTCGTAAGAATTTTTTCCGTCTAGCCCCCTTTCACAACGCGCGCGCGCTAAACTTTACCTATTTTTAACAACACTTGTCCACGATCTCACGAGATGGTAATCGAACGATGTGGCCTTTCTTTTGTTTACTTTAGTGTGGTGCTTGTGAATTTTTGCACTCCACAAAGGTCTTACATCTTGAAACATTATATTTTGGAATAAAATTATATTTTACACTTATATAACTCGGGTTTTCTATTCATGTAAACGATTTGGTATGAAGAAAATGTTTTAGGTTTCTTAAATTACGAATAAAATTAAACATGCGCTGTAAATCCACTTTTTGGCATGACACTCTCCGTCAAATAGAGGAGAAGGTTCCGGGTTCGAATCCAGCCGTGTCCCTATGAATTGTTTTTCAATTCAAGTACATTATCCGATTGCTTAACGGTGAAGGAAAACATCGTGAGGAAACCTGCATGTCTTGAACAGCATGTGAAGTCCGCCGATCCGCACTGGTCCCGCGTGGTGGACTATGCCCCATAAACTCTCTGTAGGAGAGTAGGCCTGAGCCCCTGCTGTGGGGATATATATGGGATGTTGATGATGATGAATCGCTACATTTGTCAGCAAGCGGGTTAGAAATCGCAAGATGTTGACAATGCTATCATTATCGTGGAATTTGTCATAATTCCCTTTCACGACAATCGCTATGATACGAGGTGATTCTAATCTAAAACTAGGACTAAGATTATGAACATATAAAAACTAAGAATCACAAGACTTTAATTTAAGTTGTGATTTGCTATGTGAAGACGAAATACATTGAGAGGGCAATTATCATTGGCAGAGGTAACTGCCTATGAATTAACTGGCACATTAAGAACCTCTAGTTAGCTACATTGAGCTACGAAATGATGAATAAGACCTGAGAAAATTTCTGAACGCAACTGAACATAGATTGTTTGTAATGTATATTAACAGTCAATTAATTATAATCATATTTTACAATAATTTTAATATCAAAAAACGCCTCACCAATTCACTAAAGCAAAAACACATCACATCAACTGCCTATATGTCCCCGCTGGAGGGAGTATATGGGACATAATGATACTCCACCACGCGGGCCCAGTGCGGATTGGTAGACTTCACACACACATTTGAATTTCTTCTCAGGAGTGTGCAGGTTTATTCACGATGTTTTCCTTCACCGAAAAAAGTAATGATTTTTATGATTCGTACATAAATTCCAAATTGGAATTCATTGGTTCGAACCAGGATCGAACAGACCTCGATTGTTCAAGGACTGGCGCTCTAAAAGCAAAAACATTTCCAAGCAATTGCCATCTCCAAACATTCAGGCGCTTTCTAATTCGAGCGGCCAAGTAATTTACCAACTCGCCATTCTGTGTGGTGCCTATAGCATCAAAGTTATCCTGTCTAGGTCCACGTTCATTGCCAAAGACGTCCGTCATTAATTTTGGTGAATTGCCTCTCTGTAATTGGTCTGGTTTGGTTATTGGTCTTCGGATTTCGATTAACGTATGATATTCCTTGCTTTGTGTCTGAGAGAATATTGCAATGCAGGATTGGAATTGAGTTCGAAACGATACTCTTGGAATATGCCTGTATTTATCATGCAATTACAGGTTTACGATTAATGATCAAAAGTTATTTTCTTTTTTTGATACTGCGGGGTTTGTATGCTGATAATTTTGGTGTCATATAGCAAGGCTTAGAGACAGCAGATGGACCTACAGCACCACCACATGGAGAGGAGCTCAAGGAAAAAGAAATAAAGGGAGGCCCACTACACGCTGGGAGGACGAAATTAAAAAAGCCGCTGGTCCAAAGTGGTGGCAAATAGCACAGGATAGAGAGAAGTGGACATCATTGGAGGAGGCCTTTACCCAACCTGGGGACCTGGCTAATTAAATATAGTCTATTAGGAAAATAGGATCTCAGTCTTTTTTATTTTATTTATTTTTATTGCTTGGCGAAACTATTCTATACACCTTTAAACTCTCCCTGTATTTTTGAGCTAAGAATTTGATAACAATTACAGTAAAACAATCGTCAAGCCGGCGAAAATTATGCAGACAAGTGAATTAAATTGAAAAAATATGAAACCCCTATGCAACAAACATCTTTCGATTTTTACCAAATATAGCTAAGGTCTGTCCTTTTTTTTCGAGAGTTACGATGCCACAGACATACTGATAAACAGACAGCTTATAAACACTCCTCTTTTTGTGTGTGGGGTTAATAAATAACAGTTATTTTACAACCAAACATATATTTAAAAAATATGGCTACCGCGTCAACAAGAGTTGTCAACTCAGAATTCAAAAACACGTTCAAAATTATGCAGAATTATCAGAAGATGCACAGAACACAAATCAGAATCGCGGTGTTTTGAAGTGACTTGGCGACGACATTCCCGCACCGATTCGACTCGCTGAGGGGACAGTAAAACAATACAATTTACACATCAATTGGCTGCTGATTTGGCGTTAAAATAAATATACTTTATTTAAAATAGATGTGATGGATGCAGAGTTTATTTCGTCTTTCTTGTACATAATGCTGTTCAGAATGAGGCGATAGATTCATTGTATATTGTCTTTAATTTTAATAAAGCAGCAATTAAACAAATGCGGGGAGCTATGTCGTCACTGTGACGAGAGAACAGTATAAATAGCACATTACCAGTAAAACAGTACAATTCACGCCTCAATTGTTGCGATAAATTGGCTGCTTATTTGCATTCAAACAGAGATGTCAATGTGTCCGTTCATTGTTACAAATTATAACGCAGTTTTTTCTCTTTCTCAAGAGCTTTATGTTTGAGGGGCTACGAGTACTACACTCATAACACGCATGTACACTGTTTGCTCTTGGCCTTCATCTTACCGGGTGGTATGTGACGATAATAATGAGGCGCTGGCTGTTACCTTTCGTACCGGAACACCAGTGCTATTATCACTACTGTTTATCGGCAGACTTAGGTAACTTGTTGGTAGCTATCCAGGCGAACATAGATGAAGTCGGTTAAGTATCCGTATCCCTAATGGGAATCGAACCCGGAACCTCCCGTTTAGTCCAAGCGTGTAGCCATTGGGCCACGGCTAACGCTCAGTATGGGGGCAAGTGATGGGGAAGTTTCGATAATATGAATCGATAAAAAATTTAATTGATTTACTCACTAACATATCAAAACATCTGATTCATACTTATCCGACCTATACTATAGTTACTTTTAAATTTATAAAATTATATTATTACAAAATACTACTTATATCCTAACAAAATTATAAAAACTTATACTGCGCGTTCTAAATTATGCAACTGGATGCAATGAATCAGTTATCTCAAGAGCATTCGTAAAATAATAATATTATTTTGACGAATAACTCTTAAAAAATAAATATTTTTATTATTGTTTATTTATTTCTTCAGAATACATAATTCCATTCTTTGTTAGTATAAACTTAAAAACTACGTTACTACAAATCAAATTAAATAATAATAAAAAACATGTCACAAATTACTTTACTATAGAGGCTGCAAAGGATATGTGTAACTCTGTCCAGTGTCTCTTAAAAGGACAATCTAGTCTGGCTGCTATGGCTTTCAGGAGGCCGTTGGTGCTGCCTGTGACGCGATGCATCAGTGAAGCGGCTCTGTCTCTTATGATGGCCAGTGAGTCTACCATGAGTTTACGCAGGCGGTAACGTATATCGAATACTATCGGAAATGCTGCTCAGTCGAGATGCGGGTGACAAGGACAGAGCGATAGTTAAGAGGCTATGTTGGTAAGACCACGTGGCTGCGTTCAAGGTTGCATTGTTTTGTAGCTGTCCCTATCCGAGCCCTATCCTACCCAAGCGCGTACGGTGAGACAGCATACACTACGCGAAGTTATCCACCCGTTATTTGGATGTTTCGTAGTCCCGTGATCATTTGAAGGATACAGTATATTATGTAGCCATTTTTTCAATACAGTATATTAATAAAATTTCAGATGTCGGTGGTTTTTCCAAATTGTTCTAAATTGATTCATACTCTTGTAAAACAGATTCAAAGTTGGGGCTTTTTATTACCGAAAAATACAATACTTTGACGCCCTGTAACTCTGGAAGTATATATTTAAATGAAAATCTGACTCACCACCGACACAGATATTTGTTTCTAGATTGTGTCTTGAAAATTTCATAGATTTACATAGCTTAATACTCAAAATATGACTGGACTACGTTTGTATGGGCGCTTTGACAACAGCATACCCTCTTAACGATGCACATTATCGCCTGCGTAAACTCATGGTAGATGCACTGAAAGCCAGTCACGTGCGCTTCCGCAAACATCTTAAATGTGCAAAAAAATCTTGTAGAGATATTAATCAAGTAATAAGACTAGATTTTGTCTAGATGTAGTATTTAGTTTTATTTATATCACTATTATTATTTGTATATTTTTATTGTTGCATATATTTTATGCCTTTCTAATAAAAATTATTAATTATGTGAAGCAATATCATTATTTTAGCTTGCACCAAAACTGAGCGTTAGATAACGGGCTGTAATAATAACAAACCACATTCTAAGTACATTATTAACGTCGTAATTATTAATGATTATTGCTGGACTTGACGCAGCAATGTAATCGACCAATCAACTTGACAGTATGAAGACAAATGCTTGTGACAACCTTCGAATTAAATGAATGAAGTGGGCTCGCGACGATATAAACGTTTCACTTTTTTTTTCAGGTCCTGAAAAACTACAATTGACGCATACTTTTGACGTGACAACGTCTTATAAATTGGTTTGCCGGGTGACACTTCAAGAAACTGCGTTACGCTCCGCTCACGTTATGCGCTCACAATGAGAGCGAGTGAGAGGCACGCGTCCCTTCCACTCGGGCATGGTTAGCCCGCCTAAGAGCGAGAGAGACAGACATAAAAAGTGAAAGGCACGCGTCCCTGAATGAATATTCACATTAAAATTATTTTACCACTCAAAGTCGTTGTCACGTAAAACTTTCGCCCGTATACCGACTTTACAGGCAACCAATTTTTTTGTATATTTCTGAAAAGCAAACTATATCATGTGCATAGTACATTCACATTTTCTTAAAACTAAGTAAATAAATATAAAGATAACGTGAATCTGAGCTGATAGCGGGCGAAAACGAAGTATGTGTCGAGTACATTAGGAAAACGAAGTAAGTACAGTGCGCCCCGAAAAGACACTTCAATAAAAATAAAACCATTATCCAAACAAAAAACATTTCACTTTGTTGCCAAGACTCACAAGTCAAACATTCAGAAAACATTAAAACAATTGATGAATAACAATTAATGGAACAGGTAATTAGCCTGCTTACAAAGCATATGTCTAGATTTTATTCATGTTAAGATTTAAATTGAAATGACAAATTTGACTACTCTTTTTTACAACAGAAATATTACTTCGTAGTATTAAACACCTTTCCCGGAGCCAACTTGTTAGTGCAGTTTTAAATTTTCGGACATGTAATAATTTTAATTCCTCAGCTAGTTAGTTCAAATATGACAACACACGTGTTGAAAACATTGAAGAGGAAATCCACACACTCGACAAGCCCATAACTAGAAGCCCCTAGCTCTACGAGCCTTTAACACTAGAAGCCCCTAGCTCTACAATTCTCTAACACTAGAAGCCCCTAACTTTGCAAGCCTATATTTCTACAAGTCTCTTAACTACAAGCCCCTGACTTTACAACAAGCCTCGAAAGCCCCTAGCACTAGAATCCTTACTCTAAAAGAAGCTAACTCTACAAGCCCTAAATCTACAAACACTACAAAGTGTGTCATGACTGTTACAACATTAAAGACTACTGACTTCATCTGTGTCTATTTAGATTATCCCACGGAACCGCTTTCATGATCATCATCAGCGAGGAAACTTCCACTGCTGGACGTATGCCTCCTCCTTGAATTGAAAAATTATCACCTTGTATTCCGGGTAGAAAATCAGCCCCTTGTCTTAAATAATAATAATAAAAGGTCACAATAGATCTGTCAAGGTCGCAGCGAGTGGTTGGGCCCGGTGGACCACACCCCTTGTCTCCAGGTAAAAATGTATTAGAGAAAACGCCTTATGCTTCTAGGTGACAACGTTTTCCATCCAAACCCCTTACCGTCACTTACCAGCACAGTTGAAGGCAAACCCACGAAGCATTCAAAAAGTTGTAGAGTTATACGTTCTATTTATTTAGATTAGTTTAGTTTAGTATTAGTCAAGGCCTATCTGAAAACTGGCGCTGCAATTACTCTGTGGTTGCAGCATCAGCTGAGCCTTTTGCCTATATTTTATTTGTATATATTTAGTTTCTAAATTTCTGTTCTTTCTTTTAGCAGTAAATTCAATTTTCTTTTTTTCTTTCTTTCTATTGGATTTGTAACATCAATATGAAAGTAGGATTAAGTATCACATAGCATCACAATAATATTAAAAATGGGAAGGTCAGTTTGTTAGTTACTTCTATACACCTCACCGTAACAGTCAATACGAATGAAATTTCCCATTTCAGTAGTCAATTATATTTTTATGGACATCGACAAATTTTTATTTCAGTAAAACGTTCCTAATTTATAATTCTTCAAGTCAATGCTAACGAAGTTGCGAGCATAAACTAGTATTTAAAATTGTTGGGGTTTTCCTTGGGTAATGTTTCCTCAATAACTAGTCCGGTCATTAGCGCTGTCAGATTTGTGTAAGGTGTTTTATATTTACCTGTTGGTTGAAATCGAAGTTACGTGTGTTAAAAAACACCGTTTTCCCTGTAGGTTTTCCCAATGATTCACGCAGTATATGCATAGAAAAGTACTTAAAAAATCGTAGAGGATACATTATCTTAAAATAATTTTTAATTGGTTTAATGTTTTGAAAATATCAAACTATTCAAATATTTCTTTCATATAAATAGAAAATTTTATGCTCAAGAATATACAATTACAAGAACAATACAATTTAATGATTTTTTAACTTATTACAAATCAACACATGAAGAAAACTATTCCATTTACAATAAATAGCTAAATGAATATATTTTTAACCAACTTCAAAAAGGAGGAGGTTATCAATTCGACGGGTATATTTTTGTATGTTTGTTACCTCAGAACTTTTGGCTGAGTGAGAACCGATTTGGATAATCCTTTTTTTATTTGAAAAGTGGTGCTTCCCTTTGAAATGGGACCATTTCAATTTGGTCCAGTTCTGACAACGGCATCCATGAGAAAACGGTATAAATTTTAAATTTGCCTCAGTATAAGTAGACTTATAGGGCGATTGAAGTCGGTTTCCAGTTTTTTTCGAACGCACAAACTTGTTTGCTTTATAAAAATGCATGTATAAAAATAAGTCGACTGAAGAATCCAACTCGGCTGGGCAGTGTTCGGAAAGTTATTATTATCAGTGTCTAAAGACATCCTTCTGTCACATAGCATCTTTTGAGCCGTTAGACACTAGAAATCTTATTAAAACGAAACGTGAAACGAAAACAAGAAACGTGTTTGGGGGCGTATTATTGCTCGATCTTATGTTAAAAATCCATAGACGGACTAAGTTCACCGAGATAGCTCGACGAGTCAATGAGCCGAAGTCAATAGGCAGACCAAATCGCTTGAAAAACAGATAACCGATAAGGAATAAAAGTACCGACTCGACATTGTACCGGGCCGTACGCACGGCTACAGGTCAAGCTATACATTTCCTTCCTTACATAGGCTTCGTGTTATTCTCCCTCAAGTTGCTATCTTTGGTCCTATCCATGCTTGAAAACAGTTTTTAAAATCATAGATATAATATAATGACAGATTATTACATTTAACCAAATCAGATGTTACACTTGATCAATGTCCGTCGCAAGCAAATCACACAGAAAAAGTCAATTGTTTACTGAACCTCTCGATAATTTCTCGGCTGACTGTACGGAGCAAGGCCGCGTAGAGAAGTCTGAGAGGAGCACATTTTAATTGAAACAGATTCTCAGTTGTGTTTCGCTGGCTCGCGTCGCTTGGCGCTGGGGCAAACATGGAAATGACCACCAATCATGTGAGTAATAAAGATTTTTGCTTAAGTCTTTAGCAGGATTTTTGTGTTTAATTGAGTAGATAACTGGTTTGCACTTGACCTTTGTCTCACCTGATGCTGTGATCTTATGGCCGCTGGCTGGAAAGCGTGCTCACTTAGAAGCATCAAGCTCAGGAAGCGCTGGCTCTGCTACCTTTCATATCGGGGAGCCTAACACCGATGTTAATGGTGATTTTAATGTAACTATATGGGCCCCCCTTTACGTATACCATAGCTATTTTAGCTCGTATGTTTAAAAATATTTAAAAAAGAATTATTTTTACTACCTAAAATTATGTCTTAACAAATATAATAACAATAAATGTCTATTTAATTGAATCTTTATAATGTATTTTAATTTTAATACTATTTTAATATGACGAATAGAAGAGTTGTTTCAAATTCGGCCTGCACCTGTACACTATTTAAAAAATCTAGCAGTAATCTAAATATATGTAGAAAAATACTAGAATTACATTTTTGCATTTATTTTAATTGTACAAAATCATTCCTTTTGTATTAATTGACAGCGTCAAATGTCATTTTATTGGCGCCATCTTTGTTTTCAACATTAAGTCTTACTTGTTTAGTTGGTTGTGTCATTTCTATTTTCTCGTAGTTCTTTTGATGTTCGATGTCTCCTTTTAAGCACATATTTTTCTGTGGCAAGAGACTTTGCTCTTCCATAACAAATATATGTGCATAATGAAGTTAATTACAGCAGTAACTATTTTGATTGTTTTGGTTTCAATAGTTTATTTTAAACAAGTAAATGCGTTCAAAAAGAACTGGAAATCGACTTCAATTGCCCTAAAAGTCTACTTTTACGAAGGCAAATTTAACATTTATATCGTTTTCTCATGGATGCCGTTGTCTCAACTGGACGGAATTGAAATGGGACCACACGAAAAGCACCACCTTTCAAATAAAAAAAGAATCATCCAAATCAGTTCACTCAGTCAAAAGTTTTGAGGTAACAAACATAAAAAAATTGTACGTACCCGTCGCATTGATAACCTCCACCTTTTTTGAAGTCGGTTAAAAAGACATTTGTCACTTACATAAGAACTTACAGAACACAGATAGTTACAAAACATTCGTGTGGTACGGTATAACGTTCATATATTCTAAAAATTAATCAATCTAAGTTAAATCCGTGAATGTTTATCAACAAATGTTTTGAAGGGTATTTTTGTACACATTGAAAGTTGCATACCTTATATCTTGCTTATATATATATATATATATATATATATATATATATATATATATATATATATATATATATATATATAGTAGTAATCAGGAAAAAAATTAATTTTAATTTTCACTTCAATTCTACTGTATGTTTTTTTATATGTATGTAACGCGATAACTCCGCCAATTGTGAACCTATTTTGATGTTTTTTGTTTGTTTGGTAGAGCATACTTCAGAGGTGGTCCCATATAAATTTCATCGAAATTGGTTGAGTGCTTTTTGAGAAAATCAACAAAAACCAAATATGTAACGAGATAGTTTTAGCTCTTTTTGGACATTTTTAAGGCAATTGAAGTCGGTTTTTACTTCATTTTAAACGCGTTTATTATTAACGAATTAAATTAATAGGTTTGGTTGTTGGTATACCATTTCCTAGGTCCGCCTGGCTAGCTACCACCATGTTAACTAAGTCTGCCGCCAAACAGCAGTGTTAATAGCACTGTTGTGTTCTTGTAAGAAAGGTAATAGAACCAGTACCTTGCCATGCCAAATGCCATCAGTTGTTGGAGTTTTGTCCTCAACATCAGAACTTGACTCTTGATTCCTTCTCCACTCTGATCCGTATCTCATCATGGTTGCAGACCACCTCCCCCCAGATCCATCCACCAAGTGACCAGCCTACCAAGCCACCCCCTCGGCCGCCCCCCGACCGGATTCGGAAGTTCGTGCTGCATGAAGATAAGGAACCGTATGACTTCGCGGCTCACAGATGTATATCCAAACCTACCACGTATGTTATATATTTATTCATCATTATCATCAGCAGCCTCTAGCCCAGTGCGGATGAATAGACTTCACACACCTTTGAATATCTTCTCAGGAGTGTGCAGGTTTCCTCACCATGTTTTCCGTCACCGAAAAGCCAATGGTAATGATTTTTATCATTCGTACATAAATAACAAATTGTAACTGTAGAGGTAGCAGGACCAACAGCATCAAGTCCATTCGAAAAAAAACATTGGTACGAACCAGAATCGAACCCAGACCTCGATTATTCAAGCTCTACCCAACTGAGCTACCATAGCGATTAGACTATGCGCGAAGAACATAAAACCACAGGTAAAACTAAGTCGTTCTGGCTTAGTTTGTCTCTTAGTCCGTCAGTAGTCAAGGGAAATCTTATTGCCTTTAAATATGTATAAAATGTTGTTTATGTAATAATAAGTTACACAATATCTGCTGCTAAAGTCCACGGCTGGACATAAGCCTATTATAGATCGACAAATGGTACTTTCAGGGGATTTTTCATTATCACCACACTACGTTACGTATACTCCAGTTGCTGTCCATCTCCTGAATATTTTTCCCGTAAGTTTTCTTTAACGACACCCGCGGGATGACACAGGGTTGTCCTATTCTAAAGTCAAGACCACGAGCCTCTAAAACCCATAAATGTTATACATATTGAGTGACATGACATTGTCAATACCTAAGAAATAGATATGTGGTCGTGTGAACATCAAGTGAAACGACCTTCGTTTTAACATCATACTTATTGACGAGCAGGGACGGACTCAGATACCTCAGAACCCCCTGATCAAATATTATGAATCTGTGTTGTGTATGGATGGATAGATTGCCTTAGTTCGGCAATGTGTCATATTGTAACCGCGTTGTTATGCTTAACAGGTCATTCTCAGCAATTTAGTCATGGCTAACAATTGCTCTATTCATACTTATGTTTTCTGTACATTTAAATAATGAGTGTTAACTTCCTATATATATTTTCAGCGACGAAATCCATAGATATCGGACATGCCTAGAAGTAGTAGGATAGTATTTGTACGCCAAAATTTTTTGTCACGTAAAAAATTACGAGCGACCAGCCTAAGGGTGCCCGCTCGGAACGACCTCGGCTTAGGGCTGTCGCATTGTGATGAGATCGGAGAAAATCGGCCCGAAATGTGCCGATAGTTGTGATAAGTGCAAGTATTCTTGCTGGTCGTGGGGATGGTGTGTAATTCATAAATCATCTATAAAAAATTGTCTCACAAGCCGAGACGCTGTAATCGTGCAGTATGCTTTTAAAGACAGACCAGTAGTGCTTGAAGAGACAAAGTAATCGGACAGACATATGGTGTACAGATAAACCTTTGTAAGGAATATACACCATAAGTCAATAAATGTAATTTTTTGTGTGTTTTAATACTATATTCGAAGGCATAAACATTCTAATAGCAATATACATATGCATTTCAGGGTACTGGAGTCAACCGGTCATCTGATCAAAGGTTGT
Organism: Carcina quercana; assembly: GCA_910589575.2. Classification (NCBI taxonomy): domain Eukaryota; kingdom Metazoa; phylum Arthropoda; class Insecta; order Lepidoptera; family Depressariidae; genus Carcina; species Carcina quercana. The sequence continues at coordinate 2,936,225 of OU342451.1, read as the reverse complement.
CTCGGGGGCGGCATCCTGGGCATCCACGAGGCATACATGAAGTGTGGGCTGTGGACAGCGCTGGTAGTTACCCTCGTCTTCGGACTATACATCACATATTGTGTACATGTAAGTATTGGCTCAGCGACATTAATAAGTTCAAAGACAAGTGCGAAGTCTTCTGCAGTCACTGGACCAGAGTTGTGTTGGTTACTTATGTGCGCAGGAGTTGACGTCAGTACCCCTGCAAGTTGTGTTCAATGGGTCGCTTTGCCAAGGACAAAGTCGTTTGGGTGAGGTTGGTTTGCAACCTCCCGACCAAAAAATGACCCCGCGTCATTTGCTCACATTCTCAAAAGTTGCCGTCAGTAATCTTCAAGTGTGCTACGGGCTGCTTTGCCAAACGATGAAATAAAATAAAAACAAGTTGTTTCACCGGCCGGTGTGTGACCGGAAAATGTTTACTGGCCAGTCCCCCTGCTAGATAGATCGACGACCTAGTGAAGGTCGCGGGAAGCGGCTGGATGCAAGCAGATCGGGACCCGTCACTGTGGTGTACCTTGGGGGAGGAACATCTTCAGCAGTGGCCGTAACCTTCGTCTACGTAGACTCTATAAATAATTTGCTGCCTGCATGCCAAATTTTATCTCGATTGGTATTGCATATGCTTATCATATATGTTTCAGATTTTAGTAAAATCAGCACAGACCTTATACCAGAGGCTTCATCTGACCGAGATGTCTTACCCAGACTTGGCCGAGGCATCGCTCGAAGTGGGGCCGTTCCCCAGTATGAGGAGATACAGCAAGTGGTTCAGGTATCTACCATGATTAGCAGCAAACGTCCATTGTTGGACATGAGCCTCATTCATAGATTGCCTCGACGTACGGGCTGAGTAGATCTTTAGTCAACACGCATGAGAAACCGCAGACGAATTGGTGACTGTCCATTTCCTTGAGACATGCCTCCAACTTTTACATTTTTTAAAACATATAAATCCAAACCGAATACTTTCAAACATTTTCGGGCCCAATGTCGTCGAAAAATTGATTTCACTAACATATCACTTCAATGTATACTACAAATAACCGGCAGTGAAACGAAAGATGCTGTCAATTTAAAAAGGTGCGAAAATGACATTGTGAAACGTTTCTTTTAACTGAACATACAGATCAACGCTTGGCATATGTTCCTCGATGTGGCCTACGACGTTGAGCGTTGGTCAAGTAAGTGCCTGGTCACCCTCGACTCTAAAACACCAACATTGTATGTAGATTTGTGGAAATAAGACGCCGTCAGTAAATTTCACTCCCTGGCTTTACGTATAATAAATTTAGAAGCAAAATGCGAGCCATAGGGATGCCGACTATGTATTAGTGGAGCCTTCCCGTTTGTGCGTATATACCAAGATGTCATAGTTGTAGATTCGTGATTAAAGTTGTTCACATAGACAACCAATTCTTGACAAGAGAGAACGAAAATGTATCCTCTGTCTACAGAGGTATATTTCTTTAAAAAACTATTGCCATATCTATTCTAGGCATACATTCTGTCTGTAGTAAAATTGACTCAAAATTAAAACAATCACTATCCCTTTTAATTTGACACACTTCTGCAATCGATACAAACACTTGTCTGTCGCCGCACTCACTGTTTCCAGAGGTATTGATACCAATATTTCCTAAAATACAGAGTTATTGTTAGCGGAAATATCATGAAAATGTAGTCTTACCCTGTTGACAGGTATGCAGTAGACTTGGCAATTTGCATCGACCTGTTCGGCGCCTGCTGCGTCTACCAAATAATCATAGCGAAGACCATCGAGCAGCTGATAGAAGGGACTGTCGGCAGCCAGGAAGACTTCTCCAGGATCCGTCTCTATGTCCTGGCGCTTCTAGTTCCTATACTACTTCTGTGCATGATCACCACCTTGAAGTATCTCGCGCCTTTTACGTTAGTAGCAGATATGTTTATAGGTAAGATTATTGCTTACCTTTTTTGATTTTGATAGAAGAACAGTCGGCAGCCGATGACTTCTGGTAGTTCCCCGAGAGGGGATTTTGGCATTTACTCGAACGCGGCAGATTAATGATAAATACATGCTGGAAAGTGAGTATTTCACTCATCTGACGTCACGCCAAAATCGAACCTGATGTGACGAAATGTTGCACCTGGGCAGTTGGATGGTAAAGCGTAGGCATCCAGAAGCCTCAAGATATGAGGAGCTGACTCTGCTACCTTTAGTACCGGAACACAACACAGTGCTATTAACATTGCTGTTGGGCGACAGATGGTGGTTAGATAGTGTAGTAGTTGCTAGACAGGTGTCCATAAAAAATGACACCAATCAAACCGACCAAATCCCTATCGGTATAGGGACTCGTGACTTTCCGATTGATAGTCCATTAGGCGTTACTGTTGTGTTTTGATTGTTGCCTCAGTCCTGCGACATCTTTTGATATTTTTGAGTACTAATTGCAAAATTTATTTCATTGCCTGTCTGTGTTTATATCTAGTCTCTAGTGTGACAAGGATCATGTCTTTTTATGTTTAGTAGGTTTGCCTTCCGTTCATCTTGAATGATGACAAATGACAATGTTTATCTAATATTTTTAAGTGATATGCGTGGTGGCAACTGTCGTGTACGGGATGCGAGTAGCGCCCCCCATCAGATCGGTGCCTGCCTGGAAGGGGGTCCTGGGATTCTTCGAGTTCTCCGGCATTGTTGTCTTCAGCATGGAAGGGGTTGGAGTCTCGTTGCCCATCGAAAACAACATGAAAGACCCTAAGAAGTTCCCGATGGTATTGTGTGGCGGTAAGAGTACTTACTATTTACTATCTCTCACCGTAGACTTGAAAAATTATCCCCAGGGACTAACTTTTCGATCGATAAAAAAATTCTGACCCACGACGAAAGGTTAGGACAAAAAAAAAACAATTTCTCTTTCGCTTTTCGCATTATATGCAATTCTTTTCGTTTTCTTTCAGGTATGATTGTCGTGGTAGTGTTTCTGATCATAGTTGGCTTCTTTGGTTACTGGGGATTTGGAGAAGGGTGCATATCTCCTGTAACATTAAACTTCCCGGAAGAAATGTAAGACTTATTACTATTATTATTAAGTTATTATCATCTTGTTGAGTTCTCATGTCGCGCCTTTGTATGTCTCGCCATGTACATTCTCTTTGAATGAATGCCGAATGCAGCAAGTAAAGTAAGGTTATTGGAATAAAGCAGATTGAATTGTACGAATCAACAAAGTACAGTAATTTATTTTTTTATAAATTATAAGAATGTATTCAGTTTCACTGCCGTCTACCAACTAGCGGACAAAAGTACCAGGATGGCATAAGTTGTTAGGAGTATTGGTATTTGCTTTGCTAACAAGAACATAAATCTTAAAATTAGTTTAATAGCGGATCAATAATACTTTGCTTTACCAACAGGTGAGACGACCAAATTCAAAAACGATTCTTTTACGAAATAGAGATGGTAACAAAATTATCAACCTTCTACGATCCGCAGATTCCCAACAATCCTGAAATGTCTGATGGGTCTGATGATCTTCGTGACTTTCGCACTCAACTTCTGGGCGCCCTTCAACTTGGTGTGGCACTATGTCTCCAAGAAACACAACCCTGCAAAGCACTGGATCTGGGAGAGAGTATACAGGGCTAGCTTCATCGTCATCATCACTGCCATTGCTATTGCGTTCCCGAATATCGGGAATTTGATGGGATTGGTGAGTTTAGAAGCCATTTCTACCTTTTTGTCGCTACAACTGTAGTACTGAAAGTGCCATTTTGTTTCAGCTAGGAGCCTTTTGTCTTTCAAACATGGGCTTCATCTTCCCAGCCATTATAGACCTGCTGGTGATTTGGGAGAATCCAGGACTTGGGAGGTACTACTGGCGACTCTGGAAGAACGTTCTCGTAATACTGGTCGGCGTGCTACTGTTTGTGGCAGGAACTTATTCCAACCTCAAGGGCTTGATAGTAAATTTGTAAATAAATGACGTATTTTTAGTTTTTAATTGTGATTATTTATTTCATCTCCACATTCCGGTCAATGTGTCAAATGCACAGTGGGCTCACACTTCATTTAGGATACAATTAATCATGAGTATAGTTTATGACATTAATGACATTTATTTTTATTGTAAATGGGACCAGTCTTAGATAGTAATAGAAAGAAACTTATTGTAATACTAATAATTTAATTTCAAAAATTTCATAAAACAGAGGTACATAACTTCAAAATAAAATAAATCAAAAACAACAACAAAGTTTCTTCAGAACTTCCAAAGATGAAGGTCAGTTTGGTTCTCGTCTTCTGATTTCTATACAAATCAGAAGAGTCCGGCCAAGCCTCCATTTTTGCAGGTGACTCGTAGCAACTGTGGAGTGTATGACACCCCTGCGTATCCATCAGAACATTTTTAGGAAGACCCGGATCATGGCATGTAAGTTAACTGCTGTACCACAAACCATCAGCACCAGACCTGAAATAACACATAACTTTCAATTATCAGAAACAACAGACAAACAGTATTTGATAGCCGCTTGCATTCTACATACACACACCACATTAAACTTTTTCGTATAGCTCTCACCAAAAAAAATTAAACTGTATTAATTGAGATATTTGTAACTGTATCCAATGGGAAGAGCCTGGTGATCTGAAACACGGGGAAATCCTATCTCTGATACCAGACTCTCACAGCCGTTCTATACCTATATATCCTCAATTGTCATGATTGTGCATGACATGTGAGTTCAATAAAGAATATTTGATATTTAATAAACAAAACATATAACTATTTATTATCATAATTGATAAACGTATCATTGAGGGTAAACGCTTAACTTTATAATATCATCATTAGAAAACACATCTTCATAAATTGTAACCATCGAAAAAAAAAGTGTTATTTTTACCGATTGCTATTAGAGCTATGGCTTTATACAGCCTCCATTTGTATTTCCCTAGGCCTGGCCTATGCCAAGTCACTAAGATGTCTATGAGGCAAGGCCATATGAACGCCATGTTCGACAGACAGAAGGCTCCCAGCTGAAAAAGGTAAAAGAAGCAAAATAAGCATTGCTAGATCTTGATATTTGACTTGGCTGTATGGAACTACGGCCGTTGCCTAGTATAAAAAACTCACCTGTGACTTTGACAGATGGACCTTATAATTTACCTTATGATTTGCTTTGGCTTGAAACCAGTGTTTTGCGACACGATGACGTGACCGCGTCCATGTTGTGAAAGAACGAAATTTTGTTCAGGTTACCTAGTTACATTGTAGTGAATCTTTGTAACCCACGGCTATCCCGTACCATACTGCCCTCAATATGGCATTACTAGAGGATAAGAGCCTCTCCCAGAAAGACGCGACACGTGTCCTGATGACACAGAAGAAGTCAGGGACCCTCGCCTCGGCGAATATACCCAACGCGCTGCACCAACGCGGCAGCCCCATCAGGATGCGGAACGCGTCGTTGTACTGCGACCTGATGGTGCTCATCGACCTTTTCAGGCAGTCAGTGAGCCCAATTCGCTACGGTATCCCACCCACAGGGGCCTATTACCCACTGCGAGACACAAAACCAACCATGTATGCCGTTGTTTTAAAAATTACTTTATTGCTTGTTGACATATTTTTGTTTGAAATTATGAGTCAAAACACTTACGAATCCGAGCAACGCGTTTATGTCCGGGAAGCCAATTGCCAGTAGCGATACACCTATGCAGCACACGGCTCTGTAGAAGTACTCCCATTTCAAAATGTGGAGCGGGTTGTGACGCTTAGCAATGTAGTAGAAACACAGGTTGAAAGGCACCCAGAAGTTCAGAGCATGCGTTATGAAAACCATGATAGCGATCGCTCCCTTGAGAATTTTCGGCCACCTGCATGGAGAATATTTCACTATCAAAAATTAAATTATTGAAATTTTTGTGAGAGTTAAAAAAACAGCCAAGTACGTGTCGGGCCACGCGCCACTAGGGTTTAGTAGTTGGGCCCACACGGTGTAATGTGGAATGGAATTTGTACGAAAGTATATTTTATAATTTGGTCGCCTATTACTCGTTAACCTGTAAAGCAAACTTAGTTCTGATAGTTTTCCTTTTTAATTCTATACTACTGCGATTTTTTTCTTCATATTTTTTAAAAGTTCTGACAAAAATTAGCACTTTAAAGCATATTTCGCAAACGGATCCCTGAATCAAAAAGTTATGTTCCTAGGCCGTCCATATTTTTAAAATACCTATTCAACGATCCCCACACGATGGAATAACCGCGAAAAAAAATTCATCACCAAGTTACGTGTATGGGGGCAACCCTTGAAAAATTATTTTTCAAGATTTTATTCTACCACTTTGTTGACGTGATTAATATGTATACCCGTACCAAATTACATCTTTCTATTACTAAGAGTCTCTGAGCTAAGCCGCTGACGGACAGACGGACAGAAAGAAACTATAAGGGTTCCTTGTTTGACTACAGAACCCTAAAAACAGCTACAACGGCAACTTGGCGGTAGTACTAGTCGGTACCCATACTGATTTGACGTGAGTTAGACGTTTTATCAGATACTATCAAAAATACATAATTTTGTAACTCTTGCTAACTCAATCTTTCTCCTACACGAAACCGGATTTTAAGAGGGTATGCTGTTGTCAAAGCGCCCATACAAACGTAGTCCAGTCATATTTTGAGTATTAAGCTATGAAAATCTATGAAATTTTCAAGACACAATCTAGAAACAAATATCTGTGTCGGTGGTGAGTCAGATTTTCGTTTAAATATATACTTCCAGAGTTACAGGGCGTCAAAGTATTGTATTTTTCGGTAATAAAAAGCCCCAACTTTGAACCTGTTTTACAAGAGTATGAATCAATTTAGAACAATTTGGAAAAACCACCGACATCTGAATTTTTATTAATATACTGTATTGAAAAAATGGCTACATAATATACTGTATCCTTCAAATGATTAATGGACTACGAAACTTCCAAATAACGGGTGGATAACTTCGCGTAGTGTATGCGGTCTCACCGTACGCGCTCGGGTAGGATAGGGCTCGGAGAGGGACAGCTACAAAACAATGCAACCTTGAACGCGGCCACGTGGTCTTACCAACATAGCCTCTGTTTGTGTTTTGTCGCTTACTTTATTTAACTCCGGGCAGCATAGCATTACACCTTTCCTTCTTCCGCATTGAGAACGGATGAAGTGCCATCACTGTCTTGCATATGTGGCTTACGGTTAGATATTGAGTCGTACCTCATCTCGAATACAATTTAGATATTACAGTTTAGCTATATGGACACAAATTAGCTTTAAGGATACAATTTAGCTGTATGTATGGTAACTAACGTTGTCATGGGGAAGTTGACCGTGATAGGCGAGTCACACTCGTCTTGATACGCGACGTAGCCGAAGAAGCCCGTGAGTGTTACGAAGCTGACAACGCAGGACATACCTGAAACCAAATAACTGTCGTCAACTTTTTTTCTTCTTTCGAATGGACTTGATGCTGTTGGTCCTGCGACCTCTACAGCTTCACCCGGACAATGGCGAGCGCGGAAGGCGCTCAAACGGTATTATTATTACTAGCATCAGGTCTAAGGGCGCCCGCTCGGGCTCGTCCTCGGCTTAGGGCGTTGCTTTGTGATGAAGAGATCGGAGAAAATCGGCCCGGAATGTGCCAATAGTTGCGGTAAGCGCTGGGATTATTGCTCGTCGTGGGGAAGGTGTGTCTTTGCCGTCTACGCCGGCGGAGACGGTGTATTTGTGTAAGTGTCGGTTTGAGGACGGATCGATAGTGCTTGAAGAGCCAAGGTGATCGGATCATCGGGGCTGTCGTCAACGATACAGCTAAGAAAAATGTTGGTACTAATTCATACGATGTGCCGAAAAATGGCGGATTTTTTCCCACGGTAAAACTATTAGCATGACGGCAGAAAAATATCATCAACAGCATATGTGTGTATGTCCCCACTGCAGGGGCTCAGGTCTGCTCACCTACAGAGAGTGTATAGGACATAGTCCACCACGCGGAACCAGTGCGGATTGGTAGACTTCACACACACCGTTAGATTTCTTCTCAGGATTATGCACGTGCAGGTTTCCTCACAATGTTTTCCTTCACCGAAAAGTCAATGATAATGATTGTTATCATTCGTACATAAATTCCAAACAACAAATTGGAACTCATTGGACCCAGCGTAGTAGACATAGTGGGTATGTCGGCCGGCGAGCTGTCAGAGCCCTAGGCAAGGTTGGTTCAAGACAAAAAAACCATTTCATAGTGGTCGTTGTTGCCCGCGGGCCAAGTTGACTACAAAAATCGTAGCGGACAATTCGGCCCGCGGGCTGAGTGAGGTGTGGGCCGAGTTGACCCAAGATTTATGAACTAATGTATAGATAAGTATCATAAAAATTAAAAACTTCTAACCTTACTGGAAACTAAATTTTGCTTTAGTATATATTTAGTTTAATTTTTTCTTTCTTTCTCAATTAACTGTATAGCTGTCAATTGCTAATAATAAAAAATAACTATTTTACCTACGTACCTATTGTGAAAGCCAGCGGAAATTTCTCCGGCCTCTCCATATTGTTTTCGACTGAGACCACCACTCCCGCGCACGACATGCTGAACACGATCAAACCGAAGAACTCAAACATCCCTTTGGCACTAGTCACCGCTTTCAAGTTATTAAAGCCGGGGTTGAAAGTAAAACTGTAATATATGGTCGTTAAAATTGCGAGCACTGAAATAAAGAATTTACAAAGTTTTATGGTCATTTCGACGATATAAGTTTCATACTACATTTCTTTAACCATAATCTTTTAAAATAGGATAACTGGCGTTGTGCAGTAATTATCTAAAAACAGGACATTGGATTGTAATGTCGCGAAAACAGCCTATATGTGTCTCCACTCTCCCACAGAGAGTGTATGGACCATAGTCCACCACACGGGCCCAGTACGGATTCACAGATACTGTAATCTGTTCTACTACTTTGAAATAGTTTCTTAATAAAGCCAGCTGTCGTATTTTATAAGATTATGTCGAAATAAGCGGAAGCTTTCAGAACGAATTCCCGTCAATACAAAAATTGCGTATAAGTATCTATATCTAGTTCATCATGATCTGTTGGGAAACGGCCACAGCTGAACATAGGCTGCCCCCATGGTATACCACACTGGCCGGTCCCGAACCGCTGATTTTAATCTTACTAATAAAGTTTTACTTTGTCTGTGAAGATATCCAGATTTTATAGTTTGCAAAACGCAGAAGAAGGTAGGGAAGTCCACTTCATAACATGATTAATGGCAAAGCGAAATAGAATAATCGATAAGTCTGTATTCACAGGTGAGAAGGGTAGGTATTTTTTTCCAACAAATAATCAATTTTACTTTTATCAAAGTTTTTAAGAAAAACAATCAATTAAAAGTTTGAAGTTACCAACCTATTACAACATTTCCAAGCAAAGAGAGTGGCTGAAGCCACTTCAAGTGACGTATCATGCAGATTATTAGTATTGGCACGGCTAATATTAAAAGATAAATCCTCAGTCCCGGATATCCTGAAAAATGTTTCGATTTTATGAAAATACATACTAGTTGAAAAATATTCAAGAAATTAAAACGGTGACGCTGCGCACATGAGTTTGGAGTGGCAAACGACATTTGTCACTGTATGGTAACAGCTTACTGCATTAAATAACTGTTATTCTGTCTTGGAGAAAATAATAGTGTGAAACGTAAGCGTTTACTGGGTATTTGTGACGCTAAAGATGATAATAGTCTAAAACGTAAGCGTTTACTGGGTATTTGTGACGCTAAAGATGATACTAGTGTAAAACGTAAGCGTTTACTGGGTATTTGTGACGCTAAAGATGATACTAGTGTAAAACGTAAGCGTTTACTGGGTATTTGTGACGCTAAAGATGATACTAGTCTAAAACGTAAGCGTTTACTGGGTATTTGCGGCGATAAAGACGATACTAGTGTGAAACGCAAGCGTTTACTGGGTATTTGAGGCGATAAAGACGATATTAGTGTGAAACGTAATCGTTTACTGGGTATTTGTAACGCTAAAGACGATACTAGTGTGAAACGTAATCGTTTACTGGGTACGTGTGCCGCTAAAGACGATACTAGTGTGAAACTTAAGGGTTTACTGGGTAAATGTGGCGCTAAAGACGATACTAGTGTGAAACGTAAGCGTTTACTGGGTATTTGTGGCGATAAAGACGATACTAGTGTGAAACGTAATCGTTTACTGGGTATTTGTAACGCTAAAGACGATACTAGTGTGAAACGTAATCGTTTACTGGGTACGTGTGCCGCTAAAGACGATACTAGTGTGAAACGTAATCGTTTACTGGGTACGTGTGCCGCTAAAGACGATACTAGTGTGAAACTTAAGCGTTTACTGGGTAAATGTGGCGCTAAAGACGATACTAGTGTGAAACGTAAGCATTTACTGGGTACATATGGCGCTAAAGACGATACTAGTGTGAAACGTAAGCGTTTACTGGGTATTTGCGGCGATAAAGACGATACTAGTGTGAAACGCAAGCGTTTACTGGGTATTTGCGGCGATAAAGACGATACTAGTGTGAAATGTAATCGTTTACTGGGTATTTGTAACGCTAAAGACGATACTAGTGTGAAACGTAATCGTTTACTGGGTACGTGTGCCGCTAAAGACGATACTAGTGTGAAACTTAAGCGTTTACTGGGTAAATGTGGCGCTAAAGACGATACTAGTGTGAAACGTAAGCGTTTACTGGGTATTTGTGGCGATAAAGACGATACTAGTGTGAAACGTAATCGTTTACTGGGTATTTGTAACGCTAAAGACGATACTAGTGTGAAACGTAATCGTTTACTGGGTACGTGTGCCGCTAAAGACGATACTAGTGTGAAACTTAATCGTTTACTGGGTACGTGTGCCGCTAAAGACGATACTAGTGTGAAACTTAATCATTTACTGGGTACGTGTGCCGCTAAAGACGATACTAGTGTGAAACGTAAGCGTTTACTGGGTATTTGCGGCGATAAAGACGATACTAGTGTGAAACGTAAGCGTTTACTGGGTAAATGTGGCGCTAAAGACGATACTAGTGTGAAACGTAAGCGTTTACTGGGTAAATGTGGCGCTAAAGACGATACTAGTGTGAAAAGTAAGTATTTGCTGGGAATTTGTGACGTAAACGACGATACTCGTTTGAAAGGTAAGCGTTTCATTGGTATTCCTGTCGCAAAAAACTATACTAGTACTAGCGTTTACTGGGTGTTTGTGGCGCTAAAGACGATACTCGTATCAAAATAATCGTTCACCAGGTACTTGTGGGTCTATAGATGACCTAGGTTTGTCTTCTACAAGCTGTTTTATCGTCTTAGCAATTATGAGCTGGTAGCAAGAACAGACTCCAAACAGCTCCATGCATATCACGATGTCTATGAAGTACCTGCCAACAATAGTTTTATGATTTATTTATTTTATTTGTTGGAAAATTAACAGCTTATAGACAGTAAATATACAGACATATATAGAGCACAAGATATCAACCCTTTACAAATTTTCTCGAATAGTACAGTTAAATAGAGCTAGTTTACGAGTTAACGAAGTAAGAAAATATAAATAAGTAAAAACCTTTATCATTATGAAGCGTTATACATTGTAAGTCGTATGTATCAAGTTAGAAGTCTTGTTATTACATTTTATTAAATATGAAGGATAAATGAAATATTTGTGTAATTTATGAAAATTGTGTCAATGTACACAAGCGTTTTTATATTTAAATTTGACTTTATAATTTATAGTATGTAATGTATTGTTATACTATTCCAATATTTATTAATTATTGAGGCAACTGGTGCTTTGGGTAAATCCTTTAAATAAGTTAAGCATGTATGAATAAATAAATATAGCATGAAATGAAATTTGGGGCTTCTTCCAGCTGACGTTGAATTGACGTGACGTCTGTTGAATTTCACTTCAATTTCTAATTTCATGTGCCAATTGTGATTATCACAAATTCTTAGAAGATTTTATTATACATTAAATTTTTAGTAGCGTTCTATAACAGGCTCATCATTAGGTCAGCGTAAGACTTACGTAGGTACGAGTAGTAATAATGATCGTATAAAATAATTTACCGGAAAAATCCGGAAAATCGCGCCACCTTCGGATTTGGGAAGGTTGCCATTGCTGCCTCCCCAATGTCTGGGTAACTTAAGCGACCTCTCTCAATTCTCCTGCATAATCTTTGTCCGTTTTTAAGAAGAATCTGGAATTAGGAAGTGTCAGAAACTTGCGACCATTTAAACAGCCTCTGTTAAAAAGCTAGTGGACAATATGAAAGCCAAGGTTTTTAGGTTAACAAGCTTCAAATATTATAGTGCCTTCAGTGCCTCTTGAGGGATCATCGGGTGTTCATTCTTCAAGTGACGATGTGGTCTTGCCCATTTTGACTCGTCGAGCTACATATGGTATGTCTATCACAAGAATGTTAACAAAATTAAACAACGATGTCATTTTACTAATAGACATGAAACTTATAAAAACTTCATGAAGAATAAACCCATAGGTAAGAAAGGTAAACTGACCAGAAGACAATAAGTCATATATGCTCCCAGGATCATGTTTAGTGGCAAGGCAGCCATCCAGCCAGCCTTCATGTAGGCGACGTGTGAGCTTAGTATACCAGCGCCTAAAGCACCTTTGATAAAATGCAGTATCGACCCAATAACTCTGGAAAGAAATGTAATAGGCTCGTCAATCTAATCTAAGAAGCATTGTATTTCAAAAATGCATCACATGATAATTACGCTTAAAAAATAAACTAAAAAAAAACATACGCTTATAACCGAATTGATAACCTCCTCCTTTTTAAAGTCGGTTGAAAATAATAAACCTCAAAAATGTTAGCCTTGTAAGGAAGTATTCTTAGCCTAATGGCTAGACTTTTGAGTTGAACTGGTTGAGAGTTTGGGTTTGGTGGTAGGACACAATTTTCTAGATTTGACTGGCGACTGGCTTTATATGGGAGATTTGCCATCCAACACACTTGGCAGGGGAGGGAGAATATTTAAATCACAACAGGTTTGCACTATGCTCCGAACGAGCTCTTGATTTTCTCTCTTTCTCTTGAATTTCTCTACGTGATAAGGTCCGGAATGAGGAAATCTGTAGACGTACGAAGGTCACCGACATAGCTCGACGAGTCAGTGAGCTGAAGTGGCAATGGGCAGGCCACATCGCTCGAAGAACCGATAACCGGTGGGGAGTAAAGGTTCTCGAGTGGCGACCACGTACCGGGAAACGTCTAGGTGGACCGACGACCTGGTTAGAGTCGCAGGGAGTCGCTGGATGCAGGTGGCTCGGGACCGATCGATGTGGCGTACCATGAGGGAGGCCTATGTCCAGCAGTGGACGTTTCCCGGCTAATGATGATGATGAGGTTTGCACTTGAACTTTGTCTTATTTAGTAGGCAATTACAAGGCAAGTGTGCTCACACAGAGGCCGTGCTAGTAGAGCGACGGATATTATCTTATACTAACACTAAACAACAGAGTTATTAACACAACTGTTTGTTGACAGACTTAGCATGGTGGTGGTAACCAATTAGACCTATTTTTTATGTATGATGCTTGCACTTGGCCTTCATATCTATTGATGGAAAGTGACGATAAGGCCGTTGGATGGTAAACGAGTGCATCCAGGAACCTCAATCTAATGAGGAGCTGGCTAATATCTGAATGTTGGACTAAGAATTCGAGGGCCCGGGTTCGATTCCCAGTGGGGTAGCTATCAGTTTTCGGTTTGGTTGGTGGTAGGACATTTTTATGTCCGCCTGCCTAGCTATCACCATGGTACTTAAGGAGGTCCTGCACGAAATTTGATAAATTAAAGTCACTACTAATATTCACTGAATTACTTAAATACATCCAAAGGACTTACTTAGGATAGCCCGATCCTTGAACTAGGGCACGCTCTTATTGAAATTTGATTAAAAAAATACATAAATAATTAATAAACGATACATACATATGTATATGTATTTATTGAGATGTCATACGCGTTATGTATTTATGTATTTCTTATCAAATTTCAACAAGAGCGTGCCCTAGTTCAATGATCGGGCTAACCTAAGTAAGTCCTTTTGATGTATTTAAGTAATTCAGTGAATATTAGTAGTGACTTTAATTTACCGAATTTCGTGCAGAGTCCTCTAAAGCCTTTCAAACAGCAATGTTAACAGCACTGTTGTGTTCTAGTATGAAAGGTATCAGAGCAAAAACTTTTGCAGCCGAATATGCTTCATACCCACTAGGTTTCTCAAGAAATCTAAATTCAGCTAAATTGTAGTTGTCCTCTTCTTCTTGTGAGTGGTTGACGACCTCGTAGGTTCTGTTCTGACGCAGGTGGGCTGGTAGCTCGGGGCGAGGCTTCTCAGTCTTGGCTCCCCCCGGGGCGGACATAGATGCAGCGCCAGTTTGACCGGGGGGAGCACTAGGAGGACCCGTAGCTGCAGTTGGCTTCTGAAACAAAAGGTCAAGTGTGAATCGGACTCGCACACCGGGGGTTCCGTACATAATTTGAATTAATAATTAACACACTTAAAACCACCGAACAAGCCTTATATATATATAAGGCTTTTGGCTTTTGGCATTTTGTACGGAAATGGTCTATTGTGCGGCTTAAAAGACGTATCTTTTTATTACGTTGAACTATTTTCGTTCGACGTTCGTTTCGACGGGATTTTAGACTTGAGTATTTAATATTATTTTTAATTTGATACCTCCACGCGTTCTTGATAAAAAGGGTATTGACATAGAGACGGATAAAAAGGACTGTAATTGTCATCTGGCTCAATTTGTCTCAAGTACGCACGCACACATTCAAGCCGCGTTTATACATGAAGACAATCTACTTACTTTGTTCTCTGCTATCAGAGTACACTTTGGGTAAGAAGAATCTGCAACATGTCATTTTTCACGCTGTTTTGAATGCGAGAAAAACTCTGTACCTGTTTTCTTGTTGCCTTTTCACGACTAAAAAGCTAAACAAAGATTGACTCACGGTTCATGCAGCCAGATAGTGGAACTCGTTGCCTCACACTTTACACGACAGAACTGTTTCTATTTTCAAGAAAAACGTCAAGGAACATTTTCTATCACTTATAAGTACCTAGTTCATATGTTAGTATATAATTACTGTATGTAAAGTAGGTATTATCATTATTGATATAATATTAGTTTGTTTTTTGTATCTCGTTTTTCTTTTTTATTTATTTTTTTAAATCAGCCATACATCTATAGTGTTAGTAAACTTAGTGCTATGTTAGTAATTAAATATATCGTGAGCCATGCTACTGGGACACTGGTGCATGTAATGACAGCCGGTGTGGTAGCATCGGTGCGTCGGTGCGTGCGACGACAGCGAGCAGACTGCTGCGTCTGCCCGCACCCCGCACCCTGCGCGCGCTGGAGGACGCACTCCTGCGCATCGTGCTGTAGAAGCTGCTATTTATATAATCATTTATTATATTTATTATATCGTACACGCCTAACTGCCCTCCTCTCTTCACTATTTCTCACTTGACCTATGACTGCTGGAAGAAATTTCTTTTAGAAATAAGCTGTTTCTTTTGTAGAGGTATATATTTTTCTTTTTTGTGTTATGTTAATATTTTCCGTGTACAATGACCTGTTTAAACTAAATAGAAAATAAATTGATGTGTGCCATGCACGTCACCTATGGTTTCGGCAAATTTGTATCCCTATTAATTCAATCCCTACAAAGTCAATTGCACAAATTCTCAGACATTTTGTTGAGATAAAACGTACCCTGTTTCCATTTATACGTTACGAGCATACCAAGGCTCATCAATAGTCGTAAGAAGGGAACAAACAGGTAAATCGAATAACTCTCAAATGCATAAGAGTGTAATGTATTTGTAGAATTTTTTATAACATCAGACAGGCTTCCGTTTGGCCACAATCTCACCTGATGTTAAGCTACGGTGTGGTCTAGGATGGTTCACGGTTGCCTAGAAATAGGCACTCCGGCCATGAAGACATCCAGGTTGTAGCGCTGGCCAAATTTTATTATAAACATGGCGTACGACGTTTTCTAAATCGATTCGATCTTTTAATATATTTTTAACCGACTTCATAGAAGGAGGAGGTTCTCAATTCGATTTTTTTTATGTTTGTTACCTCAGAACTTTTGACTGGGTGAACCGATTTGCATGATTCTTTTTTTATTTGAAAGGCGGTGCTTCCCGTCCCATTTCAATGTAATCTTAGTCTTAACCTTAGTTAAACTTTCGTTGACTTTTAGGGTAATTGAAGTATGTTTCCTGTTCTTTTTGAACGCATTTACTTGTTTGTAAAAACATTCTTTTGGAAATTGAGGATTTGAATTCACGTCCGAAACAAAGATGGGTCCAAAGACAAACAAGTAGCTTACCTTTGCCTCCTGAGACATGACTGAAACACTAAATCTTCGTCAATATTATAAAATTTTGAGAATCACATAAATATTGACCATTTTGGTTGTCATTAACACGAAAAGATTTTTTATAAAATGCAATGACAACGTCTTTGACAGATGTATGCAAGATGTATGTCAGCAAAGAGTATAGCTAATTTCGTCGTCAAAGGAAAAAACTGCAAGGAAATTGTCTTTACTACCCGACTGCGCGACGCAAAGGAGTGGTAATATGTTATTCAGTCTATGTTTGTATGTTCTTGATAGTGCTCTAGCTGGAGACCAAACACGTGAGTCGGTTTTGATGTTACGTCGTCAATCAATTCGTATTATTATTGTATCACTATAGAATGAGTGACAGAAATTCAATATGGCGACAAACAGACGCCATTTTGTGAAGAAGAAGAAAAGAGTGTCGACGAAAGATTCTGTTCTCTCCTTCCCACGCGCGTCACACACTCTCTGGCCTCGTCAGAACACCAGCACTGCGGCCTCACTGCAGCACATGCTGAGAAGAGTCCCTTTTTCAGCCGACTTCAAAAAAGGAGGAGCTTCTCAATTAGACGCGTATGTTTTTTTTTGTATGTGTGTTACGCGATAACTCCGCCAATAGAGAACCGATTTTGATAATTATTTTTTTGTTTGGTAGAGCATAGTTCAGAGGTGGTCCCATATAAATTTTATTGAAATTGATTGATCATTGAGAAAATCAACAAAAACAAAATTTTTAAGGCAATTGAAGTCGGTTTTTAGTTCTTTTTCAACGCGTTAATTATAACAACACAACCGAATTGTATGTATATAACTTCAGTATTTTGTTTATAAGTTGTAAATAATATTGTTTAATTAGTTTTGTTTTTTGTAGTGTTAGTTTTGTATAATATTGGTATCCTTTTGTTATTCTGAATTTAGTTTGATAGTTTTTTTGTTGTGTTTTTTTTTTGTATGTGTATTGTGTTGTGTGTGTTTTCAAATAAAGTTATGTCTATGAAATATGTTAAGTGGGATATCACTGAACAGTTATTTGAAAATCATATTTACGCTTCTCTTAACAATTAACATTTCAAATAAAAACTTGGGATTTAAAACGATTGAAAGTTGGTTATTGATTATTTGTGTTATGAAAAACCCTGAAATCTATAAGGAGCATGAAAATTAATCAGCTCACCGCTGGACCATGCCTACGTAAACGTTGAACGAATCCGTTTCACGGGCCCATTATTAAACTCAAGTTTAATCCAATCGATGTATTTCAGTTTTGTTGGAATAATAATGTAAATCGGTTGCTTTGTTACAAATTCTAAAACAATCATCAAACATGTTGAAACATTTGACTGTGTTTGTCGTGACATTTGCTTACACGGTATATGCAAAACCCACACAAGAAACTGTGAGTTCTGGTATTATTCTTTTTACTTGATAGATCAACGCTTGGCCACGATCTCACCTGATGGTGGGCGTTCTTCTAGAAGGTTCCTTGTTCAGTGTTCACTCTCAACTTAAAAACGCCAAAATTGAAGCTTGTCATCCCAAAGGTGACAGAGGTACTCCATACAAGATCGAACTTGAACTCTATAAAGCGTTCTTCGTTTTTAGTGAGGGATTTTAGAGGTATTATAAAGTTCATCATCAGCGTCGGTGGCGCAGTGGATAAGGCGCGGACTCTCAATCTGAGGGTACCGGGTTCGAATCCAGCCCTGTACCTATGAGTTGTTTTTCAATTCAAGTACATTATCCGATTGCTTAACGGTGAAGGAAAACATCGTGAGGAAACCTGCATGTCTTGAACAGGCATGTGAAGTCCGACGATCCGCACTGGGCCCGCGTGGTGGACTATGGCCCATACACTCTCTGTAAGAGAGTAGGTTTGAGCCCCTCCAGTGGGGACATATATAGGCTGTTGATGATAAAGTTCATCATCATCAGCCAGGAAACGTTAACTGCTGGACATAGGCCTCCTATATGGTATGCCGTGATAAAATCCGGAATGAGGGAATCCGTAGTCGAACAAAGGTCACCGACATAGCTCGATGAGTCAATGAGCTGAAGTGGTAATATCCAAATTGCTCTAAGAAATTATAAAGTTACGAGCATTGAAATATACTATACTCATGATTATTATTAAATTTAGTTTAGGTGAACTTCAGTGGTGCAATTCACTAAGAAAAAACATCCTTATACTGACGATATTTCTGTTTTCCTAGGCAACAAGGGTCAATATCGAATGACGTCAGCAAAGACATATTTGAGCCGTGAGTGAGATTGTAAGAGTTTTTGTCATTAGTGGATTGCACTCCAGGAATCGTCTCATAGGAGCACCTTACCCACGCCATCCGTGTAGGGTGTCTAATTTATTTGAGATCGGTTCAACAGTTTAACCGTGAAAAGGCAACAAACACAGAGACAGGGTTAATGACATCTTTCTAATTTACTGTGATAAACTTTCCCAGGAATTAGAATCATCTAAAGACCGAACAATCGAAGAAAAAAGTCTAGACTCAGTTGGACATGTACCTCTTGACGAAGACCTGGAAGCAAGAATTAGTTTACCTAAGATTAATATTGAAACTAACCAATCAGTTTTAAGAAGAAGAAGCGATGAACCTGCCGATCCGAAATCATCATCAATCGAAGCAGAAGCTGATAATGAGGAAGAAAGGTCTATAGAAGCTTCCTCTGCAATTCCAACTTCAATGGAAGAAGAAAGGACCGGAAACTCAGGATCTGCTGGTGATGAAATAGAAAGCAGAAAAGCATATTATGATACAGATAATGTAGAAGCCTCGCTAGAAGATTCGGAAAGTAGTAATAGAGATATTGATGAATCAGACCTTCCTGAAAGTAGAAATGACGAACAAGAGAAGTCTGTTGAAATAAATTCAAGGAATGATGATTCTATTGAATCCAGAGAAGGTATAAGTGAAGAATTTGTCGTTAAAATTCCTATTTTCGATGAAAATGACAGCAGGAGTGGCGATGGTTTAGCAAGTGAGCATAGTGAGAGCTCTGAAGCTTTAGACAAATCTGCCGTCTATGGGATTGGTATATATACATTTTTTTCCCTTCTTGCTATCTAAACTTCCTTATCAAATTAATGGTACGTGTTTTTCGATGAAAACATCATGGACAAGGTAGCAAATTAATCGGATTAATGAAAACTTTGACGGTCCACAATTTTAGTCAATTACCTTTACTTATACAAAGTCTACTTATAATACAGAAGGGTCTTAACAATCTTCCAATGTTTTCGGAAATTCGAGATATAGTTCAAAACAATAAATTTTGTCTCGAATTTCCGAAAACGAAGCCTTTAATTTAATACCAATTTTGTTGTTGAAGAATTTTTTTCTGCTGCTACTCCGTACGTTGAACATTCTCGAAGCAAACAATAAAGTACCGGTGATAACAAGGCCAAGTGCAAACTGTAAACCCATCATCTTATATCTCACTTAAATGAGGGCATGGATTTTTTGTCAACTACCCAAGACTCTATTAACAGAACGTATACTTTGATGCGTTCATTGTTTCAGGTAGCAGGAGAAGTTTTGGGAGTGATATCGTCATAACACCGATCCAACATTACAGACACAGTTTCGCTCCACCGCTCCACTATCGAACACTCCCCTCGCCGACGTTCCCAAAAATACACCGCGACAACTTCAACTCAAGAAACTACTTTCCAGAGCCTTCAGGAACGAATGAACATTTTAACTATCGCCCTATAGAACCTTTTCCAACCGACTCAACAACTAACCCTTACCCTTACGCCCCATTTTATTCCTCAACACAAATACCCAGAAATCTTCCTTTTGATATGTTCCCGAAGTCGGATGCAAATCCAACATTGACAGATTTCCAGCAGTATTCAACTAATTACTTCAAGCCTTTCGATCCAAATTATAACCCCTACACTTTCATGAGGACCAGACGTTTCTCAATTCCAAATCGTAAAACTTCCGCCGAGAAATTGAGTTTAGAAACGAGAAGCATACGTAGACAAGCTGTTAAACCTAGTCGGCCCTGACACATTGAATAATTCAATTCACAACCATTAGACAGTTAAATATTTTTTCATATTTCATATATCTTTCTTCTATCAATTCTTTACAAAAAGTAAAAAGACCAAGTTAACAAATTTCCTCATGAAAAAAGGAAGCATCATAATAAAGTCAAGGTTATTTATTGCAGACGTATAAAGGTTATTCTTTAATAGTGTAAGAAACTAATAAAAGTTGTAGGTTAATGATATAAAATATGTATTTTTACTAACAAACTGTTTTACTTATTTGATACACCTGTGTAACCCCATACTTGGGGCTGTCAGATTTTATACCAAAAATCTATTACAAATTCCATCTGAATCAGATTAACCCATGTATGGTCTCGGTCAAGTCCGAGTCAGACTCGCGCTACGAGTGTTTTGTTAGGAATAAACTAGAACCTTGTCATGAACACGTGTATTTCTATTCAGGTTAACACAATAATACCATGTTAAATACATCACCGAGCATCTCCAACGTTAATTGCTGTTCAATCAGACTTAACATTTCAAGTAAATATGATGTGAAACCCTAAGAATACTATATTTTAGCTGGAGTTCGAATGCCAGCCCGAAAAAACCATTCCTTCGTCCCAGACGCTAATGTCACTCTCTCGCTTGACAGTTGACGTTTTACACTGCGTTTTGAAACTCCTCACAGTCGGCCGTCCTGTTGTCGGAATGACCCTATTCCGTTCCGGCCATTCGAACGTTATGTATGCCCTCATACATGCTATTTTTACCCAATACTAGTAATTCTAAATAACATATAAATATAAAAAATATTAATGTAGACAAAATAATTAATTTCAACATAACATCGTAACGTATATAGGTATGTATGAATCTTAACACATTAAACAATATCTCATCACATTTTCGATACGGTACGATTTTAATTAATCCTGGAATAACATTTATTTGTGTATCTCATTGAACTATTGTTGAGTACCACTGGGTCAGGCTGCAATTGAAGACCTTTGTTTTGATATACTCTGTGAGCTGGCCTGTTGCTTGCTGGACAGAGCACTAACTATTTTAATAACGTCCTGGCTGGCCTCTACGTTTTATCCAAGGACCTGTAAAACCATGTAGAAGAAAACATTAATTTTTTTTAAAGTAAATTATGAACATAATGACTTGTACTTTTACTACTTAAAAAATACAGTGTAGCTGGATATTTTCCAATAAATCCAATTTTTCCATAAATCATGGTAAAATGAATATAAGATCAATCACTGATAATATTATGGTATTCCTTTCACATATACATACATATGTATAACGTGGTCACCTTTTAGCTACCTGGTATACCTACCATGCAGGTATGTATGAATGTACATTGAATTGTAAAGGGTAAACACCACCTTAGTTTGATTGCGTTCTAGGGTAAGAACTAAGTCTATGATGCAAACGCTTGCTGGGTAAGATCCACTTGTGCTTCGGCGTCCCTTTCACAATCCACATAGTATCAATTCGTATAGTTGATTAGAAGTTGGGTAAGAACCGCTTGTGCTCCGGTATCCCTTTCACAAGTAGTGAGAACCGCTTGCACTTCGGCATACCTTTCACCATCCATAAATATTCATGTATTTAGTCAATTAGGAGTTGGGTGAGATCCGCTTGTGCTTCGGCATACCTTTCACAAGTAGTGAGCACCGCTTGCACTTCGGCATACCTTTCACCATTCATAGATATTCATGTATTTAGTCAATTAGGAGTTGGGTGAGATCCGCTTGCACTTCGGCATACCTTTCACCATTCATAGATATTCATGTATTTAGTCAATTAGGAGTTGGGTGAGATCCGCTTGTGCTTCGGCATACCTTTCACAAGTAGTGAGCACCGCTTGCACTTCGGCATACCTTTCATCATTCATAGATATTCATGTATTTAGTCAATTAGGAGTTGGGTGAGATCCGCTTGTGCTTCGGTATACCTTTCACAAGTAGTGAGCACCGCTTGCACTTCGGCAAACCTTTCACCATTGATAGATCTAAAATCATAAACTTTATTGTTGACAACGTAAGCACATATATTATGATAAATAATGTCTAGAGTCAGTACCCTATATTTATCTCGTAGAGCTGTACAATTGTATAGGGCCCTTTTAAATACATTCATATCAAGTACACACATTAAATATGTACCATTTGCGATTAACTTAATTTGTTGTTGAAATACTCAGTAATAATATTTCATCATCAATAATTAATTTAATTCACTTTCAAATGACACGTTCCGCAAACGTACGGAATCCTGGCCTGGACTTGTACACTTTTAATTTAAAAGGGCATAATCAAATAGATGTGATTTCACTATCATTCTTCTGTATTTTGGTCTATTTTATTTGTACAAAACATTACAACGCACAACGTAGGCAAGACAACTTTAAACCAGCAAAATTGGCATCAATAAGATAACATTTGAAGCTTTCACTCAGCACCAAACAAAATTATTGTTTTATTTTAACAAAATATAAACAAAATTGTAATTCTAGTATTTTTCTGTAACTTTAGGTTTATTTATTTTTGATCTTTAAATAGTGTACAAGTGTAGGCCATATTCGAAACGTCTCTTTTACTTCACTGGAGAGCTATCATTTTACTTGGAAAGTGCATTGTAGAATGTCCTGATAAAGTACTGTTGATCTCATCATCAACAGTCAATTCATACGTGTAGAAAGATCAACTAAGAAAACCTTCGACACTCAAAATGGCATTCCACCTGAACTTCCTCTTTCTTTGATCTTACCATTCCCCAGCTTTCAACCTTTGAAAGACCGTGTAGTAGCAAGGAAGATATCAATGCAATGTCAAAATGTTGCAGTTCTGTCATTGGGAGGACCATGCAAAAGCAAGATAGGCGCAGTCCTATGCCCACCTCTATAATTTATGGGTAAATTGCTATAGTTTTTATGGATACTTAATCGACTTGAAAATAGATCGGTTTTGTAATTCAGTAATCATCACTGGAACATAACTACTTTATGTCCCTGCCTTCTGATGAGGATTCACCGGATTCCATTCCGATTTGACTATTAATTTGCTTGTACCTCTGTCAAAACGGGTAGAGCACTCCTAGCTAGCTTGCACCAAAGAGTCTAGCTCTTAAATGTATTAGATCAGTTCTAATCGTCGTCGTTTGAGTGCCCCCCTCTGTTTTGGTAACTGGGAACTTCAAATTACGTCAAGAACCACGCAGAGAACCATCGGAACATTCAACTTTAAATCGTTATCTACATCAGGAGCCACTAAATACCACTCTCCCGCGTCTGTTACGATAGCGGCCTCGTGTGAACATAGAACCATACTCCGCTCAGGGTCATATATCAGGGTCAGGATAAGATATTCTTATTATCGAACGACCTCCAGATCGTGACTGATATCACGACACCTCCTATGCTTTTAGTCATATCAAGAGGATATCATACTTTCAGAAGCAACGAAGGAAAATCTGACCCTATAGGTCAGCCAAAGCTTGAACCTACTCTTTGTCTCTATTCTTCATTTCACATTTTAATTTTCTGGAACGCTCTTTATTTTCTATCTGTCTGCCTTCTTATCTGACTCTTTTCAACATAAAGAATGACAACCATATCGAACTAAGTGGTATTGTATTGATGGTTAAGAAATTGAATATCTCATTCATAAATAGAGATACAAATGAATTATCACACAACGTCTATGAAGTGTCAATATCGTGCAGCGGCCTCAAATCCAAAATGATGACACTTCACATTCATTATGAAATTAGGTCTCATTTATTTGCGCCACATAGGGGAATGGCAACAAAGATTGCGGGTACAGTATTTTATTATATCACGCCTTTGTTCAAACTATACAAACATTTAAATGTTAGTTCCACTAGGTACTGTCCATGGTATACTTAATCGGATAATCAGCAGTCAGTAAAATATAATCAATTTTTAAGGTCATGTTCTAGGAACTCTAGTCATGCTCTAGAAGCTATACTCTTTAACATCGCAAAACATATTTTGCGTCGGCCAGACTTGAAATACTTAATATGTGCATTGTGCAGTCAATCCCTTTAGTGCATCAGGCGTTTTCCTTTAAGAGGCTATGTTGGTAAGACCACGTGGCCACGTTCAAGGTTAAATTGTTTTGTAGCTGTCCCTCTCCGAGCCCTATCCTACCCGAAGGCGTACGGTGAGACAGCATACATTTCGTGAAGTTATCCACCCGTTATTTGGATGTTTCGTAGTCCAGGGATCATTTGAAGGATACAGTATATTATGTAACCATTTTTTTAATACAGTATACTAATGAAATTTCAGATGTCGGTGGTTTTTCCAAATTGTTCTAAATTGATTCATACTCTTGTAAATCAGGTTCAAAGTTGGGGCTTTTTATTACCGAAAAATACAATACTTTGACGCTCTGTAACTCTGGAAGTATATATTTAAACGAAAATCTGACTCACCACCGACACAGATATTTGTTTCTAGATTGTGTCTTGAAAATTTCATAGATTTTCATAGCTTAATACTCAAAATATGACTGGACTACATTTGTATGGGCGCTTTGACAACAGCATACCCTCTTAAGTAGATTAACACATACCATAGCAATTTTTCCCATACCTTACACCTTACATATCACGGTATGGCGGCTTCCTAACTTTCCAATTGCTTGCTGTAGCTTGCTTTCCAATTTCAAAATTATAGGCAAAATATACTAGCATGGCGTCCTTTGTTTATTTTGTAGAAAGAGTTGTTGCATATGAGTAATTGCCTACATGAGTAAGTAAGCTATATACATTCTAGAAGAGAGAGAGAGAGAGAGAGACGTCTCTTAATTCAAGTTATCTTTAACTTAAAAGGGATTAATCCAAAAATTGTATCTTAATTTTAGTTCAGATGATGCAATAAATATTTTTCCATATATATATTTTTTCAAATACTCAACACAAGTATGTATAAAACCGCATCTGAGATAATATAAAAAGCATCATTCGCAAATGTATCCCTTTTGGTACCAAATATGTACTTTGATTTCTCAAAGGGGCTTCTGCTCAGCAAACATCCCGTTACCATTGATATATTGTTACACATACACTTCTTTTACGCATACATTTAACATACTTTGCATATTAGAGGGATTATCTGAAAACTAGCACTATGGCTACTGCCATAGCAGATGCTGAGATTAGTCCTTTTGACGCCACATTACAACACAATGCCTATATACATTAGTAATTTATTATTTTTAATTGTGTATGTCTTAGTTAAATAAATATTTTTCTGTTCCTGTTTTAACAGACAATAACATATAAATACATTTCAATTAAAATTATGGAATCATTTCCAAACCAAATTTGTTACAAAACCAGTTCATTTCAGCTCAGCTTCAGTTCAGCTGCAAAACCCTTGTCTTTTCCAGAGGTAGTGGGATAATCTACCAGATGTGTGATAAGAATGAGTTACCATTTCACCCAGATAAATAAATAATAAACTTCCGTAGAGAACCAACGTTTAACAATCCATACAAAGTCAGATATAATAATTTCTTCAATGGATTCATAAATCAATAATAAAATTTTGAGTTATCAATAAAATAAAATTATTTGGCAAGTCAGATCCCTTCAAAGTTATTAGTAAATGTTCGGCTATTACTCACTATAGAAGACATTACTTATATATGGGCAAACATTTGTTGTGAATTATTACTGATTCATCCATGAAATAAAATCCACAAACAAAGAGTAGCATTGCATAGATTAGCTAATGCAGATGAAATCTATTAATCAAATGTTAATTCATGAAAAACATTAACTCCTAATCGGGGTTTCAAATTCTAAAGCAAAACTTCATATTCATAAATAATGGTAAGGAATGTATCAGAAGAATAGAGAACAAGTATAAGTCAGTGAAGGTTGAAATTCAATTCAAATACCAATAGAGTGAAAGCTGTGGGATCAAAATCACACACAACAAATCACAAATAATTTAAAATTTCAAGCGTTATTAGTATTACTACCATCACAAACCAATTTCTCATCATCTATCCACAACATTTACATCAATATGTTTACAATGTATATCTAATATTTAGATATTCAAAATTACCAAGCATAAAACCTTGTCCGGACAGTGAAAGTGCAAACGTCAGACCAAACTTAGTTTAGTTAAGGTTAGATTTAGTCATATTGTTAATAAAATTCTATTGTATGTGAAGATATATTAAAACCACTATTTAGATAATCAATTTTCTTAATTCTTAACATAATATTTTTATTTTCTTCTTTTATTTACCTTAAAATATCACAATTTGTCAAAATTGAGAAACACAAACTTTAGCACTGATATGAACTAAGTGAACCCTTTGAAGCAGAAATATTATTACTCAGAGTAATAATTGAAATAATAATCAGATATATTTAAGTGATAGCAGTGAGTTTCCATTTCTTTCAGTCATCCAAAGAGAAACTGGAAAATTTATATATTTATATAAAATATTTTATGGTCTTACCAATTTCAGAACAGTGCCCATAAATTTTAGGTCACATTTAATAATATTGAACTCTGAACCTTAATTTATTCAATAACTTTGACCCCAATTAAATTACCAAGTAAGTAGTCAAATGATTATTCAATTTTATAGTACAAGTTCATTGTAAGACATATATAAAATACACATATAAAACTTGTAAGATTACAGCACATTTTGTGATATCCATGGTGTAAAAATGTTTACATTATTGGTTATCAATGTTAGATTTACAGGTGAATATATATATATATTTTTTTAATTCATCAGGTATAGTGTTAAATATTTTAATACACATTGGATAGCTATTTTTCGAGATATTTACAGCAGTTTTAGGAGCTGTGTTGTAAACTGGCCGGTTCATGTGTCTGATACTTCTGGTTTGTTTGTAACTAGCTCTAATAAACACATGGCCATATATGTAATTGGACAGAATTGGCTTCTTCGAATATATACAGCAATGGAATATCTTTAACTTCTTAAGATAGGGCTTGCATTAAACTATGAGAGATATACAAATTGAACATATCTTTTTTTTTTGTGCTATGAAAGCTCGATCAACATATTAGAAAACTTATTAAGTACTGTTACCCCATTCCATGAGGCAGTACCTGAGTACAGATACTATATACCCTTGATACGCTGTGAGCGCTGTGTTATAAGTTCATAGTTAAGCCAACATGGGAAATCATACTCCAAGTATGACTTATGTTCGTATATATACACCCAGCAAGTGTCCACAAGTTGATCGGAGGAAATATTTGCACTTTTCATTTATAACAGGTGGTATTTATCAATGTAGTACACTTGACACTTGATGAAGGGACACTGATGTAGTGTTTCTTTTAAAGGCAATACAGTAGTTATGTTTAAAAACATCATATACATGGCACCAGCTATTTACAACGAGGTTCTGAGATGTAACCAACGAGATGTTTTTTTTAAAACCAACTCAAAACATTTAGTTGAGACATGTTATTACAATCTGCACGACTATTTAAAACAATCATTTTGAATTTTGATCTTTGGACAATATAATTTTGACGATGAATATGTACAATTAACTGTTTGATAAGCTAGTAATTAAAATTCCTTTACCATATTGTGTTACTTTATAGTTATATTATAATATATGTAAATTTTATATACCATTTAAATGCATGATACAGGATACATAGGATTATTCATGTTCATCAATGTTTTAATTAATATTTGTATACCCACTTGGGTTGATTGTTGCGGAGTGATGTTGTATTGTCATCAAATTTACATATCTATTATCACAAATAAAGAGATTGATTGATTGATGCACCGCTAGAGACAAACTTTGTTCACTTCAAAGAACATATTATACACATTTTCTTTCTCGAATTATTCTGTTCTACTGGGAAATCTAAGTTATCAAACACAATGTTACTGAAATTACTCAGCGTTAAGGTGTGTATTGTCAGTATTGGAAAGTTCATATACAGACTTTTATAAATTTCTTTGAAGCCTGAATTATTTATAATAAAACTGCCAGATACCCTTTCGAAACTTCAACTGAAGTCTAATACACACTTGTACGGGGACTAGGGACTCAATGCATCTTATTTTCTTCTGGGTCTCGATTCTGGGTAACTTTATTTTGGGTACTCTTTCCTTAGCATATAATTAAGGTGCACACGGTCCTTGCTAAGTTACTTGTTTTTGTACATTGAGACTGGTACGACATGAGTTGATAGAATATAATGGTAAAGTATACATACCAATGGGCGTGAAGCTATCCCACTTCTGATCTGTTAGGAATAAACTAGAACCTTGTCATGAACACGTGTATTTCTATTCAGGTTAACACAATAATACCATGTTAAATACATCACCGAGCATCTCCAACGTTAATTGCTGTTCAATCAGACTTAACATTTCAAGTAAATATGATGTGAAACCCTAAGAATACTATATTTTAGCTGGAGTTCGAATGCCGGCCCGAAAAAACCATTCCTTCGTCCCAGACGCTAATGTCACTCTCTCGCTTGACAGTTGACGTTTTACACTGCGTTTTGAAACTCCTCACAGTTCCGTAACGAATTTAAATATATATCATACTGATAATCATAAAAATAGGTAAGGTAATATGTAGTGAAAATCCTCGATCAACGTTTCTAAAGTTTCGTACTAAATTTCTGTTGCCATAATCTTTTAAAATAGAATTTTGCTTTGTGCAGTAATTCTCAAAAAATAGTACATCGGATTTTAATGTCGCGAAATCAGGCGAAATGAGTATCACTTCACTGTGAATCACAATTTGCATTTTTTCACACTTTTTATTATTATTGTTCAAAGCGCCATGTATGGACAATTAGCTGCGTAACGGCTATTGCAGGTGACAATAAAGTTGTAAATTAATGATATTCATTTCGCGACACTATAAGTTCATCTCTTGTTTTTAGGTATTTACTTATCAAAGCCAGCCATTCTATTTTAAAGCTTATGGCAACAGAAATTTAGTACGGAGGCATTCGGAGAGGAATCCCGTTAATGAAATCACTTAACTATTTTTTTATATTACAATAACAACGTATACTGTTTGGATGTATCCTCTATACCTAAGTTTGTGAAAAGTAGAAGTAGAAATTAGAGATTTAAGGTTGAGTTTGAACATAAATACAGATTCATCACTTCACGAAATAGAATCGTTCCATGGGTCCTTTTCATGGGTTTGCACTTGGCCTCTCTTACCTGATGGTAAACTCATGATAAGGCCTCTCAAGATAAGAAAATCACTAGGAATCGAACTCAGGATTTATGACACTGGCTACCACTAAGCTATCACGCTTGGCCACAATGACACCTATCTTGGTACGAGTAGATATACCTGGTAATCTTTGATGTAAATACTCCGATATACTACTCTGGGGTGATGCAAACGCTGGCAATATGTTCCATTCCCTGCCTGTCAGCTATAACTCGGCATGATGTTGCCATCCATCGAACCGTCCTAAGAATATCATCGTAAAACTAAAATTCAATTGAATTTTTAATAGAAATGAGTTATGTACTATTGCATAACGAAATGATGGAGGCTCATTGAACGAAATGGCATCAATATGAAAGCCGAATTTATATATTTATTGACACTGTGTGGACTGACGACTTCTTTAGAAGTAAGGAGTGAAATTAGGACTCATCGTAAAAATTTAGAGGTATTTTATACTTTTTGTGTGTTCAATAATATTTATGTTCATATTAAAACATCTCAAGTCGTGGTTCAGCAGTAGATTCTTCCCCGGCAGCAAGTAGTCGCAGATGTTGTTCTGTGAGGAGCGCACTGCCACCCCGTTACCGACGCAAAGCGAAAAAAGCACGTCCAGAACTTTGGGGTCTCTCCCGTGCTTTTCTAGCAGAGAGATGATGACTTTAATGTGTTCGTCCTGGAATGAAATTGATGTGCATTATTGGTAGGACATCATTCGTGCATAAATAACAAATTGGAACTCATTGGTACGAGCCAGGATCGAACCCAGACCTCGATCATTATGTACAAATGTAAAAAATCATTACCATTGGCTTTTCGTTGAAGGAAAACATTGTGAGGAAACCTGCACACTGCTGAGAAGAAATTCAAAGGTGTGTGTGAAGTCTACCAATCTGCACTGGTTCCGCGTGGTGGACTATGTCCTATACACTCTCTGTAGGAGAGTAGGCCTGAGCCCTAGACTTGTTGAAAAAATATCGATACATCGATATATTCGATATTTTTAATTCGATAAATCGATATTTTTTGCCGATATATTGTTAACCAATAAATCGATATATCGATATAAAATATCCAATATCGAAAATTGTATCAAAAACGATATTTTTATTGTATTTATGGATCTTGGCTTGGAAGTGTCTGATATGTATGTTATTTTGTCTAATAAAAAAGAATAACTATAAAAATACCTTCGTTTCTATTGAGATATTTGTACATTAAAATAATTTACATTTTGCATAAAAATTACTATTGATATTATTGCGCTAGGCTAAGCTAAATACACTGTTATTTTAAAACCACAATTTTTTTTAAAAATTTTGCCGATATATCGATAATTATTCCGCGATATATCAATGCCAATATTGATATTTTTTGAAATATCGATATATCGATATTTTTTTTCACTTTCGACATCCCTACTGAGCCCCTGCAGTACATACATAGACTGTTGATGATCTAATAATTAAAGAGTGGAATTCCCTGCCGGCTTTTGTTTCCCGAGCGCTACAACCTGGATATCTTTAAGGCAACCGTAAACCATCCTAGACCACATCGTAGCTTAATATTAGGTAAGATTGTGGTCAAACGGAAGCCTATCGAATGTAAAAAAAATTAACGCGTTCATAAATAACTAGAAACCGACTTCGAATGCCCTAAAAGTCTTCAGCATTCATCCCAAAAACTAAAAGGTTCATCCTTAGAGGTATCATATCTGGGTACATATTTGTTTTTTGATTTTCTCAAACACTGCTGAATCAATTTCGATAAAATTTATATGGGACCACCCCTGTAGTATACTCTACCAAACAAGAAAAATTGCATCAAAATCAATTCATTATTGAAGGAGTTATCGCGTAACATACGTACAAAAAAAGATACAGTCGAATTGAGAATCTCCTCCTTTATTGAAGTCGGTAGAAAATTGAATCGTGGAAATTCTTACATATTTATTCGCTCTCTTTTAGGAAGGTACTGGGGAGGTTGATAAACTTTCCGAAGAAACAGAGAATACTGGATATCCCCTTCCGGATAGAAATCAAGTAATTTTAATATTATTATTAGAATTTACAAAAATAGTAATAAACCACAGACGCAGATATTTTTTAGGGCTCCGTACCCAAAGGGTAACCAAAGGGTAACCTATTACTAAGACTCCGCTGTCCATCTGTCACCAGGCTGTATCTCATGAACCGTGATAGTTAGACAGTTGAAATTTTCACAGATTATGTATTTCTGCTGCCGCTAAAACAATAAATACTAAAAAACAATAAAATAAATATTTAAGGTGACTCCCATACAACAACCTTTTTTTTTGGAGACGTGCGTTTTAACTTAATAGTAACGCCATCTAGTGGCGAGAATTAGTTTTGCTACTCGACACTAGATGGCGTTACTAAAACGTTGAAATCGAAAATGGTATTCAGGCGCATTCGTTAGGAGATTGTTCGGTGCATATTATTTATGATGTTCCGTATTTTAATCATCCATTTTCGCGGTTTTTTTTTCTTCTAGATATTTATAAATATGTATGATGAGCCAAGTGGCCTTCATCTCACCTGATTGTAAGTTACGACATGTCCGTTGATGGAAGGGAGGGGAAGAAGCTACACTTAATTGAAACGCTTAATTTTCAAATTTGAATGGTGAAACTACATACATAGATGTCGGTTTCATTCGTTCTGACATATTTTGACATGCATATTTTGACACTCGCAAATTAATCAAAAAAAGGTAAATGACATTTGGAAAGAAGTCATGTATTGTACAAAAAAAAGGGAAAACCCCGAAAACCGTAAAGGTAAAGGGTTGATAATATGGACTATTTTTTGCCTATCACAAATTCGAAAAAAGTTTTTGTTTCCGACTAAATGCTTTTATATACTTAAAAATGTGTATTATGATTCTACTAAATACAAATTTGTTTATGAGTACTTTTCATGCTGGTTCATGGAAGGATTTTTTAAAAAACGAATATATAAAGCTTTGTTCAAAATTTACAATGCAAAAAAATCTTTTAAACCTCATCCGGACTATTATCAGAAAAATGTGTATATTTTGAAATATATGTCAAATGTTGTTTAATAGTGAATAATATGAGGTTTTCAAATCCGAATGGTAGTGTTTCAAATTAAATTTTCATAGGTTATTCTGATAATCCTTACAAAACATAAACTTGCAAGGTGTTTCAATTTTTCTGATGAGAAGCATATATTATGCAGTATATAATAATAATATTCTTTGTCTTTTTAGGAACACGAGATCGAGAATGAATTTGAATATACTGTATACCCACATGCGGGGGGCACGCAGGTGAGTGATATTTTTAAATTTAGAGTAGATTATTTTTTATTGCTTTTGCTCAAACAATCAATGAAGCAGTTTGAAGAAGAGTGTCAGCTGGTGATAAGCATTTTCGGCATAAAATGGAATACATATTATTATTGTTGTTTTCATTTTAACACGAAAATGACCAACCAAAGTGTAAGTGACACATTGATAGACAGCTTCATCTTCAACGAGAACTGATTTGAAAACTATGATGACGTAATTCATCTCGTTACTTATTCTCACTTACTCGTTAGTACTTTTGCTCGTTTTTATAAATAATAGTACGGAACCCTTCGTGCGCGAGTCCGACTCGCACTGGAATTATTAACGAAAGATTCAAGTACTTATTCTTTTTGAATGGGCTTATAATTTGATGGAAGTTCATTCGAAAAAGAAGAAGAAAAGGGTGTAAAATTCGGGAATTAGGAAATTAAATACTTCGTTTGTATTAATAGCGATAGATATATCCTTTTTCGCCAAATTATTTTGACAAAATTAAATTGTAACTGAAATTTCAGGCTACCGCAGGCGATGTCGAGATAATTGATGAGTTAGAGGAGGCTGCTGACCCGCATGCAGAAAAGGACAATGTTAGTGCTAATTATTTATTTACTTTATAAATAAGAAACAGTTCTAGAAACGTTCTTGAGGATTCAATGTTCTATCTTTAAAAATTAATGTTATTTGGTACATTCTGGAGAATCCTGACCACTGAACAGTAATCACACTTGAGGTCAATGATCCTGACTACCGTAATGTTGCTTTACAAATATTATTATTTTCCAGGGAGATTTATTAGACGAAGCGGAAGAAATCGCCGGAAACCCTCATACTAACGCTCCAGTAAGTAATTATAGTTACATAACACCCAATAGTTCCACTGGTAGAACTGGCTAGTAGCTATACTGCATAGTCCAAACGGAGCCCTTTGCACCCTTTGGTGAGCTCATAGCTGTTGTTGACGGTGGACCCGGCACCAGGGCAATTCAAGCAAAACGAGTTTAATTTGAATTTAAAAGAAAACGTTTTATTTTAACAATATTTACAGAACAACAACGAACAAATCCATTTACCACCAGAAGAAGGAGTGAAAACAATAAAACAAAAGAATATCAAATACCTATTCTAAAAAATACTTGAAATATTTACATTATAAGTGGCCAGCGAGCAAGAAGGCGGAACCACATCTGTAATAGCTGTGAATGGTGACTTGAACTTTACACGTAACGTGGTGTCTGGAGAGACCATATTTTCGCAGAATTACCTTTACATTGGTAGGGGGGGTTTGCATGATGTAAAAGTCCAGTAAAAATTAAATACTATTAAATATTTTAAATTTTACGTATAATGTCCTTTATGGTTTGAAATACAATTTCACCCCAATCTGATTCGGTGTCATCTGACCTATACACAATGAATTTCTTAACGCAGGACTCTCAAACGAAAGACACTCACCAACTGCTTCACCCAGCGCTGGACCTCTACATAGCTGCCGTAGCCAACGGGGACATCGCAGACACGTTCGGCAGCAACCGGCACACTTACACCCCGAACAACTACAAGGAATTCGGCAGAAGATTCGTGTTCCAGTACCCTTATACACACATTGTAAGTTTACTTTTCAAATATATAGTTATCTGTGCCAACCAAGTGTTTTCACTTAAATATGGCGTTGTGCTAAGGAATTTGCTTGAAACTTTAAAAAATCATATCGTTAAAACGGCGCATTTCCGCAATCTTAGATTTTACACGGTTGTTTGTTATAAGTAGTTCTATAAGTAAAAAAAGTTGGAAGGCGCTTCTTTAAGTCACCTAAAGTGCAGTCCTTCCCAGTTGTATGTTATAAGTAGTTCTATAAGCAAAAAAAGTTTGAAGGCGCTAGTTTAAGTCACCTAAAGTGCAGACGAGCCCCAAATACTTACAGGCACACCGGCAAAAAGGTCAGTAACACCGCCTTCTTTGGTGTCTGTCTGTACACCCGTCCATCTGTCCGTCACAGCGGATAATCTCGAAACTACTAATGCTAAGACTTCAGCCGTATATCACTAATCTTCATACTTCCTGTGATCAAGACACATCAAATAACGTAAGCGCGTTCTATGTGGCGTAGCTTGAAATAGTGAATGGTAAGCGTGACTATGACCAATGATTTTTTCAGATAAATTCTCCAGGAGCCGACCCTAACCAGGAAGCGGCTGAAAAACTAGACATTGCTGTAAAAAAGGTAACCCCTTCCAATATTATAAATGCTAAAGTATGTTTATCCATCGTTTACGGAGTTGGAATGTCAGAATGACGCGATTTTTGTATAGTGATAGATGACAGGCCGGAAAATTACATGGGCTACTTTTTATCTGTATCAAGCAAGTAGTTCATGTGGGATTTTTTAATGTTTAATGAGTTTGTATTTCGCCTTCAAATTTATCAACAGTATGGTATTATGTCCCCAGTGCAGGGACTCAGGCCTACTCTCCTACAGAGAGTTTATGGCCCATACTCCCACACACCTTTGAATTTCTTCTCAGCAGTGTGCAGGTTTCCTCGCGATGTTTTCTTTCACTGAAATGTTAATGTTAATAATTTATATTATTCGCATAAATAACAAATTGTAACTCATTGGTACGAACCAGGATCGAACCCAGACCTCGATTGTTCAAGGACTGACGCTCTACTCAACTGAGCTACCACGGCTTAACCTTCAACTTTCCTGATATCAAATGACGAGAAGGCCATTGGATGGAAAGCTTGTTCATAAAGAATCCTCAAACTAATCAGGCACTGACTCTGCAACCTTTCACGGAACACAATACCTACTGCTATGAGCACTGCTGTTTGGCGGCAGACTTAGGTAACACAGTGGTAACTAGCCAGGCGGACATAAAAATGTCCTATCACCAACCAAACCGAGTACCGATAGAAACGACTGGAACTCGAACCCGGACCTCGCGTGGCCAAGGATGCGTTCTGGTTATTTTCCGGTATGAGCTATATGTACACCAACGTATAACAAAATCATTTTTTTATTCAAAAACAGGTTACGAATTCCGACAGCAAAGAATCTAAAGATGAGAAACTAAAATTTGTAAAAGTAAGTATATTTTATGGATATGATTCTTATATAGAAGCAATTCAGATATATTGGCGAATACATATTAGGTGTGGGTATAAAACTTTTCAGACCGACGCATTTGTTTTGCCAAATATTTTTACATGGTCTTACGTACCAACGGAAATACGAAATACTTTAGCAGTGAATGTGGAGAGAGTGCATATATGAATAAAGAAATCTATTAGGAGAGCAGCTTTGAGTCAGCTCTGGTCGAGAGACGGTGCTTGATTTAATTATATTTTGATGTAAACATGTTTCTTCTCATTCTAACATTAGAATAGAAGTAAAATACGGCTAAGGCAAATATGTAGGTATTATATATAATTATATAATAATTTGTATTATTGGTTTGCACTTGGCCCTGATCAGCCCTGATGGTAAGTGACGATAAGGCCATTGGATGGTAAGCGTGCGCCAGAAGCCTCAAGCTAGTGAGGATCTGGCTCTGTTACCTTTCATACCGGAACACAACAGTGCTATTAACACTGCTGTTTAGCGGCATAGTATACGAATGTAAACCTGTTGTACTTCAGGCATCACCAGAGTTCGTATTGACTGTAGCCAAGCAGTCAGTAATGCTGGAAGCATCTAAACCTTCCAACCCTACAGACCATGTCATAAAACAGAATATCCTGCGGTCTGGAGTAAGTAGATTCAATTGTACCTTTTATTTTAACTAGCTTCTGAGTTAACTGCACCTTCTGTCTTTTAACTGTGCCTTCTGGGTTAACTGCACCTTCTTTCGACGTAACTTTCTGTCAATCAACTTTAAATTTTGGCTATCAACTGTACCTTACTTTTGGCTTTCACCAATACTTTCTGGCATTCCACTGTACCTTCTGGGTTAACCAGACATTCTGCCTTTCAACTTTACTTTCTTGCTTTTAACTATAACTTCCGGCTTTCTGGGTTAACTGTATCTTTTGGCTTTCACCTTTACTTTGTGAGTTTCAACTGTACCTTCTGGGTTAATTGTACCTTTTGGCTTTCAACTTTACTTTATTGCTTTCAACTTTACTTTCTTGCTTTCAACTTTACTTTCTGGATTACTTTTTGGCTTTTAGCGAAACGGTAGATACTCGTATTGAACGTATTGGTTACATTGTCTTTGGGTGCGATATCTACTTACGTATTATACGTATGCTTATCGTTACAAACGACGATGTTCTTGGAAGGGTAAAAGAAAAAGACAGATTCTAAAGACTACAGAAAATAGAATATGAAATATAATAAAGTCACCTGGTTAGTATTGAAAAGATGATGGACGGAAAAAGAAGACCAAGGATAAAATACTTTGACGAAATGAAAAACTAAAACGTCTCGGGACTTATCAGAAGGTAAAGACAATACACAGAGTGACAATATACAAGAGTGAGTGAGTGAGTGTGAGAGTAGGCCTGAGCCCCTGCAATGGGGACGTATATAGGCTGTTAATGAAAGTCAATGGCGGGAAAAATAGAAGATCAACCACCGACAAGAACAGTCCTTTTTACAGAGTTCAAAAAAGGAGGAGGTTGTCAATTCGACGGGCATGTCTCATTTTTCGTTGTTTATCCATATTTTTTGGTTACCTCAGAACTTTTGACTGGGTGAACCGATTTGGGGATTCTTTTTTTATTTGAAAGGTGGAGCTTTTCGTGTGATCCGATTTCAATTTGGTCCAGTTCTGACTATGGCATCCATGAGCAAACGATATAAATCTTAAATTTGCCTTAAAAGTCGACTTTTAGGGCAATTGAAGTCGGTTTCCAGTTCTTATTGAACGCATTTACTTGTTAAGTCTCATTAGAGATGTTTTAATGAATATCTTTTAAAGACAGTTTTTCCTATTCCTAAAGCTTTACAAAATTAAACTTCTCGCTGATAATATTGCAATTCCAGTATTTTGTATTAATCTTTTTTCTACAAATGCTTTTCACAGGACTTCTGGGATGGCGTCTGGGTAGAAAACGAACAAGCTCCTGCGCCAGCGTTAAGGACCGGAGGAGATCCACATTTTTCGGTAAGTCTCTCCATATAAAACTTTGAACACTTTTAAAAATCATAATTTGTATAAACGCGTCATTAAAAAAATTCATAAAAATGTTGATACTTGTTGTGTGTCGTTTTTTAAAGCCAATATTAATTATTTTAATCCATACTATATTTCATATAAGATTTGAAGTGAGAAGCATGAAGAGACAATAGGAACAAACATTATTCAGCTAAGTGCTAGGTGTGTCTCGATCAGTACATTTTGTATCTGTATTTTAATCTGATTTGATCTAGGTAGATCAGAACCGCAAAGACATGTGTGTCCCCAAGCTAAGTGATGGACACTTGGACATTTTAGACAACAATCTTAATTTATTAAACAATTACACAAATGCTTTTCCGTTTTATTTTTCCTGTATTACATACATGAGGGGATTTTCTTCTCATGAATGTATAGTTTTTCTAACGATATTTTTCTACAACAA
This sequence comes from Carcina quercana, assembly GCA_910589575.2. Taxonomy (NCBI): domain Eukaryota; kingdom Metazoa; phylum Arthropoda; class Insecta; order Lepidoptera; family Depressariidae; genus Carcina; species Carcina quercana. The sequence continues at coordinate 2,897,544 of OU342451.1, read as the reverse complement.
AAAGCCAATGGTAATGATTTACTTGACTTATTGGTACGGGCCAGGATCGAGCCCAACGATCCTAGGGATTTGAGCTGACTCTATCTATCTAACTGATCTAAACCGGTCATAATAATTTTAGTTTTTAAAATATTACACATAATATCATTTGATAATTACAGAAAAAAAGCCAGATACCTAAGATCGTAAGTAACTATTTTACAAACATATTTCCTTTTACAATTAATTAATTAATTAATAAACGTTACAATTTGAAAATTTTGTAAATAAGTGACTTTGTTAAGTTGTATGACAAGTGCCGTTTAATAAACTTTACAATTATGTTATAATTTTACATATAAAAATCTTACAATTACAAATGCTGTTTAATAAAAGTTTACATGTGTAGAAATCGCCTGTAGATTTCGATGAAATATTGTGTCTACAGTAGTTGTAAGTTACAAATTACATAAAATGCAAATTTTTGTTGAAGAAATTTACGAGGGTAGATTTTAAAATACTTCGAATTTGGTTTTACCATTTGGTATACAGAGTGCTTGCCTATTTGTTTGATTCATAACGAAAGTCATGGAACACAATAACAAAATCACGGTTTTGTCGTTAACGGAATATACGAGATTAAAGATGTTTTAAGATTTAGAGATAGATTAGAGAAGAAGATAAGAGATTTAAGATAAAGCGTAGTATAATTTTTCACGTTCGCCGGGATCGATTCCCGGGTCATCAATCTATGAACGCAGTTCAAATATATATTTTTTTAAATCAAAATGTCTTCTTTCAAGTAAATTCCTGTATAAGCAATTTCCCTCCGAGTGACTTGGCCACGGGTCACCTGTATATGTCACAACGATCTCACTCACTTAAAATTTTGATGAAAGTCATATTTTGGCCCAAAAAACATAGGTCAACGTTCATCGAAAATTCAAGTCTCATTTTATAGTTTTACAGTTGAGATAGAATAAAGGCAGATCTGTCTAAACGAAAATTATTTATAATTTTTCAGCAAACCATCAAAGTGGATATATCACCAGGTTCCAAGCTGTACAAACTTGCTGCCATGACGAAGGATATCTCACCAAGACTGCTGTACATTATGAATAGTCACGATGATAATAATAAAAAACATTACTAGTAATTTTTCAGTCATATTTTTTGGCGCAACATATTTTTTAAATAATAAAAATACAGTTTATTTGCATCGGACATGGTACATATGATGACATAAAATTTTAGTTTCTCACATTCCTCCTTTATTTCACACATTGAGAATACTGTATACGGGAGGCGCTAACAGTTTGTAATATATGTATACTTTAGTTTATATTTTGTAAGGATTATGAGAAAAACCTATGAAAACTTAAATTGAATTTAGAACATTAACATTAGGATTTGAGAACCTCATATTATTCACTATTAAACGACATTTGACATATATTCCTAAATATACACATTTTTCTGATGAGAAGTATATATATAATAATACTGAAGTGGTGATTTGAACGTGAAATAATTAAATAATTTATTTTATTTATCTTTACAATAATATGTGAAGCTAAACCTTTGTATGTACCACTTTTTACGAAAATTGCGAAGACGGAGTATTAAATTTCGCACGCTTATAGTTTATAGAGAGAAGTGCAGAATGCTATTTTTTTTTTTTAATTAATTATGGTCGAATTTCGACCATTGGGCGACTAGTTTTTATTTTTTCTTCTTACAGCGGCAACAGAAATTAAACATTTTGTGAAAACTGACTACCTATTAAGGGTCATGAGGTACAGTCCGCTGACAGACAAACGGACGTACGTACAGTGGAGTCGTAGTAATAGGGTCCCGTTGGTTACCCTTCCGGAACCCTAAAAAGAACCGGAAGTCGTTTCGGTCAGTCCACAATAAATAATTCTGGTATATGCTTTTTTTATAAACTTTTAGACCAACATTATTAGATTAACTATTTCGAAATTTCCCTACATTGAAAAGTAGGGGTATTTCAAAATAGGAAAAAACAAAAACAGTAAACTATATTTTATTTGTTGGAAAATTAACAACTTACAGGCAGTACGTATACAAACAAATATAGAGCACAAGATATCAAGCCTTTACAAATTTTCTCGAATAGTACAGTTAAGTAGAGCTAGTTTTACGAGTTAACAATCAAAGTAAATCCTACTAATATTATAAGTGTGAAAGTTTGGATGTTTAGATGTTTGGATATTTGTGACGCTTTCACGGAAAAACTACTGAATGGATTTGTATGAAACTTTACCATAACATAGCTTATACATCAGAATAACATATAGGCTATAAATTCTAATGACATATTGTGTAAATTGTACAAAATCACACTTATAATATTAGTGGGATTACATGGGCAATTTTGGCATAACAAAAACGCGTTGCCTAGCGACCGACCATAGAATATGTAAATTCGTATATACAAACTTTCGCGTTTATAATATTGGTGTGAAGACTATTTGAATGTACTACGTCAGATATTGAAATTTCTTTTGTTTCTTTAAACTATTAGCCTACGTAACAGAATAAACACTATTTTGTACCTTATGCTGGAAATGGAGATAGATGCCTTCTATGCCTATCGGACAAGTAGAATAAATCCTGAAGTACACGCGGACAAAGTCGCGGGCGGAAGCTAGTATAATATAAATAAATAAATAAAAACCTATTTTACTATATAAAAACACATTCCAAAGGTAATTCTCAATAGAATTTGCGCTATGAAATTTGCTTTCAGCCATAAAAACAAAACAAAAATCAATATTGTATGGTTACAAACAAAGCAGAAATTAAATTTCTTCAAGCGTTAAGCTATAAATGTTTTGTAAAACAATATTCTTAAATAACTGTTTTGCTATGGATTTGTTTGTATTTCTTAGAAGATTTGATATTTGTTTTTTTATCACAATCTTGGTTGCGATTTTAGAGAAGGTAATTGAACAATATGATATTTTAAACTATACCGACATATTATAGACTACTAGATTATAGACTAGACTTGAAAACATATTCAAATTGTTTTTGCTGAATTTATACTTGGGTTTTACATTTCTGCAATTTTAAGAAATCCTTCCAGTTAAAGTAATATTTTAAAAATTATATTTTTGCATGCATTTAGAAGTGGATGATAAACTTAAACGTTCGATGGTGCTCAATTTAAACGGTGGAAGGGCATTTTCTATATCCACCTGGGTAGCTACCACCATGCTCCTCAAAAAACAGTGTGTTTTGTTCTGCTATGAAAGATAACAGAAACGGGACCTGTTTAGATGTAGGTTTCTGAATGTGGATGGTATACAAACATTTTATCGTCACTTACATTGAAAATTTTACTATTTATAGATTAATTTTAAAATGTCAATTTTGTTAGACAGGCACTCAACGGCATGAATTGAAGCCAGAATACAGATTCCTCAACTACCCCACATTTGCATATAGCAGTCCTAGAAGATTCCCTTCCAGAACAACTAAACCTAGGTACCTGAGAAGATTATAATGCCACATATTAATATGTAATTGAAGTACAGGCTACATAATAGTCAAATATAATTAAGTTTACACACAAAGAATATTATTTACACTGCAAAGAGATTATATTATAAAATTCAAAAATTAAATAAATACCTTTTTTAACCTTGTCTTTCATTTCAACCCCACTGAGTAATTTCGAAATCCGTGAAGTCTTCCATTTTAAGTCTCTTGATGCTCGGTGGTAAGTTATCAAAATTATCCAAGGCTGTATTGTAGGTCCATGGCAGCACATGGGTTACTCCATTGTTGTCACATAGAACTGTTTTGCCATCGTCCTCTTTGGATTTTACTGACCTTTCATTTGTCAGTTTCTGATAAATGTCCTCAAATGACAGTTGAAAATTGTTTACTTGATTATTTTTTGCTGCCACTGGAAAAAGAAATATAGGTTAAATCTTCTACTGATGCTTTAACATTATGGGCACAAACAGCTCACTGTAGTGTATGCAGTACTGCATACAAACACTGTCTCGTGTATCTATGGGTTGCTTCATTAAATGTTAGCATCAATGACTGACAGTTCACAAGAGCCATGAGTGCAGACGTTTAGTAGTACTGGACACATGGACATTGCCGAGACAGAAATGTGACACGCAATGTTGTCTGTACAATGTTGTGTGTAGCTCCTATACTCGCAACAAGTGTGTGTGGACTTCAAAAATTATCCTTAATGGACTGTGATATCTCTTAGTTGCTTTTTATGACACCTGCGGGATGATATGGAGTGGTCGTTTTTAATGCAACCAGACCACAAAGCGATACTAATATTTTACTGTTATTATCATGAGAAATATAACTAAAAAATGTATTTATTTATATAATATACATATTAATTATTAAAGGAATCTGAAATGCTTAAAAAATGAATATATCTGAAATAATAAGAATGAAATGTGATTGCCTACGTATGTTAGGTATTTGAAAATTTTTTCGTTTTGATACTTATGCTACTAGGGAATAATAGAATTAGTTTTAAAGATACCACAGATAATCAGAAAATTAATTCACTCACCATAAGCTTCCATTTCGTTTAATTCCTCTCTAGTGTAGTGAGAAAACCGACAAATACTGCCAAACATGCATTCTCCCCGTTGGAACTTAGTGCAAGGCTTCTTATTCTTTTCATCTGATAATATTGTTTCAGGATCTGAATTCAAAGACAAAGGATATATGTAATTATATAGAGTTAAATCTGTTAAAATTCCTGAAATCAATTAGTCCTGTGTAGTTATTAGGCTTGTTCTTGCTTATTCACTAATGTGAGCCGCTTCAGTAGCTCAGTTGACTCAGTGAATAACTGACCAGTTTATACCTACCCAACTCAACATCACATCTTCAGTAAAATGTTTCCATATGGCACTGAATTTTCTGCGGGGTGGCAAACTAAAGGCATATTATAAATCACGGACGGACTTCTAATTTAGTTTTCACTGCATAATAAATGCATAGCCAATAGTAACATCAACAAGACGCGGGTAAAAATATTGGTTCAATTGAAATGTTTTGTATTCTATCTCATTCACACAACCTTTACTTTCACAGTGCATCTCTATTCTTTTGCTCTCTCAGAGTCCCGCCTTAGCGCCCCCTTTTGTGCACCCCAACCTTTATTTTTGTACCTACTTCTTCCTGACCAGCCACATTTGCATTGTGCATACTCTGTCAATGGTCAAGCTGACTGAAAACATAATTTTGAGTAAAGTATTCTATTGATTAGACTGAGCTACTGAGCTGTTTTGTCGAACGACAGTGAGCAGGCTCACATAGTTCAGTAGAGAGAAACGTCTCACTTCGGTCGATCGGTCGTGAACCACCCAAGCTTAGTAGTTATTATGTTATGGGCGCCACCCGCCGCCGTGTGACTGCCACATAAATGGTTACGGTGCACAAAAGGGAGTGCTATGTTGCGTTAGCCTACGGGTTCCTTGTTAGCTAAGGAACCCTAAAAAACGGGGATTAAATAGGTCAGACGCATATACCATAGGGTAAATTGTATAATATTAATACTGTACTTGTAGTTCACATACCTTTAAATTGTTGATAGTGTTCCCGAACCAACTTCTGGTGGAATAGACCGTTATTATGGGTTCTTACGATTGACGGTGTAGAAACCATTGTTTTATTACAATATTCGCAATAGTACCTCTTACCCATTTCAAATAGAAGCTTTGATAGAAGCCACCCAACGCCAAGGAATATAATACTGACAAGGAACCCAAAGCACAGAATAAAATATCTCAAATTCTCAGTAGATATATTTGACTTTGAACCACGATTGGCTTAGCCCTATAAAAAATAAGGTTTAGTTAGGATTGATCCGAGGTAATTTACGTTCGTTTTATTAGTAGTAATAAATATTCAAAATATGTATAATAATAGGTTATGTTATTATCTTTTGGGGCTCTTTTTATTAATCCTTTTTCAGGATAGCCAATGATCGTTAAACAATACAGCTATTTCTGACGTTTTTTCCTTGCCCGTAAAATAGCTAGTAACATAGTATCGCTAGATACAAATTATAACAATAGTATTTTGTCAAAAATTTCGAAGATCATCCTTGATTCCATCATCATTTAAAACAATTATTCATTTCCACTTAATATCTAATCTATGCCACTATTGAGCAAACGTAGTGATGTGGTAGTGATTACTTGCCAGTGGTGTGATACGTCAGTCTTTTTTTTATTTTTCAAGATAAAATGCTAATATTACTTCTTACGAAGGTGAGATACACATCATATGCGAGTCAGCTCGAAGAACCGATATCCAGTGGAGAGTAAAGGTAAGGTTCTCGAGTGGCGACCATATACCGGAAAGCGTCCACCGGGCCATACCCCTACTAGATGAACCGACGACCTGGTTAAGGTCGCGGGCACTGAGCAAGTAAATCACTATAGTCGAGGGGAGTCGCTGGATGCAAGTCGCTCGAACCAGTCAATGTGGCATACCGCGAAGGAGGTCAATATCCAGCAATGGACGTTTCGCGGCTGATAATGATGATATGAGTATTATATTATTTGATAAAAATGCGACTATTCTGCGACTACATGGCGCCTGCTGGCGACCACTGCATGGAACCATATTGCATGGAACAATTGTTTTTATTGATTGTTCTCTAGTTACTAAAAAACTAAACCACTAGATCTGATTTGTTGGTTATCTGTGGTTTTATACTGGTCCTACGTAGGAACTAATACCTAACTGTGGTCTTCCGAAAATATTGTTGGTAACTTGGCAACACTAATTCACGCACGTTTTGACATTTTGATTTTGTAATTGTAAGTCAAGTCAAAACCAAGATAGATGTAAATCAGCTGAAAAATTAAAATTTCTATTTGTTTTGTGCCTGAACAAATTAGAGTAGCCAAGTTGAATCAATTTACAAACATTTGATTCAATTTCACCCATTAACGTAGATAAGTTCAATAATCAGATATCGTATAGGGAGATTTCTTTGTGTCGTTACGTAGTGATTTTGTTCGTTTTGGTGGAATTTTTTGTCTAATATGTTTGGGAGGCCTCGATGTCGCGAGTGGACGCCTCTAGCGACCCAGCAGCTTCGCTTACGGAGTCTTATCCAAGTAAGAAACTTGCTTCTTCTACAAGTAAAGTGATTGACAGATACGTTTTTATAACATTATTCATTCAGTCAATGGTTTACAAACAAAACGCCTACGTCCTCTGTTTCACGTTTTATCTCCGTGATGAGCCTTTTATCCTACTCCACCCATCCATATACTAAGTAATACATTGAATGACATCATAGGCAATGTAATGTAGTAAAATTGTCGACAGCTAAGTTGTTGGTTACTGGGTATTACAATATTAATCTATGCTAATGCTGCTAGGCTTTAATAGGTTGAATTTGGAATCCGGTCACCTGATTTCTATGTTTCTGTGATTTTGGGGTGGTTTAGAGAGATAATCTGGAACTCCTCACAGCTTTGTTCTTGCTGGAAATGTGATTTTTGTTTGTTTGAAAAATCAAACTTGTTTTGTTAACCCTACACACCCAGACAGGAGACATGTAAATGTAATCAGATAGGATTTCCGGTGTTAATTTTTATGTAAGATATGGAAACAAATGCAAGTTTACTTATAAGCGGTGCAGTTTTGTGGTAGTAGAGTGCAGCGATGTTTTTTAATAAAAAGATATATTTTAACAGCTTTGAAAAATCTTAAATTTGACTTTATGCACCTGCAGCAAGAAAAAGCCTGTTTGTTGTACCAATCCAACCCCTCTAAGTAACATCAGATTTCATCTGAAAGTATAACTACTCTTTAGTTTTAATGTAGAATGTGAAGAATGAAATCCTTTTACACTGGTATTATGCAGGTGAAACTGAGTTTGTATACTTGTTATTACTTATTGACTCAATGGTGAAAAAAGTGATTTCTGGTATTGCTATATATATAGTGTTCCTTTTTTTTTAGTGTCTATTTTAAATGCCTTATTATTTTGTTGCCAGATAGTAGGATACAACATCCGTCCACCTGAGGGATGTACCTCACAGTGCAGCTTCTACATAACGCTCCACCACACCACAATGTCGGCACCATTCTACACTAGTGAAAGAATCACCTCACCGCACCCCAAGTGGAAAGAAATTGATTCAGGTATTTAAATATTTTTTCTCTTTACTAAATACTTTTAGCCAAAACATCCATGTTGATTCTACTTGTTGTGCTGAATGTACCCTCCAGTGAATGCACTATTTGTTCCTAAAATAGACTCAAGGAATTGGGTATGTAATGATATAAGGCATGAGAATAAAAATCAATTTGTAGATTATTTTATAATTTCTTAAAAAACACAATGACATTCATTTGACCCCACATTGATACATTTCGTAATGAAACAGATTTCTAAATACTCAAAACTTGCAAAATAGGATTGACATTGATAGTTGACAGTTTTGTTGACATACTAAGGACACCGTATTCATTTCATGGATTTTATTATTTTTTATCAAACTACCACGTGGGTGGTTCGCTTCATAGTGTATGAACTTATGACGTAATAAGTTTAACCAATGAATAAATCATATATCTACTGATCTTAGAAACAAATTAATCACTTCAATCAACTTCAAAATACTTTTTTAGATTTGTGTTTTCATTCAAAATATCTCATAATATAAATGCAAATAATTTATTGGGCATACCCAATTCAGGAATTAGCTTGACATACTTGTAAGTGTGATGTGATCAATACTGGTACATTTTAAATAGTTATGTACCAATGGCAATATTTAATGAAAGGTATCGTTTTGGAACGAATAAGCTATAGCTGTATAAGATATATTTTTAAATTTTCAATTATTTTTCGAAACTTTTATTTAGTTGGCACTATTATCCTGACAAAACTTGCTTATTTATTAAGTAAACAAAAAAGCAGTGGTTGGTAACCCAGCCCAGCTAGTCTAACTAATATAATATTATTCATTAAAATTGAATGGAAAACTATTGGATTTGTGCATAGTTGTTATTTATTTCGACTGTCTTTTTTTTTTAGGAATTTGAATATCTCAATGTATTATTTTTGTATTATTTTAGGGCTTTCTTTGGGCAATTGTTTTTGAAGATTAGGATAATGGTAGAAATTGAGAATATTAAAAAAATACTTCTTTTTAATGATAAAAAATGTAGTACAGTTTAGGAGACAGTTTCCATAAAGTAACAATACAACTTAAAACTAATTTGTTGCATACAGTAATCGCGGTATAAAAGAGGTCACCTTAAAGTCTATATTTGCTTGTTTGTAATGTACCTGACATTGACCGACTCTGACGTCATCAAAAGGACAATTATAAAGTCCGTCGAACATTGACAATTGACGAATCTTTTCATACCACTCTTATTGTACACTCGAGTACAAAAGTATGTATCCACTTTTGAACCATGTCACATTCACTCTTGGTTGTTCCTATGTTGTGTGTTGAAGGAAATGTCAATTTTTTTAAATAATAATAAGTTTTATTCATTAATCATCTTATACATATTTTAACTTAGATCGAACAAAACTAATTTATACATTACTACATATTCAACGACCTCTGTTGTAGGCACAGCCTGTGTCACAGAGGTCTACCTGTTGCACAAATAATTTTTATAAATGTTCCTGCAGACAAATCTAATATATATAAACAAAAAAGATGATTATGAGAGAAATCTTATTTAAATATTTATAAGGCGGCGTGAGAGGGTGTGTGTGTGTGTGTGTGTTTGTGTGTGAGTTGTGTGAGTGAGAAGTTAAGTGAAGTATTAAGTAAATGAAATGAAAAGTGTGTGTGTGCAAATGTCCTTAGTGTTATTTCATTATGTAGAGAATCTGTTTAGTTTGAGTGTAACTTAAAGTGTAACTTAAAGGAGAATGTGACATTGTTCAAAAGTGGATACATATTTTTGTACTCGAGTGAGTGTACAACGACTTACTGAATGGTGAGAAATAAATGTTATTGTATTACGCGACTGTGCTAAAAGAAGGGTTATTATTAACTGGCTTTTAACCGCGACTGTGTCCGCGTGGAAACGCGTGAATAAGAAGTATCCTTCAAATCCTCTTAAATGTACACACAAAAATACAGAAAGGCAGCTGTATAGCTAAAAATGCAAAAATAAGTGCATGATTTTTAATTTTAAAATTGATGCGAAAACGTTACCCCAGGGTGCGTGACGTCATACGTGAATAAACTAAAGATGAACTCAAAATCCGTGTGACGTCACACGCTGTGTTTGGTGTTTCGTGACGTGAAGAAGCGTTCAAGTTAATATATTATATTTATATATTTTATTTTCCATCGAATAACATTATATTTAACCTCATTTTATATTTATTTGTGATTACTATCCATATTGATTGCTTACCTATTAGACCTAACCGCTCCCAACCCGTGGTTCACCTGTTTTGTTAGTTGAGAGTACTCGTATGTATGTATTATGAATCTGTTTTGAAGTCACAATGATTCACTGACTCATTATGTGTTTTACAGAAATAACTCACAGAATGTCGTCAACTAACGTTGTTATAAGAATATGGTGCCACATGCTCTACCCGAAAAAGGAAACCGACGACTGTATCAAACCACAGGATACCGTCATTCAAACGTGGGGCATATATTTCAGCGGTTTGAGATATATCGGAGCGAATTTAGCACTCAACTTCACTTCAGACTGTTTCAAATGCAACACCCTAGTTTTTCAAATGCACGGAGGATATTTCTGCTCATACAAAAGCCTCAAACTGGACGTTATTCCACCAGAAAATGAAATTGAACCCGGTTCAGTGTCATCCGATTCTTCGGGTAAGACGAACCTGTCGAAGATTACTTTGGAATCAAAATTTATCCAGCACCAAAAGGCTAAGGAATCCAGGAGTGTTTCACCTAACAAATTTTGTAGGAGCAAAGATAAAGAGTATTCGAAAAGCCATAGTCCTGTCGAAAGAGGATTCAAACAGAACTTCCCGACAGTAAAAGCGTCAGCCAGTCTTATTATAGATAGAGGTTCTCGGGGAAGAGACGATAGTGCCGATCGGAAGGATCCAAATTATATATATGAATACTCGCCTGACAATTTAGATGTGGTCACAAACGATGTTATGTACGGGAATCTTTCGAAAAACGTTTCTCAAGAAGAGCTGTCGTACAGCAAAATCGATTTAAGCGAAACAGCAGAAAGTTACGATTTAAGAAACGAAGCAGATAGAACGCCGAAGTACAGATATTTGGCTTTGAATTTCTTGAAGTCCGAAATCAGACCTAGCTACAATGCTAGCAAGCTACAAAAATTACACTTACTCCAATATTCTATAAAGAAACGACAGGAGGCAATGCAAGAGATAAAAGAGAGAATCTATAGCAAATCGTCTACGAATATATCGAAAGGTGATGACTTTGATATGAAGCAAAGGAAGAGGTGTCAAAGGAACCTGTTTTCTCCTGATGAAGATAGTGTAGATGATGACAGGACTCAAATAGAATTTAGTAAAAACGGTAGAGTAATAGAAGAAAGGCCGATGGTTTCTAACGGGCCACGGTTGACGCTGAAATTGAATGATCTCTTATCTTTTAAGGTTAGTATATTATATTTCTAAGCATCATAACAGGAAAGGTGAACCGGGACTTCCCCCTTATGGGCCAACGACCTAGTATAGGTTGCAGGGATTCGCTGGATGCAGTGTGGGAGACTTATGATCAGCAGTGGACGTTTCTCTGATGATGATGTTTTTTTTATTTACTGGTTAGTGGCTTCATATTTGGATTCACAATCCGGGGGTCTAAGTTCGATTCGAAGTGGGCGTATCGGTACTCAGTTTGGTTGGTGATATCATTTCCTATGTCTGCCTGGCTAGCTAACACAATGCTATCTAAATCTGCCGCCAGACAGCAGTGTTAATAGCGCTATTGTGTTCCATTATGAAAGTGAGCCTGCCTTATTAGATTGAGGCTTTGTTTGGGTCTGATTTGCCGAATCATGAACGTTGGCAATGTATTTTTTGTTTGTATCTGATATATAATGTGGTCTCGAAAGCGTTACATACTTACCGAGCATTGTTCGGTGACCTTAACTATTATTTATGATTGTATGTTAATTATTAATATTCTGTACAGAACCCTCTGTGTGCGCTTGGTCGGTTTTTGTTTAATGCACTGTACTAAATTTAATAAAATTCCAGTCAAAACCCTCGCCCTTCCAAAGAGCGGAACACGTAAGGCTGACGAAACAACTAGAAATATTAAGGTTCAAAAGGATCATATTGTCCGATGAGCGAGACAGCAAGCTAGCTAATATACGAAGACTGAAAGAGATACACGCTAAACTATTTGAAGAAAACCAAGATGTTGGTAAGTTGATTTCAGACCACCTCCCTGCGTAGTGGCCAGATCTTGGACAGTCCGAAGGTCATAGGTTCGATATAGGCCGCCATTTTGAATTTACCTGACATATAACCTATAACCTGGTGACAAACACGACGCTTTCAATGACACCTCCTACAATGAGTGGTTTAGGAGATATGAGGGAACAGATAAATATGCATATAGAAACAGGTTGCTAAAATCATAATTCTACTTTGGCTTGCTGTAGGGCAAAAAGCTTCACTGACTGACTGATTGACATATCAACTGTCAGCCCAAAACTCTTGAAATGAAAACATGAAATTCGGAAAATCTATCCCTGTTGTGATATACTAGATAAATAAATAAATGTTTTTATTGCCAGGCATAAAAAAACAGATACAAAATTTGCTAAAATGCAAAAGATATATACTTAAGCAAGCGTTTATTTTCTTTTTGCATCTCTGTGGACGGAGAAGCAGTGTCTAAAAAAAGTGCAATGTTTTTCAAAATTCGAAAATAAAAATATCTTGAATGTTTTTTTCTTCTTCTTCGTCTTACTTAAACACAATTTATTTTCTTTCTCCATCCTTCCAGGTCTAGGGCTAATGCAGAGTTACCACTCGCTGTCCCGTCGGACGGACTTGCTGAAGGAATCCAGGCAGTCTTGCTGCGCGCTCAGGGAGCTAGCGGCTAGGTCACACGCAGCCTTGCAGAACCAACGCTGCGACCTACTTAACAGTCTACATCAGATATTCTATATAGAACAGGTATGATTGCTTTTATATAAAGTCGTTATATAAAAAGTTTTTCGAAAGTGTTATTTTTTATTGGTTAATTATAAACTGCCAGACGTGATAGCTCAGTTGGTTAGAGCGTTAGTCCTTGAACAATCGAGGTCTGGGTTCGATCCTGGCTCGTACCAACGAGTTTTAATTTGTTATTTGGAATTTATGTACGTATGATAAAAATCATTAGATTGGCTTTTATGTGAAGGAAAACATCTTGAGGAAACCTGCACACTCCTGAGAGGCAATTTAAAGGTGTGCGTGAAGTTAACCAATCCGCACTGGGCCCGCGTGGTGTACTATGACCCATAAACTCTCTGTAGGAGAGTAGGCCTGAGCCCCTGCAGTGGTGACTTATGTAGGCTGAATTTAAAACGTTTTGGATTTTTATTAAGCGTTGGGAAAGTTAACTTAATTTGTATTAATCTTACTCGCACGAAACAGAAATTGAGAAATATATCGACACAAACGTAAGTCGATAAATGTACATCACTATTATATTTCAAGAGGATTATGAAAATTCCGTACTCTGTTGATCAACAATTCGTCTGATTATTGTAAATTCCTCAAAGGAAGTCTGGCGTGGCGATCTTTGAAGTTCATGTCGAACAGTGGACTTTGCAGCTGATTATATGATTTTTAAAATAATTTAAAATCAACGTCCTTACTTGCAGAAAGACTCATCGATCTGGACAATACTAGATGTGCCTCTACCTATATGCGGGGACGAGAACCCACGCGTATTGAACGCTGTCAGTGATTCCGTGTCGGCGGGGTTTGTGGCACAAGCGACCTGCCTCGCAGCGGCCTTGCTGAACCAACCTCTAAGATACAAGATCACCTTGCTGGGGTCTGCCAGCAAAATCTTGGATGTCACCCCCGATCTACCTGATCCCAAGTAAGTGATTTAATGTCCTTAATGACTTACATAGAAATCTGGCAGAGGAAATAGAAGTACATAATAGTAAACAATTAAAAAATGTAGCTGTGGAATCGTGCAGCTCTCCAGGCGCACATAATTTTCTAAAAGGAGATTTTGCGGACTGGAAAATGTAACAGTAGTATTAGTTTTTTATTTGAATTAAACAGTTTAAATTTTTAATTTTTGTAAAAAAAATTGTCTCGAATTTTCCGGTTCGCGACGTTCCCTTGCAATGACCGACGAGTCAGTGCATTGAAGTAGCAATAGGCAGGCAATAGCAACGCATAACCGATGGGTAGTAAGAGTTCCCGGGCGTCCACTACGTATCGATTACCGATATTGATCGATAAACTTATGCCAGTCCGTCCACCTACTAGATGTCATTCTTGAAAATGGTTAGGATTAATAACGAATGGAATTATAGTTTAAGAAAACTTAACACGCTCTTTTTTCGGCAATGCAGCCGAAATTGTAAAAACAAAAACCTCGTGTTCTCATTTCAAAAATTAAGCTGAAGTGAAACCCGGCCAAGTTAAAGCTTCTACTGTTTTTGATAGCCTGGTACTTCAAACGATTTTTCAGTAGTTTGTTAGGACAATAACAAACAGGTTACCTGCGATGTAGAAACGATATTGCACACTCCCTTGCACTTATTCGAGGCCAAATTCGAGGGGCTCATTGAAGAGTTCTTTTATCCACCTTCTTACTCTAGGGTCAGATCAGCTCAATCGTGTCAAATTATTGTATTGTCATCTGACTTACTTACATATATATAATCGAAAAGTTCCAACTCAATACGACAGTTAAAACGAGGTTAAAATTGTATTGCTAGATTTGCTAACATACATAGTGACATACAACTGAACCCAATGTACACGTTAAAAAATATGGGTCAATATAAGGAATGCACAACTTTTAACAAGTATTCGAAACTCAAAAATATTATTAACATGTAATAATATTAACATAATAACGTTGGCATATTCCTCATACAAGTTGTGTGTCAAATCTTCATTGCTTTCACAGCATACCTCTGTTCGCTCGAGGCGGCGATATAACACTATTCCGCTACGCCATGTTCTTACTGAACAAGTGCATAGCTCAGCTGTTGTGGGGCCGAGGGCTGCCGGTCACTGACATGCGACCGACGCTGGCCAATCTGCAGAGACTGTTGACTGCCACTAGTAACTTGTAAGTATCACTAAACAAGTGTACGTATCTTAATAAGTGCGTGCGCAGTTGTGGGGCTACGGGCTACTGTCATTGACATGCGACCGACGCTGTCCAATCCGCAGAGACTGTTGACTGCCACTAGTAACTTGTAAGTATCACTAAACAAGTGTACGTATCTTAATAAGTGCATGCGCAGCTGTGAGGCTGCGGGCTACTGTCATTGACATGCGACCGACGCTGTCCAATCCGCAGAGACTGTTGACTGCCACTAGTAACTTGTAAGTATCACTAAACAAGTGTACGTATCTTACTGAAAAAGTTAACGTATCTTAATAAGTGCATGCGCAGTTGTGGGGCTGCGGGCTATTGTCACTGACATGCGATCGACGCTGGCCAATCTGCAGAGACTGTTGACTGTCACTAGTAACTTATAAGTATCACTAAACAAGTGTACGTATCTTACTGAAAAAGTTAACGTATCTTAATAAGTGCATGCGCAGTTGTGGGGCTGCGGGCTATTGTCACTGACATGCGACCGACGCTGGCCAATCTGCAGAGACTGTTGACTGCCACTAGTAACTTGTAAGTATCACTAAACAAGTGTACGTATCTTACTGAAAAAGTTAACGTATCTTAATAAGTGCATGCGCAGTTGTGGGGCTGCGGGCTATTGTCACTGACATGCGACCGACGCTGGCCAATCTGCAGAGACTGTTGACTGTCACTAGTAACTTATAAGTATCACTAAACAAGTGTACGTATCACTAAACAAGTGTACGTATCTTAATAAGTGCATGCTCAGTTGTGGGGCTGCGGGCTACTGGCACTGACATGCGACTGACGCTGTCCAATCTGCAGAGACTGTTGACTGTCACTAGTAACTTGTAAGTATCACTAAACAAGTGTACGTATCACTAAACAAGTGTACGTATCTTAATAAGTGCGTGCGTAGTTGTGGGGCTGCGGGCTATTGTCACTGACATGCGACCGACGCTGGCCAATCTGCAGAGACTGTTGACTGCCACTAGTAACTTGTAAGTATCACTAAACAAGTGTACGTATCTTACTGAAAAAGTTAACGTATCTTAATAAGTGCATGCGCAGTTGTGGGGCTGCGGGCTATTGTCACTGACATGCGACCGACGCTGGCCAATCTGCAGAGACTGTTGACTGCCACTAGTAACTTGTAAGTATCACTAAACAAGTGTACGTATCTTACTGAAAAAGTTAACGTATCTTAATAAGTGCATGCGCAGTTGTGGGGCTGCGGGCTATTGTCACTGACATGCGACCGACGCTGGCCAATCCGCAGAGACTGTTGACTGCCACTAGTAACTTGTAAGTATCACTAAACAAGTGTACGTATCTTACTGAAAAAGTTAACGTATCTTAATAAGTGCATGCGCAGTTGTGGGGCTGCGGGCTATTGTCACTGACATGCGACCGACGCTGGCCAATCTGCAGAGACTGTTGACTGCCACTAGTAACTTGTAAGTATCACTAAACAAGTGTACGTATCTTACTGAAAAAGTTAACGTATCTTAATAAGTGCATGCGCAGTTGTGGGGCTGCGGGCTATTGTCACTGACATGCGACCGACGCTGGCCAATCTGCAGAGACTGTTGACTGCCACTAGTAACTTGTAAGTATCACTAAACAAGTGTACGTATCTTACTGAAAAAGTTAACGTATCTTAATAAGTGCATGCGCAGTTGTGGGGCTGCGGGCTATTGTCACTGACATGCGACCGACGCTGGCCAATCTGCAGAGACTGTTGACTGCCACTAGTAACTTGTAAGTATCACTAAACAAGTGTACGTATCTTACTGAAAAAGTTAACGTATCTTAATAAGTGCATGCGCAGTTGTGGGGCTGCGGGCTATTGTCACTGACATGCGACCGACGCTGGCCAATCCGCAGAGACTGTTGACTGCCACTAGTAACTTGTAAGTATCACTAAACAAGTGTACGTATCTTACTGAAAAAGTTAACGTATCTTAATAAGTGCATGCGCAGTTGTGGGGCTGCGGGCTATTGTCACTGACATGCGACCGACGCTGGCCAATCTGCAGAGACTGTTGACTGCCACTAGTAACTTGTAAGTATCACTAAACAAGTGTACGTATCTTAATAAGTGCGTGCGCAGTTGTGGGGCTGCGGGCTACTGTCATTGACATGCGACCGACGCTGTCCAATCCGCAGAGACTGTTGACTGCCACTAGTAACTTGTAAGTATCACTAAACAAGTGTACGTATCTTACTGAAAAAGTTTACGTATCTTAATAAGTGCATGCGCAGTTGTGGGGCTGCGGGCTATTGTCACTGACATGCGACCGACGCTGGCCAATCTGCAGAGACTGTTGACTGCCACTAGTAACTTGTAAGTATCACTAAACAAGTGTACGTATCTTACTGAAAAAGTTTACGTATCTTAATAAGTGCATGCGCAGTTGTGGGGCTGCGGGCTATTGTCACTGACATGCGACCGACGCTGGCCAATCTGCAGAGACTGTTCACTGCCACTAGTAACTTGTAAGTATCACTAAACAAGTGTACGTATCTTAATAAGTGCGTGCGCAGTTGTGGGGCTGCGGGCTACTGTCATTGACATGCGACCGACGCTGTCCAATCCGCAGAGACTGTTGACTGCCACTAGTAACTTGTAAGTATCACTAAACAAGTGTACGTATCTTACTGAAAAAGTTTACGTATCTTAATAAGTGCATGCGCAGTTGTGAGGCTGCGGGCTATTGTCACTGACATGCGATCGACGCTGGCCAATCTGCAGAGACTGTTGACTGTCACTAGTAACTTGTAAGTATCACTAAACAAGTGTACGTATCACTAAACAAGTGTACGTATCTTAATAAGTGCATGCGCAGCTGTGGGGCCGCGGGCTACTGTCATTGACATGTGACCGACGCTGTCTAATCTGCAGAGACTGTTGACTGTCACTAGTAACTTATAAGTATCACTAAACAAGTGTACGTATCACTAAACAAGTGTACGTATCTTAATAAGTGCATGCTCAGTTGTGGGGCTGCGGGCTACTGGCACTGACATGCGACTGACGCTGTCCAATCTGCAGAGACTGTTGACTGTCACTAGTAACTTGTAAGTATCACTAAACAAGTGTACGTATCACTAAACAAGTGTACGTATCTTAATAAGTGCGTGCGTAGTTGTGGGGCTGCGGGCTACTATCGCTGTCATGCGACCGACCAATGCTGGCCAATCTGCAGATAGACTGACAGTTATAGCGGTAAATTGAAACTGTTATATTTTGGTTTTCAGATCTGACACATCGAAGTTATTCGGCACTTACAGATGGCTAAGCGATAATCAGTGCCCCCGGACGCAGTCGCTACGTAGCCTCGTAGCCTCCGAGAGGGGCAAGCATAATAGGCAGTTCAATAGGTTCAAGGTATGTTTGATATTTGATGGTTAGGCACGTTCTGCTTTAAGGAAGGACGAAGAAGTTGCACCTATAAAAAGTCTACAATATGAACAATGAATCTTGATGTCATCAATTGGCTGTGCTATTTCTTCCCATGGGTTTCAAAAGGCGGCTAAAGAACTAGTCTATTAAAGCTAACTTGCTCGGCAATGCTAAACGACTAAACGTCCACTCTCGCCCACGGCTCTCGCAACACTGTCAGTAATTGACACTGTTGTTTAGCAAACCACACAGTGACACACGAGACAGTGTGAGTAAACTTCATGCACTGACTTTTAACAACATCTTGCAGTCGCCAGTCTGTCAGCGTAGTGATTAAGCCAAATCCCGTCAAATTGAACAATTTTAAATTGATCTAATTGGAAAACATTTTCCTCTCCCAGCTCCAAGGAACATGCAATAAATTGTTTCAGAATTGTCTAGATTTTGATTTCGGAGAAAACCGTTGTATTATAAACACTCGCAGATGACGTCACGCATGTGATACTACAAATCTATCTAACGACAACCCACACATACGTCTGCCTCTACTATCCCAAACCCATGGGGTAGACTAGAGGAAACAAATTCATCCCAATCTGCATTGGTACCCCTGTCACATTATTATTATTATTTTTAAGGGTTTAGTTTAATACTAATTTGAGCCACACGAGCTAATTCATTTGCGTCCAAAAATACCGTTATGTTTTTATATAAATCATGAATGAAAATTAAATTATTGAAATTTTGTTTTGTTTCTGCCCAAAACTATATAACATCTGCAACTATTTCTTTGAAAGGTTGTTCATTGATAATGACGAACCTTTCACTACCAACATCATCAACAGCTTATATATGTCCGCACTGCAGGGGCTCAGCCCTACTCTCCTACAGAGAGTGTGTGGGTCATAGTCCACCACGCGGGCCTGCGGATTAGTAGACTTCACACACACCTTTGAATTTCTTCTCAGGAGTGTGCAGGTTTCCTCACGATGTTTTCCTTCCCTGAAAAGCCAGTGGTAATGATTTTTATCATTCGTACATATATCGTACCAAATAACAAATTGTAACTCATTGTTATGGTCCAGACCTCGATTGTTCAAGGACTGACGCTCTACCCAACTGACCATGGCTTTCTGAATGATGAAACTTTACTGACCTTCAACTGGTTGCAGGATGCGGTGGATGGTCAGTCTCCATCATCAGCGATGAACTTGCGGAGACACAGGCACTCGAGGAGCGTCGGCAGCTATAATGATGATCAGGTATGGTTGATTCTATAAGTTGTTTGTACCATGGCTTGGGCAGAGGATTCGCTTCATTGTTTATATGCATCTCAGCCTGGGGCTCGAGAATTTACCAAGGGGGCAGACTCGACTCAAAATACGACGGATATTTGATGTTATTGTAATACATTTTTGTTTACTTTTTTTACTAAAAATAGAGCAACGCTTAGGCACGATCTCGTGTAGATTATTAACCACGGGCATAAAACAGTGAATTTCGTCCCGGAGCGTCTGAAGCCCGACCGTAACGAAGAATGCTAGAATTAACTAACGAATTGGGTTGAATTACTGATATTCGAATAAGTTTCTTTTTGGTGTTAGTCTCAATGGTAAAAACGAATTTTGTTACTTGCTGTATTCATTGAAGTTTTAAATTCAAATCACTTTATTACCCTAGGACAATTATGTAATTCGGTAAAATCTAATTTCCCTAGGGCTTAAATGACTAACTTTAGGCTCGTTTTGAATAATGTATAATTGGACCAAGGACATTAACGACTTACTTTGTTTATGGAATAATTTGAAAATTTAAAGACATATATTTTGTTGTATAAATTACGTTACTAAAAATGCAAACTGGAATTGGAAAAGGAATTGTTCCTGTAAATAATCAATTAACAAAAACTCACTTTTAATTATTTCGTCTTGCTTACTCACTCACTAATATTAAATTGTGTTATTTGTGTTTATTTAATTGGCTTATGATTTACTAATTGGATGTAAGTGTTTTATTTTTTCCATATATTTTTGTATGCATGATTGCATGTATGATATGCTGATTCACCATTTCTGAAGCTTTGCATGTATAGGATTTTTACAACCAATATAATTTCGTCCAGATTATTTTCTGTTCTATTTTTAACTTTCGAGACAAAGAGGAGTGTTATAAGTTTGACGCCAATATCTGTCTGTGGCATCGTAGCTCTCGACCGGATGGACCAATTTTGATGCGGTTTTTTACGTGAAAGCATGTTTCCTTGCGGTGGTTCTTAGCTATATTTGGTAAAATTTGAAGAGTATCAGCTGATGTTAGGCTTTTTTCGCTAAGCTTGTTCCATTGGTATAGGTAAAAGTGGCCTATCTCAATTTCCCTTTAACTTTCTATATACAAAAACCATGATCAGTCTCAAAAAAAAGGAATGGCAAACAATTTCTGTCGATTAGATGAGTCAGATAATGTTACTGGTGAACAGCATTCCCCATAGAGCACTACAACTAATGGCCTTTGTATGGGGAAATATCTCACAATCATTACGCTTTGTCTGGCGGGTTGATGATCGCAAAAAGATTTGCAGATTCTGTAAAGAGGAAGACAAGGCGCCCATTCACATCCTCTGTCACTGCGATGCATTCCATCACAGTAGACAAGAGTACCTTGGAGGCCATATCGTCACACCAGACGACATTAAGGTCTCCACCTCTAGAGATATCGTCCGATATATGATCGGGGAAGTACTTTAACCACATAGGGGTCACAATAGATCTATAAAGGTCGCAGTGAGTGGTTGGGCCCTGTGGACCACACCCCTTGTCTCAAATAATCACGAAATACAGGTGTAGCTGCTGCGTGTAATAAAGTATTCGATTCATTAGCAATAGGAATGTTTTTAAGAGCTACCAGTCAATGACGTTACGACTAACTGTCATTAAAAAATTGGGGCAAAGG
This sequence comes from Carcina quercana, assembly GCA_910589575.2. Taxonomy (NCBI): domain Eukaryota; kingdom Metazoa; phylum Arthropoda; class Insecta; order Lepidoptera; family Depressariidae; genus Carcina; species Carcina quercana. The sequence continues at coordinate 2,875,890 of OU342451.1, read as the reverse complement.
GCTTAAGTTGTTAATAATTTATAAGCTTATTACGTAAAGTAACTTGCCAGTAAGACCAGTGCATCTACCATGAGTTTACGCAGGCGATAACGTGTATCGTTAACTATCGCTCTGTCCTTGTCACCCGCATCTCGACTGAGCAGCATTTCCGATACGAGGGGCATACCGAAATGATCGGGAATATAAAACAATACATACAGGAAATAACTAAATTTATTTTTATTGCTTTTCGAAGTATTCTCCGTTGCAGTTAATGCACTTTTGCATTCGTTCGAACCAATTATTATAGCAGCAAATCCAGTCCGAAGTTGACATGGTCAAAATCGTCGATTTGTATGCTTCCACTGCTTCTTCTGGACCTTGAAACCGCTGACCACGCAATAAATCTTTGATTCTAGGGAATGTAAAGTAATCATTGGGACTCAGATCAGGGCTGTATGGAGGATGATCCATTAATTCAACGTTTTCCTGCTTCAAAAACTCGCTTGTTTTCTGAGCGGTGTGAGAGCTCGCATTATCGTGATGGAGGATTATGCGTCGTTTCGGGTTACCTCTACGGAGTTCGGATATCATCTGTGGCAAACAAACCGTTGTATACCAATCAGCGGTAACCGTTCTCCGTTCCTCTAAGGGAACTGTGACTACATGTCCTGTTTTCGCGACAAACGAAGCGACCATTTTCTTCGATACGCTGCGAGAGCGGACAACTTTTGTTGGCTTGATCTCACCTGCGAAGACCCAGACAGCCGACTGATGCTTTCTTTCTGGCTCATATGAATAGATCCATGATTCATCACCAGAGACAATGTTATAAACTGCTTTTGACTTTCCTCCGTTGAAGCGTTGCAGAGTAGACCGGCACCAATTGACACGAGCCGCCTTTTGCTCTTCGGACAAATTATGGGGCACCCAGCGGGAAACTAGCTTTCTCACTCCCAGTTCACCATGTAAAACAGTTTGTATCGCAGTCATACCTATCCCTAAAGTAGCCCGAATCTGCTCATATGTAATATGTCGGTCATCCTGTATCATTCGGCGCACAACAGCGACATTTTCTGGTGTAACCGCTGTTTTTGGCCGGCCTGTGGAAGGTACGGTGCCAAGAGAAGCACGTCCACGCCGGAATTCAGAATACCAGCGATATATTGTCGTCTGGCTAGGCGCTTCACTCTTGAATATAGATATAAGCTCAGCGAGACATTGTCCCTGAGATAATCCTCGTCGAAAGTTGTAAAAAATTATGGCACGGAAACTTTCTCTTGTAAGCTCCATTTTTTTATCGACCTATCAATTTCAAACTGATATTGTTCTTTAAAAAAAATTTTTTTTTTTAATTTTGTCAATTGTATTCGATTTTCAACTAACCAGTGTTTATTCATCAAAAAGAGTTTTTAATCTAATTAAATCGAAAGTACTCGATTACCGATCTTTTCGGTATGCCCCTCGTAGTATTCGATATACGTTACCGCCTGCGTAAACTCAAGGTAGACGCACTGGAAGTATTTACACAAACAGCGGCTTTTTTTAAAAAAGTATCTAGTATTGCAGCTTTTATCCACTGAAGTTTAACTGTTTCCGCCTTTGGAAAACGATATACCCATATATTTTCACAACTATACACAATGCATAGTTAGTAAATAATATCCGCAAACTGTTATCGATTTCACAGGAGTTTCCTTTTATATTCCCCAAGAGGATATAAATATTTCCCTGTAAAGTCCAAAGTCGACGAAAAAAGATGCCAAATGTCATTTACCGAAGAACTTAGCTGTAGAATACGCAAGTAAAGTCCGCTTTAGACATATTCTTTGACGTAGCCTGTAAAGAGTTTAGTCGCGAATGTAGAGGTAGCCATCTACAGTAAAACTTTGAATTTTAAAAAATACCCTACGATTATCAGTTTTCTATGAATGTGTTTAATATTTTATAATTCAATTCTAGATTTATTCACAGGAGCTGCCTGCCTTAGACCAATCAACCACATCGATAATGGGAAGTGAACCAGACATATACAACACGAAACTGACTTTGAACTCAGAATTGCAACCACTAAAGTCGCACAACTCCGATTCGGAGATATCAAGAATATCAGAACATAGATTGGATGAGAAAATAATCTTTACTCTAGGCGACGAATGCAATGAGAAATTGGTCAGGATTTCAACCAACAACGAAGATGAGTTGACCTGCTTCACTTGTTTAGACGATAATGTTAAGCAAATTTGTACGGAAATAACGGATTTCTGTACTAAAAATCAGCAAAGTGGAGCTGGTAATTTCATAGGCAATCAGGAGTGCAAAGAATTCAGCAAAAGCTCCAACAATGATTGCGAAGAGAACGATGGTAGTTTTTGTACCAAAACTGAAATACACGAAGGCATCGATATAGCAAGGCATATAGACGAGAATATAGATATAGGTATGTATATGAGGAGCAGTGTTGAGACGGAAGATGTGTACAGGGACTGCGAGTGTGAAAGTGACGGCGTATGTGATATATGTGCCAAAAGTGTTAAAGATGTAATAGTTATACCCAGTGCTGAAGCTATTTTGGATACGGGACAAGGTGGTGATGATTAATAACATATTTTGTTTGTAAATTATAGGTAAATAAGGTACTATTTAAATTAAGCGCGTTCCTATTTAGTGCTGATTCTATGGAGGATTCATTTATGAGTAATAAAAAAATGAACTCCAGACGCTGTCAATTTTTTGGCTTCATAGAAAATTATTATCATCAAAACGTGACATGTTTGAATGGTTTACTCATAAGAGATATGTTACGAATTCGGCCTGCACTTGTACACTATTTAAACAATCAAGTAAAAACTAATAAGTTAGATTTTTGTATTTATTCTTACAAAATATTTATCATTCTTTTTGTACAGGTGACAGCGTCAAATGACATTTTATTGACGCCATGTTTGTTTTCAAAATATTTAAAAATATCCAAAACTGTAACTAAATCACTTTTATTTGATAATGACCTTTTAAAATTACAAGTGTACAAGACCAGGCCTTGGCTCCATAAATTCGCGGAACGTGACATTTACATACACTGAAAAGATGAACAATGTGTGCGAGTGAGAAGACGATCGAGAGAGAAAGAGATAATACTACGATTATAACACAATCTATTCTTGGCTAGCCTCCTGTCAAAGTACAACCATTTGCTATTTTACAATTGTTGTCACAATTTTTCTGTTTTATACGTACGAAAAATTTCGTAATTTAATAATTTTATAGAAATACACAAAGATATTGCTTACAAAGAAATACTGCAGTAGATACAGTGTGTACCATTCCAGCCAAAATTATGCAATGGTTGGTTGCGAGTGGAAACATTGCGGCGAAATGTTTTCCAGGCAACTATACTGACTGGTTGCTCTCGAGAGGAGTCTGTGTTTATTCCTAGGATTCCTTTTACACCATTAAACTACCCCTTCGTGTTCAAAAGTGCAATTTCCCCTCAAAGTCTGCTTTGCGATAACCATAAAGAAATTTTAACGTCAACTCATAATTTGAGAGGGTAGATTAAAATGTTTATTGTGTCATTGATAATTAACTCATTTGGAGAGAAAAGTGGATGATTAAACTCAATGAAGTCATTTCTCGTTTGGTTGGAGTGATATGATGGTTTCTATCATGATATGTTTTTTCAACGATAGAAAATTAAGGGAGAACTGCTTTTCACACGGACAATTCAACGTGGCCAGCTCCAGAATAAGCTCTCGGAGCAAGCCTGGTGATTCTAGCGCCTGTAGGAAAAACAATAGTTATTTTTATGCAAGGCTGCAAAGTTGGCGTGAGTTCTCATATTAAAACCCGAGCTACCAAAGGATTCTAGTATTAAACCAAGAGCGAAGCGAGTATCCAGAAATACCTTATCCAAACGGAGACCCTATTTTATATGAAATAATTAAAAACAATATGTTTCAAGGTCCGTTTGAAAGCCTGAATAATAAATCTCCCTGCATGAAAGACAATGAGTGCACCAAAAAATATCCCCGACAATTTTAGAAAGAGACACAGACAGTAATTTTGAAAGTTGTGCGGTGAGTGTGTCTCAGTTGCTTTGTCTTTTTATAAAAATGTTTTTTTTTTATTATCTCGTAATCTGACGTGTAATTTTTTTAACGTTTTGAGTCGAAATTATATGCATATTACGTAGATTCGCCCTTCGAAAGGAACGCGTTTAATTAAATAATTGCTTATATTGTTATGTAAATATAGTATATAAAACGCCTGATACACGGTCGAAAATAAGACGCAAATGACGCCTTGTACATATATTTCAAAATCTATGTAATATTTAATAATCTAAAAATATATAGAAAATTACTAGAAATACATTTTTGTTTGTATTTTGTTAGAACAAAATCATTCATTTTTATACTAAGTGGAAATGTCAAATTACATTGACGCCACCTTGTTTTTTTGAGTTGAGTGTTGCCTCTTTTGTGAGTTTTTAATGTTTTTGTACACTGAAGACACTGAGTCAAATCAACTGGTAGGATTTTAACAATAAAATCAAATAATATGTAAAATATATTTCTTTAATTTACACTAGTTTTTGTTTCATCGGAATTTATCTCTCTAAATTCACGCGCCCAAACGCGACGTCACTTCGCGAGAGTTGCCGTATAGTTCTGATTACGTCATATCATAGTGAGAATGCCTTAGGCATATAACTACCTCTGTACTGTTTAGTATCAATATTAACGGCTTGGTTTACACTGTAATGTTAATATTGTAATAAATAAATAATAATTATAAATATCGGGTCACGGGACCGTCTGCTCGGCCGTGTAAGATAGCAAAAAATATGCAGTTTTACTCGTAATTTTTCTTAGATTTTTTGGTACCCTTAACAAAAGCATTGGTCAGACTCTAATGACTAAAATGTTAAAATCATCATCAACAGCCTATACATATAAGTCCCCACAGCAGGGGTTCAGGCCTACTCTCCTATAGAGAGCCTCACATGCCTGTTCAAGACATGCAGGTTTCCTCACGATGTTTTCCTTCACCGTTAAGCAATCGGATAATGTACTACTCGTAGAATTGAAAAACAACTCATAGGTACACGGCTGAATTCGAACCCGGAACCCTCAGATTAAGAGACCGCGCCTTATCCAATGCGCCACCGACGCTTAATTTTAAATTTATTTATTTTAAATATTAAAATAATTGACATTAATATCATTTTTAAATTAAGTCCAGTCCGTAGTTCTATACATTAGCGGAACTTATCTTTTCGCTGGACCTTCCAAAGCCCTTGGTGCAAGAGAGGTTGCGTTTGCAGGTGTTTTCGTCGGTGACTGGTTTCAACCGTGTACCAGGCACTTTACTGTCAAAAGAAGTTTGTGTGGTGCTTTTGTGAAACTCATAAGGTCGCAAAGCAGGATTTTGTATTAAGAAAGTCGTTATTAAAGGCAAGGCGCATAATAGATAGGGTAGCGGTGTAAAGGAGTGACATGTAAGATAACATGATTGGGTATTTGACTAAAAATTAAGCTCTAATTAGAAAGAGCGCGTGAAAAGATAAATAGTATTTTCTCGTTTTTTTTTCTTCTCGATCTGACTAAAACATTTCGTAATATAAATTCTCGATAAGTAATTCCAACCACGCGTCGCAAAAACGCTGTGACGTAACGCCGGAAATTGGAGCGCTAAAGCTATAAAATGCCCTACTACCAACCGAACCAAGCGTCGATTAGTACCCTCACTGGGAATCGAACCCGGGACCTCCAAATTGTGTCCAAGCGTATAGCGATTAATTTGACTGTGGCTCACTTTTCTATGCCCATCTGTTTACTATCATGCTATCCAAGTCTGCTGGCAAACAGTATTGTTGGTAGCACTGTGTTCCAGAAATCGTAAGGTGGCATATATTGTGCCACAATGACTTGAAGCTTCTGTATAAGCACTTTTATATCGTTAGGTCTTATCGTCACTTACCGGAAGGCCAAGCGCGAATACATTTATGAATGAAATCCAAGATGGAAAGCTACAGTATTTCTTGAAAATTTTCTTAGTAGCCTTTTACAACAGATACGAAAGATCTAATAAGTAGTGACCGTAATGTGAAGTCGAAACAATTACAAAAAGTTGTTATCAATTTCACATTTGATACAAAAGCGCCTTACAACCACCTGCTATTTAATTAAGTAAAATAATTTTAATTAATATTAATTTAATTTATTTGTGTACATAAACGAATTTTGCAACATTCATTATCATAATTAGCAGTAATTCGTATTTAAATTTTTATTGTAAATTGAAAGTAATTGTTGAAATATATTTAGTATTTTCTGAAGAACTAATTTTCGACGTCATGGAAATTCACGCCGCTAGGAGAATCAAAAAGATTAATTACTCACCGTTTTTGTAAAGGGATTCTGTAAGTTCAAATGCATTCTACCAGCTACCTCAGCTCTATATTCTCCGGCTCGTCGTTCTTCAGTGAATATCAATACTACGATTATTTGAATTCCTATTTTATTATCTTCCTTGTGATATTAAAACTATTGTAAATTTGAAACTGCTTCAACGGTTTGAGTGAAACTCTTAAATTAATAATGTTTTGAGATGCAGAAATCGATTGGGCAGTCCTATTTTCTATTAGGGGGTGGGGTATATATTCAAATAGTAAACCGTTATGATTTCTTTCAGTCAGATTGCTATGCTAGGTTGCAATTATTGAATGGAAAAAAACCCGCGTCGTAGTGATAATATTGTGGTAACGGACATCGGATTGTAATAGTGGGAACTTAATATATAACAGTGCGTATGAGCCCTTAGGTTGCCCAAATACCCATAATATAGTTGCCAGTTGTGTTGGGCAACCTGTCAAGTGAGCAAAACGATAGCGACGTCGAATGTTTCGATATGTTGCCAAACATGTTGTGAAACTTGTTGTTCGACTCGCCTAGTGAATATGTGGCTTATGTATCTTCAAGTCTCAAAATTATTTAGATCTGAACATCCTTCAAATCGGTTGTTTATATAAATTGCAAAGTCTAATAATTAGCGTCATTAATTTTATAGAAGTGAAGCTGATTTTCATCGTCAGGTTTTTTAAGTACACTCTCCGCCAAATAGTTAATTTTAAAGAATAAATGCTTGTCTTTTAAAAGTAAAGTATACTACGTAATATGAGACGGGACTCCATACAGCGAAAATAAACCTACACAATCTCAAACGGGGCAAAATCAGCATCCATTCTCCATACATAATGTAGGGACAGTGGCGACAACAATGCGCTAGTAGCTTCGATGCTATGCCATTTATCATACAATTTGTCGTGAACTAATTTGGAACTAAGTTGCGTCACACTGATGCCACGTTTATTTATAATGATAACTTATATACAATAGCCGTTAAGCAGCCAACGGCTTTAAGCATAGGCGGAGTATAGAACACCAATATAAACTTTGTAAAAATGAAACTGGATTATCAATGGAGTAGAATGTGAAAAAAAAAAACAGTGATACCTGTCATAAAAATTCAAAGTTCTATTTAAAAAATTAGAATAAAATAAATATTTAAAGAAGCCGCTTTTTTTGCTCGATAACGGTAACAGGTAGGACTCTTGAATTATTCACAGAATATTTAGTTATATATTCTCTTGAAAAATAAATTATTAAAATAAAACAAATGTTTAAGGGGGGCTCCCATACAACAAACGTGATATTTTGACGTTTTTATAGAAAGTGGTACGTATCCCTTCGTGCGCGATTGGATTTTTTTCCCCTTGAAGGTTGTTTTTAATCCTGTTAAATACTCAAAGATGGTTGCGTTCGCAAACAGAAGTATATTATAATTATATAGTATATGTTTACGCCATATTGTTAGTAGAGCATTGATTTCCCTCCTGAAATTAACGGTGTCTCTCTCTAACACATGATTCCAAATTCGCCCCATCCTTTTCTCACCAACGGCGGTAAGACAGTGCCAGTGCGCGTCCGCATACCGCCGACATAACATTGAATTTATCAAATTGTGTTCTGTGCTAAACTGTTATACCAAATCAGTGATTTACTGTGCATAATTATAAGCATCATCATCCTACCAACTGTGGGATCATCGCAGAGTGGCCACTCAAGATCCAGAAGCGGTGCGTCATCAGGTGAGTCCTTGTCTCTTCCTTTCCCGCCCGAATCAATCGTTTTACTGACAATAGGGTCAAACCACGAATAAAATAAATATAGAGAAACCCAGCGCGTTCATTTGGTCCAAACGAGCAGGATTTAATCCATTTAATTTGTATTAAAATCTGAATTTTATTAATTTTGTGGAACCACCCACTAGTTAAAATTAAAATGACAAGTGCGGGTAAAAGTAAGGCCGAGACCGAAGATCGTGTTCTGTTGAACTATCAGAATAAATTGAGTGCACATTACTCGCGAATTCAAACCATTTATGAGGCGAGTAAGAACGTAGGGACAGATCCCATCAAAATCGATTTATTTCTTGCAGATAGCTTCACTGTTGATATATTACGAACAGATTTCTTGAACACGATAGAAAATAGGAATGAGTATTTGATTTCAGCACAGAAAGGTCCAAGTCCTGATTATAACTTGCTATTGAGTTTTGAACAATTATACGCTCAAATTAAATATAAAATTCATCAATTGACGCAACCTAGGAGTACTAATACCCATTCTAATGAAAGACAATCACTTAAATTACCCAGATTGGAGCTTAATTCCTTTAACGGGGAAAGTGAGACGTGGCCCATCTTTTACGAACAGTTTAGGTCGTTGATTCACGAAAACAAGGATTTAACGGACGGTGAAAGAATTCAATACTTGACGGGCAAATTGAGCGGCAAAGCGCTTAGCATTTGTCAAGGAATTCTACCCACAGCCGAGAATTATCCAGTAATATGGAAGGCGTTAGTAACTAAATACAATGACAAAAGAATGTTAGCCGCTTCATATCTGGATAAAATATTCAGCTTGCCTAATGTTATAGAAAATTCTCCCACGGATTTAGAAAATTTTATTGACAAGTTCTCGTCACTTCACTCCGCGCTAAAACAATTAGAATATCCTAACCTCGAGGACTTTGTTTTCATACACGTTGCGTGTAAAAAGATCGGACTAGAGGCAGTGAAATCATTCGAATTAAAATTCGATGACCATCAGTCCGTTCCGAGTTGTGGTGAATTCGTTGATTTTGTGCGCAACCAATCACATGTGATGCAGCGAGCTCACAATGCGGCTACCCCAAGTATGCAGCAGGGCCGTACTCAGGGAAGTAAGAAAAATGTTTCACCGTCTCGGTCTAATATTAAAACTTTTATTAACATTAATGAACCAGATAAATGTTTGTCGTGTGGGAAAAGTGAGCACCATCATTTGTATAAATGTCCCAACTTTTTGGCGACTAGTCCACTTGAAAGATATAAATTCACTAAAGCAAATAAATTGTGTGTTAATTGTTTGAGTAACAAACACACTATCCTTAATTGCAACGTCACTAAGCGGTGTAAGGAATGTTCGCGCAGTCATCATAGTTTACTACATTTTTCACAAAATAATGATAATACGTCATCGACCAGTAATGCCGCGAGTACTACTAATAGTACAACGTCGGCGGTCGTGACGGAGCAGTTCCCCACGAGTGCGAGCGACACGTCTGACGCCGGCCCTGCTGTCATGTGCTCGACTGTCGGACAACAGCGGAGGCGTGACTCATGCGTATTGCTGGGCACCGCTGTGTGTCATACCTTAGACGCGGGTGGGAATATTTCGACGTTACGAATTTTGGTAGACAACGGGAGTCAAAATGAATTAATCACAATGGAATGTTGTAAAAGATTAAATATCGAAATACACCCATCCCAACAAAGGTCTGTTTCAGGCGTAGGGGACATTACTAACCCTATCGCCGGCGTGACGTGTCTGACGCTCCGGTCTCGGTATGACGACTCTGTCCGGTTAACAATTCAGCCGTTGGTCGTAAATCGTATCACGAATGAATTGCCTACCGCGAAGATCGATACCACTCGCTTGGATTATTTAAATAATATTCCATTAGCGGATAATGATTACAATATCCCCGCACCTATTGATCTTATCTTAGGATCTGACGTGTTCGGCCGCATACTGGGCCCGAACACTATCTCCCGGACGGCCGGCGAACCTGTCGCTATAGAAACCTCATTAGGTTACGTAATTGTAGGTCAGGCCCCGGTCATTAGTCCCACTAATAATATCGTGCGTTCTTATTTCATTAGAACGTCAGATGAGTCTTTGGAAAACTGCACAAATCAGTTTTTAGAATTAAAACAAGCTCCAAATGTGACAAATTTGTTCACGCCTCACAAACTGGAATGCGAGACACTGAATAGTGAAACTACCCATCGAAACTCGAACGGGCACTGTGTGGTCCCGCATCCGGTTCGTACCGATCCGTGCGCCCTAGGCAACTCGATGCACTCCGCCGAGCGTAGGTATTTATCATTAGAGCGCAAATTGTTATCTTCGATTAAGAAGGAATGTGATAACGTGTTCGTAGAATCCCTACAAAAGGATTATTTAAAACCAGTCGGTGTTATATCTGAGGTCGAACCTACGAAGCAATACGTGATTCCTCACCATGCTGTGGTGGATCGCAGGGATAAAGGTTCAACTACCTTGCATGTTGACTTGAACGCGAGTAATCCAACTTCCTCGGGAAAATCATTGAATGATTTAGTGCACGAAAATGATCTGTTCAAAATGATTTCGAAATTTCGCTTGCTCCAAATAGCAATTAGTGCTGACATTCGTCAAATGTACTCACGCATATTGGTGGACGACAACAACACGCGCTTTCAAAGGTCATTCAATTATCGACTTGATCCTAATGATCCGATACAGATCTTTGACATGTCCCGTGTGCCGTTCGGGTTATGTTGTAGTCCTTACCTTGCTATACGTACAGTACGACAGCTTGCTATGGACGAACGAGACCGCTTCCCCACTGCCGCCGCGGTGGCTGAAAGGGAACTATACATGGACAGCTTGGATACCAGCTGCTCTTCGGTAAATGAAGGAGTCGAGCTGGCAAATCAGCTTATCGACTTATTTGCATCTGGTGGAGTTGAGCTAGGAAAATTCTCTAGCAACTCATCCGAGGTCGTGACAAGTATCCCCGCGCCTTTGCTTGAAAATGATCCAAGTCGATTGGATACAGGGCAGGTCTATTACAGCCCTGGAAAAAGTAATCTCGCTGTCAGTCTGTCAGGAGACGTAGTACCTGATCATCTGGTTGATCGTCCGCTGTGGTTCAATGGGCATTTCGCTCGAGTACCGTTTAGCGAGTGTCCGGTCAAGCAGTTTGATCCAGCTGAGGTTGTTTTCGCTGAGGAAATTAATGTATCTCAGTCGGGAAGAATATTATCGCAACGATTTCTAAAACTCAATGCCTTTATTAAAGATGGGCTTTTAAGCGCTGGTTTAAGGCTGGGAAGGCTTAATAATGTTGATATCAATTATTATAGTCAGCATCCAATTCTTCATAGTCAATCAAGTTCAATAGTGAAGGAGAAACCTTCACTATTGCTCAATAACAATAAAAATTAGTAATATACAGTCCACTCAATATCGTAGTTAATAAATACTCAATACAATTTAAATGTTAATAAATAAAATAATAAGTAATATGTACCATTAATAATATACTTTGGGGTGTATTTGAAGGATGGGATCCTGTCAAGCCCGGGGGGATGTTTACGCCATATTGTTAGTAGAGCATTGATTTCCCTCCTGAAATTAACGGTGTCTCTCTCTAACACATGATTCCAAATTCGCCCCATCCTTTTCTCACCAACGGCGGTAAGACAGTGCCAGTGCGCGTCCGCATACCGCCGACATAACATTGAATTTATCAAATTGTGTTCTGTGCTAAACTGTTATACCAAATCAGTGATTTACTGTGCATAATTATAAGCATCATCATCCTACCAACTGTGGGATCATCGCAGAGTGGCCACTCAAGATCCAGAAGCGGTGCGTCATCAGGTGAGTCCTTGTCTCTTCCTTTCCCGCCCGAATCAATCGTTTTACTGACAATAGGGTCAAACCACGAATAAAATAAATATAGAGAAACCCAGCGCGTTATGCAACCTTTAATTAATGTTATATTAAATAGCATTCATTAAAATTGTTTGCTGATTTTATTTTATGTTAAATGTGGTCAACTTTTGCATGGATTTGAAAGCGTGCGTAACACGTTTCGCCTTTTATAAAAGGAACACAATAGCGCTACTAACACTGCTTATATTTAAGGTAATAAAAATAAAGGCAAGTACACACCGTGCCTGTACACTGCGTGTAAATTAAATTTGTATAATTTTTAGGTGATACGTCTGTATTGTACCTTAAATATATAATCGATATTGTTATGAATTAAATAAAAATATTTATTTCCTTCTTAATTTGTTATTATTTTATTTGTCAAGTAAACTAACTTTTGACCGTGACTGCGTCCACACTTATCTTCCAAATCCATGTCCTTTTCCAAGAATTTTTCTCTCTTAATCAATGATCACTAGGTTGTTGGAAGCGACTGCTATCCGACCCTTCAAAAGGGTCTACACTCTGATGATCTTCATCAAGTAGCTCCAATGCCTCTTAACTTCTAACGAAAACTAGTGCAGCACTCCCAACTTGTAGCCTTTTTGCAGGTTGATAGGGTGCAGCAAGCCTTTGTATCGTCATATGTGAGAAAAAAATATCGATGTAGGTATAACATTACAACCCAGTACACTTTGGAGCTTAGCAAGACATTTTGTTGCGTTATTCAAAGGAATATACATTCTTTAGTATATTCTATTTTATAAAGCCGTGGCAGCTTAGTTTGGTAGAGCGTCAGTCCTTCATCAAATGAGGTCTGCGTTCGATCCTGGCTCGTACCAATGAGTTCCAATTTGTTATTTGGAATTTATATACGAATAATATAAATCGTTACCATTGGCTTTTCGGTAAAGGAAATCATCGTGAGGTAACCTGCACACTCCTGAGAAGAAATTCAAAGGTGTGTGTGAAGTCTACCAATCCGCACTGGTCCCGCGTGGTGTACTATGTCCCATACACTCTGTAGGAGAGTAGGCCTGAGCTCATGCAGTGGGGACATATAAAGGCAGTTGATGTGTGTATCATGTTTTATCTGAATTTTGAGCAATTCAGACATTATGTTGATACTATATAAAAGGTCGACGACTTACCACAAGGAAGTGTCATGCGAATCACGAAAGATCACGCCAGACCCGGGTTTCTATTATTTCGCAGTCAAAATATAAAACGGCCACCTAATAATGACCTACAGCTAGGTCCAGGTTTAACGATCTTTGCGTCTAATTAATCGGATTAGCGAGGTCTATTTTAAATGGCCGCCGTGGTACTCGCCCAGGGGAGGTAAAAATAGAAGGAGCACGCATGCGTCCACGCAGCGTTCGCGTTCTAAATTCAAAAGCGTCCGGCTCTCGCGCTGGCCGGACTGATTTTCTGAAAATCGAATTCACATTTTGAATGTAGAATTCGATTATCGACTCCGACTGGAAAGGCCACCAGTAAAAAAATTAGAGAAATAAAAGTGTCTGTATTCGAAAATTGGACGAAAAAATTGTGTTACCGTGAAGTGAAAATGTGTGAGAAGTGTACTCAACGCTAGTTTAGGAGTTAAGGATTTTTGTTGCGTTTTTGACGCATGTGGTAAGTACTTATTTTATTCTGGAAGCCTTGATATATATTTTTAGAATTATTTCTAAATTTCTAGAACAATAAAGAAGCCAAATATATATACCGGTATTTAAGTATAAGAAACAATTATATAAGACACCGGAGAAGGAACGTTCAGAATGGATTTAGAATGGAAGTAGCGAATTGCGGTTATTAAAGCTGATCGCTCAATACCCACAACCGTCAAGAAAAACTTCTTGAAACCTGAACACTCTTGAGAAGTTCAAAGGTGTGTAAAGTCTATCACACTGGGTCCGCGTATTGGCTCAGAATTGGTCGCTTGCGCAGGAGTTGCCCTCTGTTCCCTGCACATGTTTCTTCTCGTCTCTAAGCGTGCGACAACACAACCATTAGATGCCTTTCCTTGACGATACCACGGCACAAATTTTCCACACAATTTATTTAGTAATTAACCACAATTTTTTACTATGTAAAATGGTTGATTGGGACAGTGTCGTACAGAAGATCATATTCCTAGTACAACCAGCAAAACATGGGTCATATAACTTCGCTCGATGTATAAAAACCACAAAGTTGCCACTAAAATAAATGTTTAATAAAAAAATAGCAATAACAGCAGTAACTGGATGAAATTGCATTACCATTTTTTAGTTTAAGAACTATTAGGCGAAGCAAAATGTTTTTTAAATATTACATTTGAGAAAAACTGTCTATTAGAGGGGTAATAATAGAATATAATCAGTATAATCATTATAGACCATCATATCTTGACTGCTGAAGATAGGCCTCTCCCAACGTGCGCCACTCCTTCCGGTCCTCCGTCGTCCTCATCCACTCGCTTCCTGCTATCTTCTTAAGGTCGTCAGACCAGCGGGCTGGAGGCCGTTCCACCCCGCGTCTCCCGGTCCGAGGTCTCCACTCGAGAATCTTTTTGCTCCATCGCTTGTCTGTTCATCGACAGATGTGGCCTGCCCATTGCCACTTCAGCTTGCTTATTCGAGTAGCTATGTCGGTCACCTTTGTACGTCGGCGGATTTCATCATTCCTGATTTTGTCGCGCAAGGATATTCCAAGCATAGCCCTCTCCATCGCTCGCTGTGTAACTTTAAAGCGGTGGACAAGCCCCAATGTGAGCGTCCATGTTTCTGCTGCGTAAGTAATCCATATCAGTATAAATAATTGCTTACTGCTCTGGCTATGTGATTGAGACTGCGGAAAAGGTATTTGTGTAGGAAAGAAAATTCAACGGGTTTCAACCTCAAAAATATGAGATCGTATAAAATTATTTTACACTTTTCCATATTTTTTCGTCAAATTCCTCGAGTATTATAAGTCGATGCCGTGGCGCTCTTTCTCGTCTATTCTCACCTAATTAATAACCCCGTAAGCGAAATGAAATGCAAGACATCTCTCAGGACAGTTTTCTTTGTTGCTAGGGTTTTCGAGTTTATTTCTTGGCGTAGCGCCCCCGCTGCCGGCCGCCGCCCGCCGGCCGACAATACCCCGCGTTCTTTAGCCATGACTTGAGAGAAGCAATCATTTATTTTGGACTCTAATTAGTAGAATGTTCACGCTGTGGTTTTATATTGTAAATGAATGTCCACATGTAACTAGATAAAAGAAAGCATAATTAGTTAAGTAGTAGTTATTAGCCGTGGTAGCTCAGTTGGGTAGAGCGTCAGTCCTTGAACGATCGAAGTCCGAGTTCTATTCTGGCTCGTACAAATGAGTTCCAATTTGTTATTTGGAATTTATGTACGAATGATAAAAATCATTACTATTGGCGTTTCGGTGAAGGAAAACATCGTGAAAAAAACTGCACACTCCTGCTGCTCAACTGCTCTCCAATATCTATCCCTGTAGAGGTACAATGGAAAAAGTACATTCCGACTTGTAAAATATTACGTTAGAATTGCTTTTTCATCCACCCGCTGAAATAAGGTCATGTGGAGATTTTTCAAACCTCTCTCTCTGGCCATTACGTAAATAATGAATGGCTCGAAAGGCCGAATGAAAAGACGGTTACTTAGAAACTACGAGTAGAAGCCGCAATTAATAAAGATTTTTATGAACACATCAATGCTGTTAGTTCATTTGTCTAACGTCGGCTTTAGTCATATCAAATGAATCTTAAACCTTTTAACGAGCAATTCTTGAATATATATATATATACGGATATCCGAAACGGCTCCAGCGATGTCGCTGAAATTTGGTATTTGGGGGTATTCGGTGGCGAAAAATCGATCTAGATTAGTCTCATGTCTGGGAAAATGCGCGTTTTCGAGTTTTCATGCGCTTTTTCTTTCGCATTATTCGACGCTAAATATGATGGGAAATTTAACGCTGTCAAACATAATCACTTTAGCCGAGTGGTTCACACGTGTCATTCCGTCCGAGATATCCGCGTTCAAATCCCGGTTGGAAATAGCTTTTTGTGTGTTTAGGGGCAGAAATAAAGTTTTTGTTTGTTTTTAAAGAACTACGAGCAAAGCTCGGTCGCCCAGATATTATTAATAAAACAACGATAGCCAACGCGTTCAAAAAGAACTAACAAACCGACTTGAACTGAACCTTTAGAGGTAGAATTATCTGGGTATATATTTTGTTCTTGTTGATTTTCTCAAAAAGCGCTAAATCAATTTCGATGAAATTTATATGGAACCACCTCTGAAGTATGCTCTATCAACCAAAAAGAGAATGACAATAGATTCATTGGCGGATCACATATAACAACAACAACTCCTCCTTTTTAAAGTCGGTTGCAAATGTGAGAAAAATACGTTTATTTTCTCGTATTATGTTTTCTTACGATTGAGGTAACCTAAATGTTGTAATATAAACATCACTGCATCATATCTTTCAATGTCAACCTCAATATGCCTATCTATCCAATTTGTTATTTATTTGTTGGCATGCAGCAATGTGCGCCGACCTTTATGACGCAGCGTGCCAACACGTCGACCCTGTCAACAGATAAAGTGCGTTTAGTATTGGATTTATAGGCCGAGAGACAGTGGTGGTAATTCTTATTCACATTCTTAGTAAATGTCCGCTTGGCTAGCCACCAACAAGCTATGTCTACCTCAAAACAGCTGAGTAAATAGCAATATTCTGTTCCGTTAATGAAATAAAAAACTGGTCAAGTGCGAGTTGAACCTGCGCACTGAGGGTTCCGTACAGAATATTGATAGTTAAACTACTGAAAACCATAAATAATATGCACCGAACAAAGCTCTAATTAACGAAAGCGCCTGAATACCATTTTCGGTTGAGTTTTGCTCCGAGTCACTAGATGGCGTTACTGATACTTTAAAACGCACATCTCTCGAACAAAACAAGCTTATACTTTGCCCTCTAGTATCAGTAGTCCGATTGAGTAGTCCAACGATGCAGATGATTATAGATCATCTGACTACTGAGCCTTGTAGTCCGATTATTTACACATTTCGATCGACTTCCCGAAATAAGGAATGGATGCGGTAGTATTAACTTTATTTTTGCATATTTAGACTTGCATATTTATTTTTTCCAACAAGCTAAATTAACTCTATACCCTGTATCGCTTTCAACTGCAAAGCTAAGTTTGTAATCATAAAAAGACGGCTTTTGTGTGGGAGCCCAATTTTATTTTAATTTTATTTTCATTTTTAGTATCTGTTGTTATAGCGGCAACAGAAATATATCATGTGGCAAAATTTCAACTGTCTAACTATCACGGTGTCATCGGTGACAGACCGACGGATGGACGGACAGCGGAGTCTTAAGTAATAAGGTCCCGTTTTTACCCTTTGGTTACGGAATTCTAATAGGAGGCCTTATAATGACCTTATAATTAGATGAGATAAAAGCAAAGTGCGAAGACGCTGTAATTTTTTTAAAATTTTTCTACCGTTTAATTTTGATCACTATTA
Organism: Carcina quercana; assembly: GCA_910589575.2. NCBI lineage: Eukaryota > Metazoa > Arthropoda > Insecta > Lepidoptera > Depressariidae > Carcina > Carcina quercana. Next base: position 2,858,282 of record OU342451.1, on the reverse strand, counting down.
ATTTCCCGAGTCGAAACTGCCATCCTTGTCTTGAACAAATAAATATTTTGAAAAAAGTTTGCGGCGGAATTAGGCCAAAGCTTATAAATTGGCCTCACGTATATACTAACTTTACTAGGTCAAACCCCATATCAATAATAATAAAGTTTGGATAGGTCATGGCCGAGATGCTGCCATGTTGCCAAATGCAATGTTCATTTCACTTTCATTCAGATTTATAAAGAGAAAATGACCCATATGTAAGACTTACGCTTAGTGAAAGCAGTGGTTTAAAGTTATTTATTTAAATGTATTTAATCGTAGTCGCTTTGTAAAATTTTTGTTGTTGATAGATACATATAATCAATTCTGCAAAACCTCTAAACATGGGGAGCTGTTTTGTTAAATGCGACGCAATTACCATCCAGCTTGACAATGTTTAGTAAAACTGCCTATTAAGAGGGTACTGCACGGAATATTGTTAATTAAAGTCACTACTATTACGCGTTGAATTAGTCCAATACATAAATTAATTAATAAACAATACATCAAGGGTAGCGAACCTTTAAGTATCAACGTGCCATTTTTCAAAAGAATAGTTTAATGAGGTCATAGACGTGCCATCAAATAATTTTGACTTTCTGATTATTCGGAAAATAATAATAAATACTATATACTCAAAACTCTTAATTTACTACAAAAAATAGGAACATTCTGCAATGTTTCATATACGAGTATAAGCGTATAAAATATTTAATACGCGATCGCTAGTAATATTTAGACCACGTGGCCGCGTTCAAGGTGGCATTGTTTTGTAGCTGTCCCTACCCGAGCCCTATCCTACCCGAGCGCGTACGGTGAGACAGCATACACTGCGCGAAGTTATCCACCCGTTATTTGGATGTTTCGTAGTCCAGTGATCATTTGAAGGATACAGTATATTATGTAGCCATTTTTTCAGATGTCGGTGGTTTTTCCAAATTGTTCTAAATAGATTAATACTCTTGTAAAACAGGTTCAAAGTTGGGGCTTTTTCTTACCGAAAAATACAATACTTTGACTCTGGAAGTATATATTTAAACGAAAATCTGACTCACCACCGACACAGATATTTGTTTCTAGATTGTGTCTTGAAAATTTCATAGATTTTCATAGCTTAATACTCAAAATATGACTGGACTACGTTTGTATGGGCGCTTTGACACCAGCATACCCTCTTAACACTTTTTTTCGTAGTGCATAATGAATTTCGTGGACAGTGACGTGCCCAAAATATTGTGCCAATGGTTCACCATCCCTGAAATACATGCTGTTAAAGACATCTAGATTGATAGATTACGTTATGTATTCTTTATTAATAAGTATCAAATTTCAACAAGAGCATGCCCTTGTTCAAAGATCGAGGTAACCTAAATAACTCATTTCAATGTATTTAACTATTAAACTCATAGTAGTAGTGATTTGGATTTATAAATCTTATATAAATAAATGCGTGCTGCAGTTTCCACTGATTGAATTCCTGAAAATACGTTTGAGATGAATGCCGTAGAACCCCATTTTACATTTATAAAAGCGCCGCAAGAAAAGCTCTTGTTGGACAGAATAAAGACAATAAATGCGTTAAGTATATCAGCTGCGCTTCTAAATTTCAAGGACATAGGTTCAGATTTAATATGGGTGAACTGTCGGATTACCTCTCAGCATTTATGTCTTCCGTTACACAATTTACGAGCTGAAACTCTCCAAATTTTCAGCAATTGCGACGCGAAGCCTGTACGTCATAGAAAGTAACTTTTGGCGGAATGGAAAACGTAAAATGAAATGTTATCATGGTAGAAGGAAGGTGGAATTAGTTCCTGAAATTCAAACGCACTCTCTGAAATGAAGTCTGTAGAAGACCGAAATGCTGCCTATTTAGCTAGTCTAGCTGTCGCCTTAGCCAAATGCTAGAACACGTACAAAAAAGACCGGAAGTTTGCCCACATGTTCATGTTCAATATAATCTTATTAGTGTTACGGCACCAAAAGTATCTTCCCGAAATAGCGCTATCTGAAAATGCGCGTGAATCCCTCGCGCCAACCCAGTGTATACTTTATAGCTTTGCAGCTTTCAGTTCCCTGCGGCAGTTCGGCCGTAGCAGACGCGCCTAAAAACCTACCTCGTCTCAACCTCCAAACGAAACCTTTGTGTTGTTAAATTCAAAATATTGCCATTGGATGTCGTTTTGGAGTTTATGAAAGTGTTCATTTTGTAGTTTTTAGTGAGTGTAGTGAATTTATGTGTCGTTTATGTGATGTTTGGATTTTCGGAATGCGCTGAAGGTTTGTTTTGTTTTCGAGATACGTTAATGCAGTTCTGCAGTTTATGGTAATTTATGGTAGGGTAGGGTTCTTTGGTCTATATTTAAGACAACCTTAAATAAAAAATTGCCTTTATTGCTGCAATTTTCCCTTACAATTAGTATATACATGCCTACTTACTAAACACTTAATCTATTTTATTATTTGAACTATCGGCAACTGGATGTGTGTAGGACAGCTTGTCTGTCGACAAAGACTTCCTCTAAAGATTTCTACGTATTCCTGTCTCTTGCTACGGTCCATACCGGACCAGCCACTTTCTTGCCTTGTCTTGGAAGAAAGCGCCAAGAAGACAACCTTATCGTTTGTTAATATACTACTGACTGATATATCAACTACTTCATAGCAGCCTATTTGAATTCTTAAAAAAACGGTAAAATCGATTGATGTAAATATATAGTATGAGTTAGAGATAAACAATTTTGCATGCTGTAGATTATAGATAAATAGGACTGAAGCACCTAAATATTTTGTTAACACCTTTGTACAAAAACCCTATTTTCTGCAATAAAAAAGATTTTGATTTTGAGATTTTGATTGATTGATTTGTGTCTTATTTAAAATTTGTTTTATTTTGCATCTCTATTTTTAACAACGTTTCTTTGCTTTAAAATAATAATAAGTTATATTATTGAATAAGTCCACTGTAGGACATGTTTCCCTGATGGATCCCATATTTGGCTTATCATGAGGTTATTTGCCATTATTACCAAGCTTGGCGTAAGGGCGCAATTTTAATACATACGTAGATGCTCTCTGCAGCTTATCCTTAATTATCCTAGTCGGGATTACATGGACGGTTGTTCCTCATCTAAAGCCAGATCCTCAAGAGCACTGATAAAAATGTTATTTGCTGCGAGGACTAGTCGAAAAAAGCTAGCGGTAACATAATGACTTTAAAGTAATTGCCTATTTCATGCTCGACAAAGCAAAGGAAAATGAAGTAAAACTTGTGACGCTGAAAAGCTGCTACTAGTTCCTTGTAGTTGGTTACATCTATACCAATTTAAAGACTGGTATCACGCCCATTTATATCGGGTCAGTGCAGAAGTCAATCAATGCAATTACTTAAGCCGTTTCAGTCGTACTGACTTGAAATAACCTCACCGCTGCCGTGGCCTAGTAGATACACGCATGGACTTAATATCAAGAGGTTCAGGGTTTGATTCCAATGGAGGTACCTAGCTGTTGGTTAAGACTTTTTCTATGTCTCCCTGGCTACCACTATGCTACCTAAGTCTGTCATTAAACAGCACTGTTGTCCTGGTATGCAGAGACAGACCATCAATAGCTTCAGGCTTCTGGATGCGCACACTTGTCATCCAGCGGCACTGTCGTCATTTACTATTAGGAGAAATTTAGCTCAATTATCCAAGCAATGATACATTTAAAAAACTACATGAAGGCAATGCCGTGTCAGCACTGCCTTAGGTACTTTTAATTCAAAGTCACTGACCCAATGTCTATGTGATACCAAAACTGTTATTTTTAAATTAGTCTCTTACGTGTAATACTGACGCCATTAAACGAGTCGCAAGTTTGAAGTGGCAGTGGGCAGGGCACATTGCCCGTAAACACGGTTCTTGGGGCAAGGCGGTCCTAGAATGGAGACCTTGGGAGGAAAAACGTCCCCGAGGCAGACCACAGTTGCGTTGGAAAGACGACGTTAGGAAGGTTGCGTGAACAACTGGATGGAAGTGGCGCGGGACCGGGATAGATATATAGATAGAGATAGATAGGCGCAATCTGTAGGAGGCCTACACCAAACTGGTAGAGAATGCCTAGTAAGAAGAAGAGGAAGACGTGTAATAGATCATAACGCGTTCAAAAAGAACTAAAAACTGACTTCAACTGCCCTCAAAGTCTACAGCACTCATCCCCTAAAATGGTCAACTCTTAGAGGTAGAACTATCTGAGTACATAATTGGTTTTTGTTGATTTTCTCAAAAAATACTAAATCAATTACGGTAAAATTTATGTTGGACCACATCTGAAATATGCTCTACCAAACAAAGAAAGAATCATCAAAATCGATTCATAATTGGCGGAGTTATCGTGTACATACAAAAACATACAGTCGAATTGAGAAACTCCTCCTTTTTTGAAGTCAGTTGAAAAGTCACATCTGTCACATATTTTTATTATTTGTTAACAAAAATCTGGACTGACTACAAATAAGTCCAACCCAATTACTCAGTATCGATTATTACAATTTAAAGGCGTATAATTACAGATGAAGTACAGTATCCGTTGCTAAGATAAATCAAACCATCTCTACCCGCATGTTGGTTCAATCTGCCAATATTTATCTGTACCTCTAGGAACTATTATTAAGCTGTCTCTAGATATAGGTTCAATGTCTGAATAGCGTTTTACCATGGACTTCGTCTGCGTAGACTTCAGAAATACCATGGGAAATACTAGCTCGTTTAGGGTAAAATGTATCCAATGTTATTTTTCGGCAACTCAACTATGTCTAGACCAAAATTCAAGTCAATCTGACTCTCGTTACGAGATATATAAGACCTACCTATAAGATTATAAGACCCTTTTCGATATGGATTGCTTGACTTGCACTGAGATTTTCGAGTTCACTTACCAGTGTCAGAATCTACGATATATCAACGTCTTGGTTGATAGTAGGTCAAGTATCCTATAGGTTTAGATGCGGTTTAAACACATAAAAGTATATTTTTAGTGCAGTGACCTTAGAAGTTTGATTTTTCACAGATCCAAGGGATTGAAGGCTTGAGTGTTTGATATCAATTCCAACGTAATGCCTCCAATGCGTTCCTGATAAAAAGGGCCTTCACAGACAGATCCAATAATACAAAGTTGCCGTTGCAGACCATTTCCTTAAATTTCCTCTTAGTTTTCCCCAAGGCAAGACATAGGGTTTTCCTATCCTAAAGCCAAAACCACAAGGTCAAACTTCTATTATAGAACAGTAGAAATGGGTCCACAGGCGGTAAATATACAAGCGTAATTCCGTTAGTTTCATGAACACTTGAGCGGGGCTCCTTAATTAACTACGGAACTGCTACCTTAATTATACAGAGTGTTACAGAACTACCTCAAGCTGAGGTTACACGAGCAATTTTTTGGTACAAGAATTGTAGGTAAATCTGGTGCAATTATTGCAAGGAATTGTCACGCAAGTATTGCTTTTAATTGCTCCATATTGCTCAAAGTTGCCAGGTCATACCAGTCAATTGGATATCAAATACGATGTGGCGCAATATGAAGCAATATTCCTTTATACAACCTTGATAGGTAAGTAAGCAGTAAATTGTTTGATGAGGCTGTGACGTCACAATTGACAAAATATCGTACTATTGGGCAATTTGTTGTTGCAAGTTGAGAATCGAAGATAGTAGCCGGGATAAAGGTTAAATCATTAAGGACAATACCTAACAAACTCGCGGTGCTTAAGAGTTGCTATAACCACCTTTTGTTTCTATTAACAGACCAGCTTGATGGTACCATAAAACTGTCACTGAATGTGTGAACACAAAAACTGTCGCATGTGGTCTGTAGTGCAATTCACTAAGGACAAACCTAACAAACTCGCGGGTCGCGGATTTCTTAAGAGTTGCTATAACCACCTTTTGTTTCTATTAACAGACCAGCTTGATGGTACCATAAAACTGTCACTGAACTGGCATGTGGTCTGTAGTGCAATTCACTAAGGACAAACCTAACAAACTCGCGGGTCGCGGATTTCTTAAGAGTTGCTATAACCACCTTTTGTTTCTATTAACAGACCGGCTTGATGGCACCATAAAACTGTCACTGAACTCGCATGTGATCTGTAGGGCAATACACTAAGGACAAACCTAACAAACTCGCGGTTCGCGGATTTCTTAAGAGTTGCTATATACACCTTTTGCCTTTATTAACAGACCAGCTTGATGGTACCATAAAACTGTCACTGAACTCATATGTGGTCTGTAGTGCAATTCATGAAGGACAAACCGAACCTCGCGGGTCGCGGATTTATTAAGAGTTGCTATAACCACCTTTGATCACTATTAACAGACCAGCTTCATGGTACTTTAACATTACATTGACTTAGACTACTTAAATATTTCAGCTCTGGAATACCTGCGAGTGGCTATTATTCAGCTTGCTTTGACCTAACCTTACAAACATTGTAAGTTAAATAAAAGCTTGTATTCTTAAAAATACAACGCGCCTGTCTCGCGTCTTTGGAACCTTGATTTTTATATTTAAACCGTACAGTAAGAATGTAAAGTCTGTATGGGATTGAAGTATTTCCGTCTTGGAATTAGGTCGTCGAGTCTCGAACGGGACGCCAATCTTACAAGTCTCCATTGGGAACTACTAACACTTCGTGAATTATGGAGGATGCTTGCAAACTTCTCTAACGGCGTCTTCGTACAGATTTATTTTTACTTGTAGTTTTCATAGGGTTCTAAATTCAAATGGTTTCAGCCATCTTTAACCGCCTTCGTAGAGGTTTCGTTACGCAGGACTGTCAAAAATTGCCTCCGTGACGCGACGTGTCAAAATCACTTTGTGATACTTTTCTCGCAAGGAAAATGAAAGATGATTTCGTTCTTCAGAAGGCACGTTAGTCCATTGTTACCGTTTACTATCTACGACAGGTAGTAGCTACATGAGACATGTCAGAGGACTATAGCGGATCAACAACTCTGACAGCTAGGTTTGTGACATCGGTCATGGAACTTACCACCTACACGATGACAATCAGGTTGTGTTTCGGTAACACAGCCTCATTAAGTTTAGGCTTCTGGGTGCGCACGCTTTCCTTCCAACGGTCTACCAACAGGTGGTATGAAGGCCAAGTACAAACCAACTGTATACATAAAATCATGTCCCTGATTTCAAATAACAGTCTGTTACAGGCCCCGCCTATTTGCGTGCTTGCAGCAAATATTGGCGAGCTAGATAACGTGTGAGCATGCAAATAGTTCATTTTAGTAAAACCTTTACTCAATCGCACAATATGTGAATCGCAGAGTACGTGACAGTTATATAGAAGTATCGCTTCGCAAATACATTTAGAAAATAAATCTAGCATCGATAATGTAAGGAGTAATTTAGCTCGCGCTACCCTAAAATTGTATACACTCTATCAACCGCATAACACTTTGTTAGCCACTTCAGTTAACTGACTCGTCGAACTATGAGACTGATAGGCAACGATACGCTACTTAAGGAAAAGTACCAAAGCCTCGAACATAGGCGTCAGGTTGCCTGCCTTTCGGTATTTTATAGGATACATTTTGGAGAGTGTGCACAAGAGCTATTTTTGTTGATTCCACCTTCGCCGTTCAAGTACCGGTCAAACAGAAGAACGGCAGACCTTCACCCGTACACTGTAGATATTCCTACAGCTCGCACCAAGCGTTTCGCTTCCACATTTATCGTGCGTACAGCAAAAATATGGAATACACTACCGGTTTCCGTGTTCCCCGAAAATTACAACTTGGGAATCTTCAAAAGAAGAGTAAATAGGCACCTTCTAGACCAACACGTAACATCGTCGACCTCATCGTCACTTACCATCAGGTGAGATTGAGATCAAGTTTTGGTCTATCTTAAATAAATAAAATAAAAAACTATGTCAGCGACCTTAGTTTGTCTACTGATTTCCTCGCTCCGTATTTCACCACAAAGAGAAATTTCGAGCATAGCTCGTTCCATAGCTCGCTGAGTTTATTCGGATGACAGAACGGATGACGAATATACTACACGCACTGATTGACTTTTATCTTTAGATAGTGAGGTATTTTGGACGAGAAGATATGCCGTAACTTCCCGAACGCTTCCCAAGGCGAATAGTCGTAAAATATTTAGTGGCTTGGGTCCGGACAATACACTTATAGATACACCCTGGTACGGTCAAACATTTTACGATTATGTCTGCTCTGACCATTGTATTTACTATATCTAGAGGCTAGACCGTTTATGGCATTCTGGTAGACATTTTGTTGTGTATAGCCTGTTTCATTTATGATATTCTGTTGTAATTTTATTTAATCTGCTAAGTGCAAGGTCTGCTAAAGTGATTTGTAGGTTTAGGCCACTTCTGGAGCAAAACATTTCAATTTCGCGAGTTTGGTTCATGTGGACTTTATTGCAGAAAGTCTGTAGTAGTTGCATGTCCCTAAATTATACTATCAGTTCACCGTCTCGGCAATGTACGTGCTAAACGTCAATCATTGACACTGACGTGTAGCAACACATTGACACACGAGACAGTGTGAGTATGCACTACAAGTCTTTACAGGCGAATCGTCTTGATTGAAAAATGCCTGTATATCCTACTAATATTATAAGCAAATTATAAGTGTGAAAGTTTGGATGTTTGGATGTTTGTGTGTGACGCTTTCACGGAAAAACTACTGAATGGATTTGAATGAAACTTTACAATAACATAGCTTATACATCAGAATAACATATAGGCTATAATTTCTAGAGACATATTGTGTAAATTGTCCAAAATCACACTTATAATATTAGTGGGATTACATGGGCAATTTTGGCATAACAAAAACGCGTTGCCTAGCAACCGACCATAGAATATGTAAATTCGTATATACAAACTTTCGCGTTTATAATATTGGTGTGAAGACTATTTGAATGTACTACGTCAGATATTGAAATTTATTTTGTTTCTTTAAATTATTAGCCTACGTAACAGAATAAACACTATTTTGTACCTTATGCTGTATAATAATTTGTCATATACGTCACCTGTGCCTATCGAACAAGTAGAATACATCCTGAATTACACGCGGACAAAGTCGCGGGCGGAAGCTAGTTCTATATAAAAGCTAATGTTAGTACGTTAATACAGGGTTTTCTCTATCACCACCAACTCCGATCAACTTCCCGTTGGGGTAGTGTATACCCCTTAGTCTCCTGCTGAAAGTAAGGGAGTTTGGTCGCGATGGGTGTAAGTGGGTGGCAAAAATGTGAAAAATATATATCTGTCCTTGTCCGATTGACTTGAAGAAGTTCACATGAGAACTTATGGAAAGTTCAGAAAATTTCTGTAATGATCTAGAAAGATAACATTTACGGTTATGCGAAAATAAATGTCCACCCGTGTGAAGCCGGGGCGGGCCGCTAGTTAAGTATAGTTTTAATATGCATATATGTAATATTTTGACGTGCCGAGTGTAATGTTCATATTATAAGGCCAATAAAGTGAATCTTGAATCTCGTTCTACAATCAGTTTTAGGAAGTACATACGATTATCAACACCGTTTCCTTACTCATAAGTGGATCGTGCGTAAAATTTCCCAGCTCGTATAACACGATATATTTCAAACCTTCACCTGTTTCATATCTCACGTTGCGGACCTTCGTGCACGGTCTGACATTAATCTTTACAACAACTCTTATAATCTTGTATTTGTATAAAAACCTACGTATATACGTATATTTGGGAAGAATCCTTTGCGTACAAGAATATTCCCCAAATGGACCCACGGGCCACTATAGCATTTCATACAAACTTCAATTCTATTTTGACTAGATTACTTTCTCTGTTAATAAGAACACTAAGCCAATTTGAGGCTTTTACTTTATGAGACTTTCCCCAGTTTGTTTAGGACATTGCAGGCTGAACCACCTGACTGTCTGAACAGTAAGATGATTCAGTGCTTCAGAAGGCACGTTAAGCCGATCCACCTCCATCAAGGTTTCATACAAAATTTCTGTTGCCATAATCTTTTAGAATATAATAGCTGGATTTATGTAGTGACTATCTAAAAATAGAACATCAGATTGTGATGTCGCGAAATGAGTATCATTAACATACAACTTCATAATAATAACAATTTTCATTTTAAACGCTTTTTTACGATTTCGATATGAACCATTAGCTACGTAACTGCTATTGTAGATAACTATAAAGTTGTAAATTAATGATATTTATTTCGCGATTTCGTGTACTATTTTTAGGTAATTACTTATCAAAGCCAGCTATTTTATTTTAAAATATTAGGTCAACAGAAATTTAGTATGGAAGCATTAGGGGATGGATAACGTTAAGCCGTTGTTACCGGCTACTATCTACGACAGGTAGTAGCTACATGAGCCATGTCAGAGGACCATGGTGGCATCAACCGCATTGACAACCAGAGTTTGTAAGGTTGGTCATCGATCTCAGATCCTACGCGATAAGAAAGAAGGAAAAGTTTTTATTTTAATCAATTTTTTAAAAACTTCAAGATGTCACTGGCCGGTTACAAACAAAACACACAAGTAAATGCGTCCAAAAAGAACTGTAAACCTACTTCAATTGCCTTAAAAGTCTACTTTTACTAAGGTAAATTTAAGATGTGATGGTTGCCGTTGTCAGAACTGGACCACCTTTCAGATAAAAAAATCATCCAAATCGGTTCACCCAGTCAAAAGTTCTGAGGTAACAAACATTAAAAAATATACCCTTCTAATTGATAATCTCCTCGTTTTTTGAAGTCAGTTAAAAATAAATTTATAAATGTCTGTCTGAGGGAAGATAAGGTTCAAAGTTAACAGCTGATGTTCTTCTATTCTAGGTAGTTATCTAATAATCTGTGACATAGTGCATATCTGCTTCATACAGTGTCCCTTTGAGTAGAGATGAACATATACGTAAGATTTTAAAATTAATGTCATAACAATTTTTTATGCGTCCTTCAGTGAGCTTATACAAAGTGCTTTAATATTCCGTGATATGTCCGCCCTTGCGAACTCATCGCCACCAAATTCCCGGACTTCCCCGGAGCATGTGTCGACATGGCTGCATTGTGACGTCGTTATGTGCGGGCGGCACCGCACCGCTGTAGCAAAATAAAATGTGCGCACATACAGTTGCACCGGTTTATTATTTACTAGCTTTCCCGCGATTTAGTTGTGGTTAAAGAGATTTATTCTCAAAAGAAAATTACATTTTCACTTAATGAGAAAACTAAAAACTATAATATAACACAATTTTGCACAGAAAACATGCGGTCATGATAATTATGAGATTGTACATATTTTCTACAGTATAGTTGTAAAATAAAATCAAAAAGACTTTACTCATAAAAAATATGCAAAAATATTTTTTTACAATAATAGCAAATAATGAATACTCGTATTAGTGGGTAGGTACAACAAAATAAACAAGCCGTACAATAAAAAGCGCGGGCATTGCAAAGCAGCGGCCAGTTAAACAGGGTCGGATTGAGAGCTACGAGGTAATGTAAGTTTTAAGTATTTTTTTGAAAATATTTAAATTTTAAATTTAGATTTTTTGTGATTTTTTTGGCGTAGACATCAGGAATTACACAGTAACGACTTGTCCGATCGGGACAAAAAGTAGCCCATGGCCTTTTCCAGGCTTTCAACTATCACTATACATAAAATCTAGTCATTCTAACTGTCTGTTGTGCTCTCCGTTAGGATGCAGAGCATAGATTCCCAACCTTTTATGGACTACCGCCTACCCCTTTACAAATAGGTAATTGTATCAATTCTATATGTCTATTTCTCTCTCTCTCTCTCTCTCTAATCGTGCTCTTCGTGGTCGTGGCAAAGGGTCGTGATTATTATTTAATTAAAACTAAAAAATATGTTATAATAAAAACATTATTCAGACAAATGCCATACAAATTGTTAGAAAAAAAAACGCCTCTTGCCTTTGGACCCGCTTTCGCCTACGAAAAGCTCTAGAACCCACTAGGTAGCGGTATGTTGAGGAAGGACAAATAAATTTTCGCGTTTATAAAAACAGTATGCATGTCTATACCTATTTAATCGACGACATGTAATCGGAAGTACATTTCACCGACAAATCTAAGGAACATACGGCCATAAATACAAACTTGAGTGCGCTACAGCACTAAAGACGAAACTTGTATTAATGCTTTTTTAATTTATGATGGGTTCTGACTTGGCCTTCATCTCACCTGATGGTAAGTGTGCGCACCTAGAAGCCTCAACCTGAGTGAGGCGCCTCAATGAGACGCTAGCTCTGATATATATACCGGATAACAACAGTGCTATTTACACTGCTGTTTAGCGGCAGGCGTGGGTAACATGTCAGCTAGCCAGGCGGACACAGAAAATGGCATACCACCAACCAAACCGATAGACTGGACCCCCACTGGAAATGGAACCCGGGTCCTCTCTGCGCGAAATGTTGCAGCATCGCAACTCCCAATTGTTAGAAAACTTCTTGTTACAAAGTATTGCAAAAGTTAACTACAGTTGCACGTCTTCAATTTGTGAAACAAAGTTAATTAACAGATTGCTACACGATTAACAAATTATAATACCAAGGATTCGACCAAATTCGAAGTTACTGAAATCCCTACTCCCTACTAATATTATAAATGCGAAAGTAACTCTGTCTGTCTGTTATGCTTTCCCGCTTAAACCTCTCAATCGATTTTGATGAAATTTGGCACAGACAATCTTTAGACCCTGAGAAAGGACATGGGCTACTTTTTAATGCGAAAAAAGGGTTTTAAGGGTTTGTTATGACGTAGTTCTCGCGGGATAAAACCTAAAGTCCACGCGGGCGAAGCCGCGGGCAGAAGCTAGTATGCCTATATATAAAAACTTTTTTAATTTACTCAACTTGATTGACATTTTTCCGACCTACACTCCTACTATACGCAATATTGTTTTCTATGCCGAATGAATGGATGAATAAAAGATTGATCGTGCTTCGTTTCGTCGAGCTGGGTTTGTAATTCTGTGGCAGTTTAATTTTGCAGCGTATTAGAAGTCTTCTGTGTAGGTTGTAAGGTATATGATCGACCTAACAAACCCTAGTTGCCAGAATTGTTGATCCGCCATAGTCCTCTGATAAGGCTCATGTTGCTACTACCTGTCGTAGATAGTCTTTGCTTGGTAAATTGTTTTGTATGGGAAAAATAGACAATTAATTAACGAAAGCTATGTAAATGTGTATACCGTCGGGGTAGTCCCAAACTAACCGGAGGTTTCCACATCTCTAAAACTTTGCAATGGTTTTAAAAATAAATGCCGGTCCTTGCCCCCGGGACGTCCCAAATGTGTACCGCTTTACATTTGCGTGTATGTCTCCGCATCGAAATTCCGAGGATATCTCGTTCCATTACTCGTTGAATGACGTTGAGCTTGTTTATTTGTCCCACAGTAAAGGACCACGTTACGGTTCCGTATGTCTTCACTGGCAACACGCACTGATTAAAGAGCTCTTGCCAGTTGTGATAGTATAGGAAAAGCTTTCGAGTTTCGTTTTTTACAATGGTAATCTGTCATTTTATAGTTCTAATAAAAATTTTGGAAATTATCTACGTGATGAGGAAATCCGTATACGAACGAAGGTCACCGACATAGCTCGACGAGTTAGTGAGCTGAAGTGGCAATGGGCAGGCCACATCCCTCGAAGAACCGATAACCGGTGGGGAGTAAAGGTTCTCGAGTGGCGACCACGTACCGGGAAACGTCTACCAGGCCGTCTCCTTACTAGATGGATCGACGACCTGGTTAGAGTCGCTAGGAGTCGCTGGATGCAGGTGGCTAGGGGCTGGTCGATGTGGCGTACCATGAGGGAGGCCTATGTCCAGCTGTGGACGTTTCCCGGCTGATGATGATGATGAATAAAAATATATGCATAAACCATATGTAGTGACGAGTTTAAATTATTTCGCTGAGGGAATACAACCACAAAAATTTTAACGTGTATATCTACTAGTTCAAAGAATGTATTTAAATCAGCTTGGACCAACATCTCTCTCCCAACCCTGGCTTCGGTTAGTCCTGAAGGTTTTCCCCACAGATTTCCGATGCGTGGTTGCTCTTATTAGTTTTCCAAATACATTAATCACGAAACCTTCATTTTTCCTGTCGGTTGAACAATTGTTTAGTGGTTCAGAAGCCCTAAGGGTGTGGTACAACTGAATGTTTTTAAAGTCAGACATTTTTTTCGGGAACAGTGTTACTTTTTTGTTCAATCGTAAAAAAATGCTATCAGGAGTTATTGTGTGTTAAAGTGGTGTGATATAATGCAAAAATGTCACGGGTGACATTCTGTTTATGATTCCTTAAAAATTTGAATACTTCGCAGAGTTATTAGCAGTGGATATCTATGTATTTTTTTGGATCCTGGAACCAAGTCTGACCATTTCTAGTCAAGAAATCAAAACTCCCTCGAGATCGTGCTCATTTTGATGTGAATAAAGGAACTCTTTGAATGCATTTTTCGCAAAAGCTTGTTTATTTTTTTAAACATGTGGATACTTATTATTAGTTTATAGATACTCATAAGTAACATTATTTATTTATATACCATATACTGTTAGTCTTCCTAAAAATTATAAAATATAATAACATATTTTATAGAACAAAGAAAAGCACAAAAAAGCGCGCACACCCGGTTGTCTCAACCTAAAGACGCACGGCTCTGCTAGCTTTTATACCGAAACACAACATCTTTATACAGCTGAATCAAACTTGTATGAAAGTATTTACTAACGATATCATATATGTTACCACACCCCTCGCCCGCCCGCCCTAATCTGCCACCGTAATGAAGAAACGAGTGTCGTACAAACTGTCTGCCCTAGTTTAGGAGGGCATTGAACTGATACTATTTCTTCTAGCAAATAGTCTTGGTAGTTTTTCTATTGCTACGAAAGTGAATGTGAAATTGTTATTTTTCCTGTTTTTCTTCCCGTTGTCATGTCACTGAAATGAGGATAGAATGCTAGTTTCGTTTCACAGCTTTTTTTATTCTCTAAGCGTAACTAACCCTATCACTAAGTTTCCGGTAAATTATTAAATTTTAGCAATAATTAGCTAAAAAGCTTCTGAAAAAAAATTCGATGCTTTTAATTTTTGTCGTGCACATAAACACAAATTTTCCATTTTCTATGCGTCAAACCAAACAAAAAAAACACAAGTTTTAAACTTATTATTTTTTATTTAGTTCCTTCCCGTAATCTAATATGAACCAATCATTGCTTCAGAAAATTCATCATAGTATCATTGTGCGTAAAAAATTGACGCGTCTGATACTTGTAATGCAATACCTACATGTTTTCATACTTATTCTAAACACGTATTGAGCTACTACGAATTTCGTAGCGCATTGCTACATTCTAGCTACGCTCAATCATGCGCTACGACACACGTAGCCTTTCGTAGAGCTACAATTTAGCGATGTCCGAGATTGAAATTATTATGTTATGAGATGTTTCTAAGGTTTAGTTGGTTTGTAATACATCGAATGAAGCTTTTCGGACTCGAATTATTTAGAACATATATACACGTCTGAAATAATGACATCGGTTTAGAACGGATTCCCCTGACTGACTGATTTACTTACCAAAGCATAGCCTAAACCACTCGGGTTAGAAATTTGAAATTTGGAAAATCGTTCTCTTTTATAGTTTACCAATAAAGATTTACAAAAAACTCCAAGCAGTTGGAATTGAGTGAAACTTTTTTATGGAAAAAATTGCTTGAAAATTTAAACATGACTATCAGAAGATTTGCTACGACTACTTATTTAACTTATCGACGAGAAATACGATCAAAATGGTCATTTATTTTTATCATCTAACTGTAAAGTGATGATAAGGCCCCAATGGAAGCGCGCTGAACCTAAGACCCAAACTGATGAGACGCCTATATTATTTTTCATTAACAAAATAAAACAGATAATTTATACAGCTGTTTGAAGATTGAGATGGCATGGTGGTACCTACATAGTCGCTAACCAGAGAACAAGTTTTTTTACCACCAACAAGTATACGAGTACATATAGCCGATACATAGGCCCGGGACTCGAATCCGAGACTTTACGAATCCAAGAGTGTACCCACGCTACAAAGGCGGACTTTAATTTTAAAATCGACCTGGCTTAACATACTCGTATTTTATGCCCTACTCAAATATTGTCAAAAATGTGCCAAAGTTGATCTTGTTAGGCCTCTGTAAATATTGATAAAAGGGCATCGTTCCGATATCAAATTTCGAGATTTCTGAACAGTTTACTAGATTCACAATTCACAAGTCAATAATGTGTCTCCGTGGCCTCATGTCTATGTGGCCTAAATGTTAGAATAACAATCTGCAGGTCCCGGGTTCGATTCCCATTGGGGCTAGGGCATTTTCTATGTCCGCCTGGGTAGCTACCACCATGTCCCTTAAGTGCCGACAAACGGTAGCAGAGCCAGCGCCTTATTATCTTGTGGCTTCTGGGCGCGCACGCTTCCAATCCAACGGCCTTATCGTCACTTACCATCAGGTGAGATGAAGGCCGTGCAAGCCCATGTCGAGGAAATCCCGGTAGACTTTAAGAAAGTAAATGTAAGAAAGTAAAATGTCACTCCAAATGCAAATTAAGGTCAGTTTCTCTTCTAACCGAATTAAATATTTACTAGCTGATGCCCGCAAATTCATCCGCTTAGAATTCAAACATAATTAGGTAGTGGCCTCTAACTGGAACTGGACTTCAGAAATTATCCCGCGGGAACGACTTGTTCCATCGGTTTAAATTGTGTAACATCATTTTCTGGCCCTTTAGTTACTCCCTTCCTGTAAAAGAAAATGAAGTTATTCTGATGCTTCGTTACGATGCAAAGGAAATACTAACAAACAGGTAGTATGGATTCATCAACAAAATAGATTGTATAGGTAAACCGTTTAAGAGGCTATGCTGTTGTCAAAGCGCCCATACAAACGTAGTCCAGTCATATTTTGAGTATTAAGCTATGAAAATCTATGAAATTTTCAAGACACAATCTAGAAACAAATATCTGTGTCGGTGGTGAGTCAGATTTTCGTTTAAATATATACTTCCAGAGTTACACGGCGTCAAAGTATTGTATTTTTCGGTAGTAAAAAGCCCCAACTTTGAACCTGATTTACAAGAGTATGAATCAATTTAGAACAATTTGGAAAAACCACCGACATCTGAAATTTCATTAGTATACTGTATTAAAAAAATGGTTACATAATATACTGTATCCTTCAAATGATCCCTGGACTACGAAACATCCAAATAACGGGTGGATAACATCGCATAATGTATGCTGTCTCACCGTACGCGCTCGGGTAGGATAGGGCTCGGAGAGGGACAGCTACAAAACAATTTGACCTTGAAACCGACCACGTGGTCTTACCAACATAGCCTCTTAAATGAGTCCTCGCCCGCGCGGTACATGGGCGCTACAGGGGGTAGGGACAAGCGTGCCTGCCGCCCGCTCCTCTCTCGAACCCCTTTGTCGCCATACCCCCGCGCCCCTGTACCGCGCGGACGAGGACTCATTGAAGCGGTCAGTCTATAAATACTGGTGGTTTAATTCGGAGCTATTTCTGATATCATCTTTAACATCCACAGTAACATTATCTCAGTGTATTTTTTCTCTCGCTCCGAAAAACTGAAAACATCTCAAGTAGCTACTTTTTGTTGTTGACAGATAGTCATCAAAAACACATTTTTAGCTTTTCTGTTCATAACATCGTGTAAGCGTACCCTCTCACTATGCAAAAACGACCGTAAAATATCGAAGCCCACTCGTCTTCCCAGACTTACTGGCTCCGAGAGCTATGGGTATAGTCTGAACAGTAAATCGTGGGAGATCACTTGGTTTCAAACATTTGTAAATAAGCAATGTAATTTGTAGCCGTAGCCTTTATTTCGCTCTTCCTTTTTTGGGGTACCATACCTAATATCCCTATAACTAAGCCTCCGCTCTCTATCCGTCCGTCCGTTAGTCACAAAGCTAGATTTTGTTGTTTTTAACCGCTTCCGTGGCCTAATTTTTACAGGCTTGGGTTGACAATCCGAAGGTCCCGGGTTTGATTCCTAGTGGATCCTATCAGTATGGTTTGATTGGTAGATTTTTTTGGAATTTTTATGATTATGGCTAGCTACCACCAAGTCTGCCGCCAAATGTGTGTAAACAGCACTGTTATGTTCAGGCATGAAAGGCAGAGCCAGCTCCTCATTATCTTGAGGCTTCTCGATGCGCACGCTTACCACCCAAAGGCCTTATCGTCACTTACCATCAGGAGCTCTATTTTTGATTCGCTCCTCGCGCCGCGAGCGCTCGTTTTCTACTGATTTTCGTTCGACTTACGAAATTTGGAATTTTTGAATCGCTCTTCTGCAACGAGTGGTCGGGACCACTCTTTGCGGAGGCGAGCGATAGACTAAACGCCATCGTCGAACACTGACATTACCACTTATTGACATTGAACTTCTATGTACTTTGCATTCCGTTTTACTTGCATGAATTACCGGTTTTATTTTTCTGCATAAAACGGATAAAATTAAACATTTAAAGTTATATCGGCAACACCTGAGGCGAATGATTCAAAAATACGGTCAAACCTGTTTTCATGCGACTTGTAGTCGATCGTGACTTAAGTCGTGTGCGACGAAGCTATGTCCCACGAGCGAATCAAAAATAGAGCCCCAGGTTAGATAAAGGACAAATGCAAACCCATAAAAAAATACGTAAAACATATATTTTGAACCGTAATAGGTAAACACTTGAAATTTTCGTTACATTTTCCGATGTTCTATCTTTAGGCAATTACAAGATTATGGTAGAAGAATTGGACCGCATTAGAAACGAAGTGATCCGTCAGAGAAATAAAATGGCCGACATAGCTCTTGAAAGACGACTTACGTAGCGTAGCCCGTCGTGAATGGATGCGGAGAGCAGAGGACTGAATTGAGTGACGCACTCTAGGTGAGGCCTATATCCAGTAGTGGACTGCCGCAGGCTGTACATTCATGATGATGATGATGAAAGGAATTTTTGTATGAACCTGAAATTATTCCCGCTAAATTATTTATTTTTGTACGAACCTCAACTATTTCAGGCTGAGTGTACAAGTGCCAAGTAGATCGATACTCTGCTAAACGACGAAGTCCCGACAACGAGCATCATCCCTAACCGTTTTTCTCAACCGCTAAGGCTTTTATCCTAAATGGATGCCAAGAAGAAAGTTCTTACGACACTTTTTGTCAATCTCGCATATATTGATATATTCTACGCGGCTATTCCAAAGTAAAGTAAAGTCATACTTACTTATAAATGCGAAAGTGTGTTAGTTTGTTACTTCTTGGTTAATCAACGGCACTGCCAATCGTGATTAAATTTGATACGCAAGTAGGCTATGGCATGGAGGAGGGACTCACTTCTTCCACAGTCTCTTTCTCGTCTCTCTCTCAGTCTTTGATACCGGAACACAACAGTGCTATTAACATTTCTATATCTCCGCCAATTATGAATCAATTTTGAGGATTCTTTTTTTATGTTTAGTAAATCATACTTCAGGTGGTCCCATAGAAATTTTATCGAAATTGAACAAGCTCTTTTTGAGAATATCAACAAAAACGAAATGTATACGCAGATAGATCTACCTTTAAGGGTACATATTTTAGATAATTAATGCTGTAAACTTTTAGGGCAGTTGAAATCGGTTCCAGTTCTTTTTTAACACGTTTATCTTTTTAGTTGTGTAAATAAATGTCTCTTTTGATTCTTGGCGCGAACTTGTAAAATTGTGGTTCATTGCAATTTTATTAATTCGTTAATAATACTGTTATGTGTGTTTTTTGTGGTATAATGGTGTGATATAGTGCAAAAAGTGTCACGGACAGTGTTATAGTATCAATTACGCAAAATTGCGAGGGTTTCGACGCGATCCGAAGAGTTTATCATGTCGAGTACATTCGGCATATGGATTCTTTCGGATAATGTTGAAACCAAGGCTGGCCTTTGAAGTTCTCGTCAAGAATCCAAATTAAGCGATAAAATGTACACATTATACATTTTATTGAGAAAGCTGAAGAAATGGCTTCGGCATAGTTTATAACCTCAAAATTTGTTCACCTAATTTTACTCGTCATTGGCTAGATAACCACTGGTTAAAGCCATTATTTTAAAAAAAAAAGTCTCTTTTGACGTGTTATCTGTGGTCTGCGTCTAGCGGATTTGTGTGTGGCTATCTTATTATCACGATAAAGCTTTCCAGTATAACAGTTTTTGAACACCAGAAAACATTTATAAGGTGATAATTTTCCGAACTGCGCGTAACCATGCGAAGCTTTTCCTAAGTAGGTGATTTACGTAAATGTCGGTATTGTATCAACAAGTGGTGATTTATTGTAATGGCTATAAGAACCAGCTCGACTTATTCTGTAATAAAACGTTTTAATGTGGCAGGGATATTTATTATAACAGTTGAAACGAATGAATTTCTTATTAGAATCGTAACTGACTCGCCTTTCTTCGCATGCTATGATAATTATAATTATTAATTTGTTAAGTTGATAAATGTAATAAGTGCTTTGTCCCACACATTCGCATGTGTAGAATTTTTTTATTTATTAACCTTTTGGTATAAAAAAATCCTAAAATGTGTCGAACGATTTTTTTTTAAATTTACGTCGCATTAAATTACCCTTGTTGAAATAAATAATACCTAGAACTGACAAAACAACGTCTTAAGTCTTATTCTAAACCTAAACATTTCAAAAATATGCGTGCGGAACTGTAAAAAGAACCAGAGTACATTCTACGATTCCACGACGAAAAGGGTGAAACCACGGATTTGTAAAGAATATACGGATTCAACTTCGTCTTATAATGCGTGAGGTACAAAAAAATATAAACACACGTTTAATTGACAATGATGTGCGCTGCATGTTGACGGCCGAATGTCTGACGTTTGGTTTACATTTGTTGTGTGTACAAGTGTCTGACCTAGTTGCTTCATACGTATTCAGTTGAACACGAACCTCTGACTGTTATCTGTGAGCTAGAACATAAATATTTAGAAACTGAGATTCGTTATTTTTAGGATTTCGTACCCAAAGGGTAACCAACGGAACCATATTACTAAGACTTCGCTGTCCGTCTGTCTGTCTGTTCGTCTGTCACCAGGCTGTACCTCATGAACCGTGATAGACATTTCAATTTTTTTTCAGATGATGTATTTCTGTTGACGCTGTAACAACAAATACTAAAAAAAAGAATAAAATAAATATTGAAGGGGGCTCCCATACAACAACCGTCATATTTTTGCTTGTTTTTGCTCGATATTAATAACGACAACAGGCAGATGCTTGAACTATTCACAGAATATTTATTTATATCTTTACTTTACAAATAAATAGTTAAATTAAAATAAAACAAATATTTAAGGTGGGCTCCCATACAACAAACGAGATTTTTGTGTCGTTTTTATAGATATAGATTATAGATAATGGTACGGAATCTTTCATTCGTGATTCCGACTCACACTTGGCTAGATTGCTGGCTTATTTATAAAAACTTTTTTTGTGTCATGATTTCAAAAATATTTCAACGGGACTTTGAACAAAATTGGGACTTTATAGTTTTTTACTGGTATCACCGTGGGGAGGCGAACGAGTTGACAGCAAGCGGAGAGTATAAAACAGGCCACGCCTGGGGCTCTATTTTTGATTCGCTCGTGTGACATAGCTTCGTCGCACACGACTTAAGTCACGATCGACTACAAGTCGCATGAAAACAGGTTTGACCGTATTTTTGAATCATTCGCCTCAGGTGTTGCAAATATGACTTAAAATGTTTAATTTTATCTGTTTTACGCAAAAAAAAAAAACTGGTAATTAATGCAAGGAAGACAAAACCCAAAGTTCATAGAACAGTTCCTACTGTCAATGTTAATAAGTGGTAATGTCAGTGTTGGACGATGACGTTTAGTCTATCGCTCGCCTCCGCAAAGAGTGGTCCCGACCACTCGTTGCAGAAGAGAGATTCAAAAATACCAAATTTCATAAGTCGAACGAAAATCAGTAGAAATCGAGCGCTCGTGGCGCGTAGAGTGAATCAAAAATAGAGCTCCTGGTCGGCACGGGCATTCAGGCTTCGGATAAGGTTGTAATATCATCCTGCTGTGATATCATCCAAAAGCTGGGAGGGGCTCTCTGTCTCCACAAACAGGGTTCTCTCTGTCCTCTCAAGCTGGTTTATGGCAAATAACTTGTTGATAAATACGAGTAAAACTAAAGTTATGACGTTTAAAACTACAACAAGAAACAAAGACAAATTAATCGCAAACCTGAATGGAGAGCAAATTGATATGGTGGAGGAAGCTAGATTTCTCGGGGTGACAATAGACTCGCACCTAAACTGGAAGAAAGAACTAAGCGCAATCGAGAACTCAATTAGCTCAGCTTGTTATGCTCTGAGAAGTCTACGAAACGAACCGAGTTTGTCGCAATTAAAGAACGTATACTATGCCCTTGTAGAGTCCAAGTTGCGGTACAGTATAAAATGTTGGGGTGCTAGCTATAACTACAATACTCATAAAGCGTTTGTAGCTCAAAAAAGAGCAATAAGAACAATGGTCAAAATCCCACAAACACAGTCCTGCAAACCGTATTTCAAAGAACTAAAAATTCTAACAGTTCCCAGCCTGTACCTAATGGTCCTGCTATGTGGGCTTCATAAAAATATGAGTATGTTTGAAACAAACGAGGACAAATTAAATAGACATATGACTCGCAATAAAAATCTGAAACATAAAGACTGCCCGACATTAAATGTGTCGCACCACTGCGCGCGGCTCCAAGCTGTGCGTCTGTTCAATCAGCTCTCCGCAGATATGACACGTACAGAGAGTCACACGCTCTTCAAATCGGGACTCCGGCGTCTATTGTTGGAGAAGTGTTACTACAGTTTAGATGAATTTGTATCCGACAAAACAAAGTGACACGACTTTTGATATCTCCAATTGTTTGTTTTTAAATATGAGAATATTTTAATCTTTTTGTGTGTGTGTGTTTGATATATTATTTTGTAAAAAATTGACATTAATAATTAATCTTATCTTATTTTATTTTATGTTAGATATAGGAATGTCACATTCATTTTTTGTTATTGACGAAATAAACTATGAAACTATGTAAACAGTTGGTTAGGGCGAAGCCCTGCCCGTTTTAAAACTCAAGTAATTTAAAATGTACTAGACTTAGAAAATTATGTATACTTATAGAATTTTATATCTGTGAAGTTCCGTCGAAGTTAAATAAACAATAAGAAGACGAAATGGACGTATTACTACACTTGTGTGTTTTACTTAAGCACTAGACCTACGTAACGTTGTTTAAAATGTATTTACCAAATGTTTATTTCGTTGTTTCAGCAATGCTTGTCAAGAGGATTGACGCAGTAGAATCAAGCAACAGTTGAGACTGCTGTAAACAGAAAACAAAATGGCGGAAGCGGAAGGGGGAGCGAGCGAGCAGGATGATGTTTCATTCTTGCGTACGGTAAGTCAAAAACATTTTTAAATAATTTTATAGTGGTTTAGTGTCTGACCTAGTTCCTTCATACATGTGTAGTGGAACACGCTGGATTTTACGATCTCTGTGCTTCTCAACCGCTATTCAGAAATTATTTAACTGAATATAAACTTTTTACTTAAACCAATCACGCATTGACGGCATCTTTTTTTTTTTTGGTTAAGTGTTGCCTGTTTACAGCGTATTTGATGTTATTGACCAACAAGTAAACGCGTTCAAAAAGAACTAGAAACCGACTTCCTTCAACTGCCCTAAAAATGTACTTTTATTAAGGTAATGCTTGTAAGTCAGGTGTCTAATACACACTTAGCATTCCCTATCTCAAAAAGTACTGAGCCGATTTCGATGAAACTTGCAGTCTTTTCTAATTTGAACCATACCTAGCTCAACAAAAAAAGAATTAGTTAAATCGAACTTGTAGTTCCGGAGATATGTGAGGACAAACATACATATATACAAACATACACTATTGAAATTTGTCACACTTGTTTAGAAGCTGATATAGACTAACATTTACGAAAACTGGGTAGTTCTGGAAATAAGTTGATAGCCTCATTTTTTGAAGTCGGTAAAAAACAAACTAAACCAGAATATTCGTAAATTGTTGTATTTGCTAATGACGTTTTATGGAAGGTGGCTTTTCAAGCGGTAATGTCGGCTTCCTCACCAAACGGAATTCGTTATTACTTTTACAAAAGCGTTTTCCGTTAACTTACCGGTGTGACCTTGGCGTGCGCAATCACAGTATACCTAGATACCTAGGTCTAGATTAATTAGGTCTCACAGTAGCACAAGGTCTTTAGTCTGTTAGTAGTAGATGAGTTGCTTTAGGGACCGCATACCTAGACTGAAGGTATATACTTTATGAATATGTACTTATACAAGGGAATGAAAAATTAATTTTAAATAACTTTTTATAGTTTTGATATACGCAGTGTCACTCTCACAGTAAATACGAATCTAACGACACCTCTCAGGCTAAAATCCATCGAGCCGTTCAGGCCTGGCGCTCTATTGAGATAACCTTGAAGTTACTTTTTAGGGTTCCCTACCCAAAGAGTAAAAACGGGACCCTATTACTAAGACTTCGCTGTCCGTCAGTCTGTCACCAGGCTGTATCTCATGAACTGTAATAGTTAGACAGTTGAAATTTTCACAGATGATGTATTTCTGTTACCGCTATAACAACAAATAAAAAAAAACAGAAAAAAATATATTTAAAGGGGCTCCCATACACAAGCGTTGTTTTTTTAGACGTGCAATGTAACATTCTACTAGCGCCATCTAGTGTCGTACTCGTCTACTACTGCTACTGCAAAACTAAATTGATAACGAAAATCGACGCGCATTCGTTAGAGGATTGTTCGGTGCATATTATTATTGATGGTTTACCGTATTAAACATCCAAATTCTGCACGGAACCCTTCGTGCGCGAGTCCGTCTCGCACTTGGGCAATTTTTTTAGACTTCCTCAGACGAACTTACTTTGTTCCCAAACCGATTTAAACAACAAACAAGTTAACGCTGTCTACGTTCTCTCGTTATGTGCCTTCGTAAGCGATGTAACGTAAGTCGAAGTTCTAAATCCCCTCGGAAGTTACCCATGTAAAGTTGTTATAGCTAGGTTCCCGACAACAACTGAGCCAACGGGATCCAATTACTAGGCTATTTCATAATAAATAAGGGTTAAACTACTGATATCAAATTATAAATTATTACACAATTTCTTATAATACACACTTCTATATCCCTACCTCTAGCATAAATACCAACCTCTAACACATTTACAAACATTACATTAATCTTTTACTTACATTGCATTTACTTACATAAATATTCATAAATATATACAATTTATCTAACTGCATCTCATTCATCATCACTCATGCATCAACTAAAAATTAGTTTCTATTTAATTAGTATAACAGTGTTAATGAATATTTCTGAGCCTGTCTGAAAATCAGCGCTGCAGCTACTGCTGCCGCATATGCTGAGACAGGTCCATTTCGGCGTTGCAGTGCAGCAGAGCAAATTTAAAATTAATGTATTGAACTGTACTGTAATCTGTATGCCGAATAAACTAATTCTATTCTATTCTATATACGAATTAAGAAGGTACTGCACGAAAGATTGTAAATTAAAGTCACTGCTACTATACGCTGACCTGATCCGGACCCTAACGGGGCTCCGCAAGCTAAACAAACACCTCAGCCATATGGGCCTGAGCGACAATAGAGCTTGCAGATTTTGTAAGGAGGATGAAGAGACGCCCATCCATATCCTCAGCCACTGTGATGCCCTTCATCACAGTAAAAACAGACACCTCAGAGGCTACACTGCCACAAACGACAGCATCAGGACCTCCAAACCCAGACCAATCGTACGGTTCATGACCGAGATTGGCTTTGGGGAGGTGATTTGATCCATAGGGGACTGTCACAATAGATCTGCTAAGGTCGCAGTGACTTGCAGGACACATGGACTGTATGTACAAATAATATTCAAATAACTATACGCTGAATTAGTGAAATACATTGAAATGACTTATTTAGGTTAGCGCGATCCTTGAACAAGAGCACGCTACAAATACATCTATAAAAATGATATTTATTGGGATTTCATAAACGTTATGTCGTCATCATCATTGTCCCTACTGCAGGGGTTCAGTCCTACTCACCTACAAAGAGTGTATGGGACATAGTACACCACGCGGGCCCAGTGCGGATTGGTAGACTTCACACACACCTTTGAATTTCTTCTCAGGAGTGTTCAGGTTTCCTCACGATGTTTTCTTTCACCGAAAAGCCAATGTTCATGATTTTCTCATCTCAGACCTCGATTATTCAAAGTTTGATGCTCTACCTAACTGAGCTACATTGCCTCATCAATAAAATCCAATCAATACGGAAACCTGTAACATGAATTTCACGAAGCAATTCTTAAGCTATGAGCGCCAGATCGCATGTCTACCCTCTATAAATAAACACTGATCAAGAAATGAAGACTGCTACAGCTTGCCAATTCCCAGGGCTGAATCACTGCTCGGAAACGGATACCAGGTACATATAAATATAGTACATAATTAGTTCAAGATAAGGTTCAGTTTTTGGCTAATCATTCGACGGAAATTGGGACGGATTTAGTGGAGATTTTCAGGAATTTTATTTAAAGAAAACGAACAGTGACCTTGATTTCACTTATTACTAAGTGACAATAGGTCCGTAAAATGTAACATGTCCGTCATTCAGTCAGTCAGTCAGTCAGGTGGCTATAGTAAATGCCCTACCACCTATCAAAACACGTAGCAAAAGATACCTCCACTTGGAGTCGAACCTGGGACTTGATTGTTAGTCCAAGCTATTTTATTAGCTAAGCTATTTTAAGCATGTTAGGATTTCTGCCCATCTGAATGTATTCCCTTACACGCCTCTTACGACACCCGCAGATGATATGAGAAATGTAATTACTGTTCAACGAATCGATGGTATGTCTAAAGGACCGAAGGCTTAGCGTTTCCCAACACACATTCCGAATTCTTTTCTTTTTGTATTCGGTTTGAGATCGAATTACTTCCTCGGCGTTAAATATCAAGTATAATTAGCACCAATGAGTTTAAGATAAGGTTAGTGTTTTGGCACGCCCGCCGTCGCTACAGTGCAAATGGGGACAGTTTTTGTTACATTTCGCTTGGCTGCTCTACCCTACCGGGTTTTAAATGGCTTTGTAGTAGGGTTGACATGTCAGGCTTTCTAATGAGGCGTTTTTAAAGAATTCTTCTAATACGTACTTACGTATGACCACCCCCATCACGGAAACAATCAGATTAACATACGTATGTTTTCAAAAATACGTTGGACATGTATGCTATTAATATCTGACGCGCTCGAGTATGTCCACACAACTGATTTTTTTTACATTTTTGAAAATTTATAGACAATAGAAAATTATTTACATATATATATATATATATATATATGTATATATTATATGTCATTTTTTATATCTAAGCTTCGCAATCCAATAGATCTCTTTGACGCTCGAGTAAATCCCGATTTAGCACCCTGGGCTTCCTACTATAATCTTTCGTCATCATCATCAGCTGTTGCATAAGGCCACTGTTGGACATGAAACTCTCTCGGGGTTGGGGGGAATTTTACATTAGGGAATTCGCAATAATATCCCTGCATGGTAGACAGATCGGTGATCGCAATGTGTTTCCAACAGCGGTAAATGTCGGAGTCCAGCTCCTAAAATCTTTCATCTAGTCTTCTATCAAACGCCGTTTCCAAACCAACGGAACAGCCAATATCAATTTGAATAATATAGTCCTGAGTGATAAATTGATGAATTGACTATTTTTGATAGCTAGTATTAAACTCTTTTGAACGCTAATGAAGGCATCAATTCCACTACTCTCTCCAAAATGGATATTTTAATGAAAAGCGTCCGTCGCGCGATGAATGAAGCCGGTAATTGGACTCCACAACCACTTGTTGGCAGGGTTGCCAGTAGCTAAAAGGTGACGCGGCTTTTCGGTCGGTTCGAAAATCAATCTTCATTCCATCTTATCCTTTAAAAAATTGACTAGGCACAAATGACGCGCGAATATCCCCTTCAGCACGCAGCCGCTCCGGGCGGTACTTGCCGCGATAGAAAGAGAGGGTACATACAATTTAATTTAAAAACAGTATTGCACCTTGTTGTATTATTGCCAGAGTTGCTATTCATTTAAATATCTTATCGATTCGATTTTCCATTCCATTCTGTTTCTACACATACAAGTAAATTAAATTAATTTCCAATTTGCTGAATCGATTTTTACCAAATACAGCTAAGAACCATTGCAAGGATTTAAGCTTTCACGTAAAAAAAAACTTATCAAAATCGGTCCATCCGTTCTAGAGCGACGATGTCACAGACAGACAGACATTGGCGTCATACTTACAACACCCTTTTTTGCGTCCGGGGTTAAAAATCAAAACAATGCACGTCGTCCTTTCACCGGGACGGGGGACGTCTTATTTATTGTATACTCGTAATTAATTAGTATAGTGTACTGTAACACTCAATATGTTTATTGCATCTGTATTTAAGCGTTCGGAATTTTCCTCATTTCACTGTGTAAATTTTATTGAGCTAGGTCTATGTTTATTGCATGGCTTTAGTTTTTAAGAAAAAGTTCCATATACAGACCTTGTCAGAAAGACATAGGAGAGGCGGTTTGCATATATTTACCTAGACTTAGACTCTATTTGAATACTCGTCACGGACGAATATATTAAGAGGGTATGCTGGTGTCAAAGCGCCCATACAAACGTAGTCCAGTCATATTTTGAGTATTAAGCTATGAAAATCTATGACATTTTCAAGACACAATCTAGAAACAAATATCTGTGTCGGTGGTGAGTCACATTTTCGTTTAAATATATACTTCCAGAGTTACAGGGCGTCAAAGAATTGTATTTTACGGTCATAAAAAGCCCCAACTTTGAACCTGATTTACAAGAGTATGAATCAATTTGGAAAAACCACCGACACCTGAAATTTCATTAGAATACTGTATTGAAAAAATGGCTACATAATATACTGTATCCTTCAAATGATCACTGGACTACGAAACATCCAAATAACGGGTGTATGTCTCACCGTACGCGCTCGGGTAGGATAGGGCTCGGATAGGGACAGCTACAAAACAATCCAAATTTGAACGCGGCCACGTGGTCTAACCAACATAGCCTCTAAGTTACACAAACAAAGCTCCTTGCTATTTTCAGTTCTGACAACCCTGTCGATAGAAACAAGTCATCGCTTGAATAGTATGGAAAGGCCAACAAAGGTCCTTTGTGCCGATTCTCGGGCAAATTGAACGGCAATACTTTCTACCCTCGCCTTTACTTACATTTGCCCCCATTTTTCCAAGGTTTCTATTCTGTACGTACATACTGTATTGTTTTAATTCAATCTTTTTGTTACCTCGATGTACTTGAGTTGAATGTTTGAAGTGTAAATATGATTCAAATAAAATTTTAGGAAGGAAGAACAAAAGTCGCTTCTATTTTATGCGAATCATTACGTATGGCAAGCGAATTCTGAAACACACAGAAGGTTCCTTAACACCGAAAAATATTTAATAGAAGATCCAGAAATAACGCAGAAAAAAAGTTCTTTTGTGGCTACAGTGAAGGCCAAAATATGCTATTTTTGAGCAACCGTGAATCATCCTAGACCACATCGTCGCTTAACTTTTAGACGGTTTACAGTTCCCAGAGTGGCGGCTCGTGCCATCAATTACAACCAGTTTTGTGTCAATTTTAGACATACTGCATTCGGCTCCAATTCCCCAGTATTGACTATGTGTAAAACTTATAATACTCGTACCTTTGTTAGGGAGAAAAACAAGAATTTGGATGTTTTTTGCGATTCTTTGTTTAAATTTCAAAACTTCGTTAAAAGTAGTTTTCAGACTGAATTTTCTAATGTCGATTTCTAAGTATTTTTGTATAAATTTTAATTTTCTTATTATCGGTACAACGCTGTGTTTACCTTTAAGTTAGTTGCACATATGACACTATTGTTTTGTAAGTTTAGTTTTTTTGTTATTGTGTGTAATTAGTTGGTAAGCCTTAAAAAATAAACAAATAAACATCAGGTGATATTGTGGTCAAACGGAAGCCTCGGGATGAAATGTCGTGATTATATTCCAAGCTATTAACACAGACATAACTAATATCATTTAAACCATGAACAAGCAGTAAAAGAGCCATGAATAGTTTCAAAACATGAAACAGTGGTATCAGTCCTTGGGAAAGGCTGAATCGTTTGACACATTGCGTGTCTACAAGTGGTTAGTAATGTTAGGTTAGACAACATGACGGTACTACATTCATATACCAACATGACAGTATCAACAATATAAATCTTTTTAAATTTTTGGGTGTACAGTGGGTTTGCCTTGCCCTTGTATCTGATAGGGGATGATAAGATAGAAGCAAGCGTGCACTCAGAAACTTAGAGCGTAATGTAGGTTATCAATTCGACGGGTATGTTTTTTTGATGGTTACCACAGAACTTTCAACTGGATGAACCGATTTTGATTATTCTGTTTTTTTTTGAAACCTAGTGCTCTCCGCACGTGGATTTTGGTCCAGTTCTGACAATGGCATCCATGAGAAAAACATAAGTCTTAAATTTGCTGTGGCACTTTTAGGGCAGTTGAATTCTGATTCTAGTTCTTTTTGAACGCTTAGCGCTTGTACGTGACACAAATTACACCTCTGAATTTTATGAGCGAACCGCAATACTGCATGAAACCGAATGTATTATAAATTACGCGACATAAAAAACCTTAACCGCAATAAATTACGTTCATTTAGCCTCAGCTGGGAAGTATTTTAGTGCCTGCTTTCAACCAGTACGCTACAAGTTGGCCATTGTTTTAAGAGTTTCTTTTAGCTCCATCACATTTGAATAAGAGTGAGAATTTTATCATAAACCCCTTAAAATCGTCTCGCATATTTCTTTGAAGTATTTTTACCTGTTTGAGATCTTCGGATCCCAATTAAAGAAACCCTGATAGAAAATGACATTTCATTCAGTATTTATGCCTGTAGGTACTACGCAGAGAGATTTAAATATAGTAATAGGTTATAGAGCGGGCATTGGGTCACGTTTCATAGAAACATTTTGATCTCAAAAGGCAATGGTATGTCAAATGTCTTGTACGGCCGCGTGACGTGATATGACACTACAATTGGCAATAAGATCAAAATTTTTGTTTGCTTTGTCCGGTCTATTACTATTAATATTAAATTTCTTTGGTACTACGGAACTTCACGTCTTCAGTACACCGAATTGCTTCTCACAGGACAATATGATGTGTCTGGCGTGTATATTCTTGCGAGTTTTATTGACCAGCCGATTGTTTCAACAGGAAGACATGGTGTGCCTCTCGTGCACTGCCACGGGAGAGCGCGTGTGCCTGGCTGCGGAGGGCTTCGGCAACCGGCACTGCTTTCTGGAGAACATCGCCGACAAGAACATACCACCAGACTTGTCGCAGTGTGTCTTCGTCATCGAACAGGTATATCAATCAATCAATCATTTATTTATTTGTGAATATTGGTAAATATTACAGGTGGTGGTTCATATA
Source organism: Carcina quercana (assembly GCA_910589575.2). Taxonomy (NCBI): domain Eukaryota; kingdom Metazoa; phylum Arthropoda; class Insecta; order Lepidoptera; family Depressariidae; genus Carcina; species Carcina quercana. The sequence continues at coordinate 2,826,461 of OU342451.1, read as the reverse complement.
CAATTTAGTTTCACAATATTCTGCTATGAGCATACAAATATAAAATTAATAATTATTAATAATGTAAAATAATAATTATTACAAGTCAAAATAAAGTATTAAAATTCATGGTCAGTTTATCGAATCAAGCATTAATTCTGTAATACTATAATAGCTTTTACAGTTCAAAAAAGTCCTAAGTTGTTTTTAAAATTCATTTAGCTGTGAGTTTCTCATCGACATTGGCAATTTATTATAAACTCTTGGTGCCATACACAACACACTTGTATCTAGGGACTTCCATTTTACACGTAACCACAGGCCGGACACTGCATAAAATGACGTGATATCGACATACAGCGCAGTGTGAGTGAACACGCGCGCGCAATACTTATCGACCCCTGAGCTGTGGCCTGGCTAAACGTTGGACTGACAATCCAGAGGTCCAGAGTTCGATTCCCAGTGGGCGTACCTGTCGCTACTTGGTTTGGTTAGTGGTACATCATTTCCTATGTCCACCTGACTAGCTACCACCATGTTACCTAAGTCTGCCGCCAAACAGCACTATTGTGTTCTGCTATGAAAGCTTAACTTGAGGCTTCTTACGTGCATGTCGAAACACGCGCAGTGTAGGGTTCCATAGTTAAACTGGTTTTATAAAAAGTAAGTTTGAGTGAAATTGGTACGAAATATTCGTTTAGACCACTTCAAGTATTTAACTTTATTTATTACTAGCTTCCGCCCGCGACTTTGTCCGCGTGTATTTCAGGATGTATTTTACTTATTCGACAGGCATAGGTGACGTATATGACAAATTATTATACAGCATAAGGTACAAAATAGTGTTTATTCTGTTACGTAGTCTAATAGTTTAAAGAAACAAAATAAATGTCAATATCTGACGTAGTACATTCAAATAGTTTTCACACCAATATTATAAACGCGAAAGTTTGTATATACGAATTTACATATTCTATGGTCGGTTGCTAGGCAACGCGTTTTTGTTATGCCAAAATTGCCCATGTAATCCCACTAATATTATAAGTGTGATTTTGTACAATTTACACAATATGTCTTTATAAATTATAGCCTATATGTTATTCTGATGTATAAGCTATATTATTGTAAAGTTTCATTCAAATTCATTCAGTAGTTTTTCCGTGAAAGCGTCACAAACATCCAAACATCTAAACATCCAAACATCCAAACTTTCACACATACTCACACTCACACTACTACTACTTGTGAATTTTTCCAGATTTATAAAAGCAATAGTTTAGCAGATGGGGGCGATTAACATTTGTGTAAATTTCAAGTCATTTTATCTACTTAGGTTACCTTTATCAACATACGAGTATACTGAATACAACCGTACCCCAATCAAATTTTCATTCGTACGCAATTGAGTCCGCTTCGGTACAATGGCCTTGGGAAACCGCTAACTAACCCAAGGCCGGTATCTCCTTTAAGAATGCTATTTAAAATTCATTGTAACGAGGGAACAGTCTAGTCGACCTTAATTAATTTTTAGCACGACTACCTCTGAATAAACCCCTGTACTATAATTTGCTTTCTATTTTATGGTGCCAAGCTTTTAGCCGCATCCGTGGTCAAGTGGCTAAGAAGTTTTATACAATTGAGAGGGTTCGATTTCCGGGACTTACCTACCTTACTATACTTACCCGATCCTAAGAGGTCCACCTAGTTATGCACTCTAACAGAATGGACAAAAATTATTCTTTGTTATACTTCTCTGTATAACTAATTGGATTTAATAATAATAATATAGGTTTGATCATATAGTTATACTAACATTTAAACAACAAAATAATATGAAGCTATAAACTAGCAAGAACAAACACGAATTTATTGAATCAAAGACGGCGAACGAACCAGTGCAACATTGTTTTCCAGATGTATCTTTAGACGAGTATCTATCTCCTAACAGACGAATTTGTGTATTGCCGATTTCTATAATATTGATGCAAGTTATAAAACAATACCAGACCCCATTGCTCTTCTAATGATGTTGAGTTTTTCGTCTAGGCTACGGGAAGGTCCAGGAATACCTTCCTTCGTCAACACAGCCTATACACGTCCCCACTGCAGGGGCGCTCAGGCCTACCCTCATACAGAGAGTGTATGGGCCGTAGTCCACCACGCGGGCCCAGTGCGGATCGGCGGACTTCACATGCCTGTTCAAGACATGCAGGTTTCCTCACGATGTTTTCCTTCACCGTTAAGCAATCGGATAAAGTACTTGAATTGAAAAACAACTCATAGGTACACGGATGGATTCGAACCCGGAACCCTCAGATTGAGAGTCCGCGCCTTATCCACTGCGCCACCGACGCTTCCTTCCTTACTTATCAAAAATACAGGACATAAGACAGGGACAGGAATAACAAATTTACCTAGTTTTTATTCCGAGAAAATTACGTATGTATTATAAATTAATTGCCATTGACTCTGATATTCATTGAATTTATTTTATTAAGTCATTATATATTATATCAGTAGCCAGGAATTATCTTTGATATAACAACTTTAATATTATTTCGTTGTTTATAAATAGTTATTTATATGCTGGTAGCTACATGGACAAACCTATATTATTCTTTTCGAATCCTTTCGAATTACTAATTGTATAACTAGATGGACTAACCCATTCTAGGAATAAATGAACAGGGAAGTCTTGAAAAGTGATTTATATATAAGATGTGTTTTATCTGTATTCCACGGGGAACAAGCTGTCAACTAAAGCTAGTAATGTTTCTGAAGGGGACAATAGGCTAGATGACACCAAATCAGATTGGGGCTAAATTGTATTTTAAACAATAAAGGGCATTATAAAGCTCCTATAAAATTTAAAATATCTAATATTATTTAATTTTTTTCTGGACTTTTACACTTATAAAGCCCGCAAAGATTCCAAAAAACCAACTTGCACGTATAAAATTTTTTATTTTACGTTTTGCTTTGTAATTACATTTTGAATATTTTTTGTAAGGGCGTGGTCACATAAAACATTATTTTACGAGATAACTCAAATATTGTTAAAAGTTTCATATGTTATCTATACTTCAATACTTAACCGTGACGTCACGCCTGGGTACCGGTTTGTATGTAGCGTTTTTGCATTACGTGACTAAAATCACTTTTCGACGGGTTATATTAGGAAAACTATCAGTCGTATCGAAAAATCTTTGACAAGGCCATTTATCTCTTCACACGGTCTCTCGAATGAGGGAATAATTTTTTGTCATCATCCCTATTTCAAAGGGAAGCATTACAGAGGGAAGTACTCTCCACTTCAGTAAGCAATTGAAATGAAAGAACGCGAAAATTATAGCTATTATTCTTAGAATAAACGGTTGAAGGATACTAAATTTATATTACAATTTCTAAATTGGGAAATCTAGCTCAGCCTTTACAATTGTACCTACGACAAAGCTCCCGCCTGATCAGTTTCAAAACCAAGTTGCTCGCACGCGGCGATTTAAGTCATACCCGCCTTTTATTTTGTTCAATTAGGAGATACGGAAACGATTTTGTTTATGACTTTTAATGACTTTTTAGGATCATTTTATAATGCATCATTGTTGCGTCCAACTTGCGGAACTTTTACATGCTTTCTTGTTTTGATATAGTTTTATGATCTATCCCAAAAAACTAGGAAGGCGGAGCAGTGCGATCCGCGATTGTATGCGAAACTGACCTTAATAGTGGACAGGCGGGAACTTTGTTACATATTTGTTTCATTTAAACGTAAATAAAAAATAGGGCCACCAAATATCCTGTGGATGTCGTAAAAGGTAACAAATTTCATACAAATCCATTCAGTCATATGTGCCTGATTGAGTCACAAACAAATAAACTTTCATATTTATAATACGAGTAGGTGTACCCGCTGCAGGTGTACATAACATTTTTTTTATTTAATGAAAAAGGCTATTTATTATTTTTGTTCTTATAAAGGCTTTAGTTCGGCAACAATATCACCTTATCAGTAACGATGTGCCTAAGGATATATAAAATAAAATTATTAAGTTATGTTTTTATTATCTTTCAGGCATTGTCGGTACGAGCTCTTCAGGAGTTAGTCACTGCGGCCGGTTCGGAAACTGTAAGTACATTGAAACGGCATACGTCTTCCTTCAGTTGTATATTTTGGAAAATCACTACGTCACGGAAATACAGATGAAGTCCAAACGGCTAGCTTGGAGTATCAAAAATAATTATAAAACAAAGGTATTGATTTATTGCGAATTCGATTTATGTATTTTATTTTTATATTAAAAGTTAAAAAAATCGCTTTTGATTTTTCATAAAAAGTGGAAAGTTTCATTTGACAACATGTCGGATACATGATCGTTTAAAAATTACAAAACATTTTGTTATGCTGAGGTAAAAAGTTATTTTATGCTTTATCTGTATTTCTATGCTCTATGTTATATTAACTTATGTTGAACACCTTATTTCGGCCGTTTCACCTTATAATTTTCAAATATATAACTAAAATCAATATTTTTAATAAATGATTAATTGTATTTGTCCTTGTTTACATTCATATATAAAGATTTTAAATGGCAAATCTGATTGTCTTTACTATGTATTACTGAAGTTTTTTGTTTATTCCAGGTTATTTTTGTACTATCAATATACATATACTAAACATAGTTTGAACAATGCTAGCATTATAAAAGCAAGGCGTTTTTTTAAAAAAAAATTGGTAAAAAAAAGTGTTTAAAGCGTGCCAATGGCGCTTTTTAATCGTAATGTACGAAAGTAACCTTTAAATCGTTTTTAACAAACAAAAAATGCCCTCTTGTGAATAATACCCTTTTACGTATCGCCGATGTGTTTTAAATTTTTTCCAGGGAAAAGAAAACTTAGTGAGTGTTACTGGTATTCGGTAAAAAGCATGCAAAGAAATTCGATTCATTGTTTTTAATTGGCAGAAAATGTTTCCAACCTCTGACTTTGCTTTCTCGTCATTTTGTATCTAAAATATTAAAAAATTGTTCTAATAAATAACAATTAATGTGGAAATCTTTGTGTACATACGTTTAAATTATGCAAATTAAATTTTCTCATTAAAAAAATTTAGGTAAAATTATTTAACCACATTTTTTTTATTGATTTTGAGCTTCTATTCCACTGATAAGTTACTTTAGTAATATTTTTCAATATGTCTATGTTTATTGTTTATTTCGTAAATTTACAATTTTGGAATATTTAATTTGCAAGAACATACATATTTGTTTTAGCTTTTATTTAAATCACTCTTCTTTTTACTATACGCATGTTTTTATATTTATTTACACTAACATTTATATTTTTATATACTTTATATGTTCTTTGAAGAAAATTGCACGTATTTTGGTAGAGGTAGATATTTTGATATTTTGAAGCTTGGAATGAATGAAATACGGAATGGTAGAGTTTTTGTGGAGCCCTGTAAAATAAATATAGTGCTGAATTGAATCAATCCAGTATTTATAGTAATGTTTTGTGTTCCCTTAAATATTTCGTAGAGGTCCAGTGTTTAATAAAAAAATTGTAAAATAAATATTTTAAACCTTACAAAAGTAGGTTCTACTATTGATATATATCTTTGTGTTTGTTTGTATGTTTCGAATATTTAGAGACCCGCTATTCTAATGCGGTTTTCAATAATCGAGTAAACAGAGAACGCTTTTATAAATACATTTTTGGTAGTCAATTGATTATTTAAATAAAACTTGAATAAAACATTCAAATAATTCGACCAACGCCTGATGATTTACAACACAATCGCTGAGAAAAGATTCCATTGCTATAATTTTTTAATAGGCGCTTAGCAAATGGTTCCAATCTTGTTTTGTTTTAGAATATTCGTTATGAACAGCGAATTAAAACGAAATAGTTGTGTAGTGTGTGTGCTGGATTTGTGCAGGTATAATGAAAATGTAATATTATGCTTTCATTCAAAGTAAAAACTATTTCATACAATATTTATTTTACATTCTTTTTAAAATAATTCAGATTATATTCAGTATGTAGTAATTATATTAAAAATAAGCTCAAATTATCTTGCCGGTGAATATTGTTCAAGCTTATTTTACAGTAATAAAATCTGAAAATTTTATGTTAGTGGGAATCCGTTCGGAATGCTTTCCATACAAATTATTTTTTGCCATAATCTTTTAAAATAGAATAGCTGGCTTTGATAATAAACTACCTAAAAATAGAAGATTTGATTATAGTGTCGCGAATTGAATATCATTGTCAGTGACAATAGCTACGAAGCTAATGGTCCATAGTGTGTAAAAATGGAAATTGTGATTAACTTTCAAGGGCATGTTAATGATACTCATTTTGAGACATTACATTTAATATAAATTTAGTGTGAATTTTTTTCGGTGAGATCATCTTAATAATATACATTTGTTTGCATGGTAACTTGATGTAATATTTTTAGATAATTACTGCAAATGTCCAGGTATCCTGTTTAAAAAAATTATGGTCATAGACAATTTGAATGAAAGCGTTTTGCTTCGATTTCCGGTAATTTCATGACATATTTTATATTAGAAATGAATGACATAACACATACACAACTATATTCTTATTTTTACTTTTTTACTATAAGAAAAAAAATTCCAACGATTTCGTTTAGAATTACACTGAAGTAGATAAATACATATAATGTATACTATATTTTCTGTCCTTTTAGTAGACATAAAAATACACTTTAAGTTGTTATTGTTATGTATTATTTCTTAATTCCAATGACTAAGTATTATTTTTTTCTCCAAATATTTATGAATTTAATATAATTTTTTCTTCTTTTACAGGGCAAAGGGACTGGTTCGGGGCATAGAACACTACTTTACGGCAATGCTATTCTCCTACGTCATCTTAACAGTGACATGGTGAGTGGAAAGATCCATCAGGGATTCGTCATCTCTCTTCACGGGAGTCACTTTATTGTTTATACACAATGGCACACAATGGGTGCTCATTTTACCTGATGGTAAGCGGAGATAAAGCCGTCTTTAGTCGAGCTACTGACTACCCTCACTTTTCAACATTCACATCAACAGCTTATATATGTCAGGCCTACTCTACTACAGAGAGTGTATGGCACATAGTCCACCACGCGGGCCCAGTGCGGATTGGTAGACTTCACACACACCTTTGAATTTCTTCTCAGGAGTGTGCAGGTTTCCTCACGATGTTTTCCTTCACCGAAAAGCCAATGTTAATGATTTTTAACATTCCTACATAATTTCCAAATAACAAATTGGAATTCATTGGTTCGAGCCAAGATCGAACGCAGACCTCGATTGTTCAAGGACTGACGCTCTACCCAACTGAGATACCACGGCTTCTTACATCCGAAATATCGTAATCCATATAAGATTTCCATATTGTTCTCCATACATATAATTAACTAACTTCCGCCCGCGACTTTGTCCGCGTGTACTTCAGGATATATTCTACTTGTTCGATAGGCACAGGTGACGTATATGACAAATTATTATACAACATAAGGTACAAAAATAATAGTGTTTATTCTGTTACGTAGTCTAATAGTTTAAAGAAACAAAATAAATTTCAATAACTGACGTAGTACATTCAAATAGTCTTCACACCAATATTATAAACGCGAAAGTTTGTATATACGAATATTCTATGGTCGGTTGCTAGGCAACGCGTTTTTGTTATGCCAAAATTGCCCATGTAATCCCACTAATATTATAAATGTGATTTTGGACAATTTACACAATATGTCTTTATAAATTATAGCCTATATGTTATTCTGATGTATAAGCTATATTATTGTAAAGTTTCATTTAAATCCATTCAGTAGTTTTTCCGTGAAAGCGTCACAAACATCCAAACATCTAAACATCCAAACATTCACATTTATAATATTAGTAGGATTAGACCTTAGATTAAAGAACTACGCTAATTTGGGATAAACTCTGTAAGTCTATGCTGCTTTCGCACATGTAATCCGCCGAATGAAGAACAAGACAGCGACATTTTAAGCAGTACGGCGATTTCTATCTCGCTCTTGCACAATCTGTCAAATTAGTTTCAGGAAACAAAAAAAGAGGGCGGAAGTCATGTAAAATGACGTTTTAGGTACACTGTCACGTGGGCAGGTTTTATCTGTTGGTCCCTTCCACTGAGCAAGTAAATCACTACGTTTGTCCCTTCTATAAGGACTTTCTATCATTGGACAATTTCACTCTGATTGAAGCCCCAACACACACACTAGATGGACATAGTCGCGGGTAGTTAATGGATGCAAGTAGCTCGGGACCGGCCAATGTGGCGTACCATGGAGGAGGCCTATGTCCAGCAGTGGACGTTTCCCGGTTGATGATGATTGTAGAACTAAAGAATTGACAACTTCTTAGTCAAACAATGGTTTCTAAAGATGAAATTGAACAGTAGGATAAATGTTAATGTCATACTTAACCTCCAATACAGCGACTGTTTCGAAACTTTAAATAAGAGCAAGAGCACCAGTGAAAGCCGATTTATAATGATTTCCGTTCGCTAGTTGTCTCCTGGCACAATGCCACCCTAGCACCGTCCACTTAGGGCTGAGCACACATTTGCCACGAGTATTAAACTTTGTGTAGTAATAATAATAATAAATCATATCCCCCCCCCCCCCCCCCCCCCCCCCCCCCCCCACTCACACACAAAGTTTGTACATATTAATTCTAAAATCACTTAATTCTATGGTTTCGTGACTTTGTGAAGACTGGCTCCTGGACTAGGATCCCCTGTGCTACAGGAACCGGGTCTCCACCACCGGACATGTGTTTTTAAGTAACAAGAAATATGATATTTTGTATATTATCTAGTCTCAAAAAAGTTATTAAAAAAAAGTTTTCAATTTAAAATAATAATTTTGAGTAAAAGAAGAGTGTGTGTGTGTGTGTGAGTGAGTTTGTGCACTACCTATTTTTATATAAAATATTCAATTTTAAATGCGTTACTCGACTCTGACAAAAATGATCACTTTAAATTAATATTTCGCAAACGGAAACCTGAATCACAAAATTCATGTCCCCAGAACCTCAATGTTTTTAAAATACCTATTCAATGATGCCCTTACAATGGGGTAGACGCGATTTTTTTTATCCCCAGTTTATTATTATTATTATCTCAGGAATAAATTTATGCTACTTGAAATTTGTAATAGTTATGGGAAATGGTCACCCACAGGTGCCGCAGAGGAAATAAATAAAATCTTTTCAGGTATTGTTTAACTCGATTAATTTTTTAACTAAATTATATTTACATCGGGAAAAACCACAACGTTTGACGTTTTTATATTCGAATATGTAAAAGTAAGAAAAGTTACTCTCCGGCGGGGAATCGAACCCCGGTCTCCCGCGTGACAGGCGGGGATACTGACCACTATACTACCGAAGACGATATATGCAGTTGTGAAATAATTCAATAGTTGATTGCGGTGATAATATTTTATCATATTTGACTGTATTCGTAAAGATAATGTTATTATAAACGTGTTGATTGGAACACAATGGAACACGTCTTTATTTTCCGTACGATACATTGAAAATTATGGTTCTAAAAACTAAACACACTCTCTCACTACGCATAATGTTTAGGTTTATGTTTACGTTTTGGAGCCTAAACTCGAGCGATTTACTAGTATCCCTTGAAGAGTTCCACTTAATAATTCCTGGCTTCATCATCCGACCCTTATTACCACCACTTGTAAAGGGCTGAACTCATCAAACCAACACACACCTTTGAATTTTTTCTCAGGGGTATGCAGGTTTTCTCACGATGTTTTCCTTCACCAAAAAGTTAATGGTAATGATTTTTATCATTCGTACATAAATTCCAAATAACAAATTGGAATTCATTGGTACGAGCAAGGATCGAACCCAGACCTCGATTGTTCAAGGACTGACTCTCTACCCACCACTGGTTATATAAACTTAATCAAATATGTGTTTGCAGTACCTGGCATGTCTGTCAACGTCGTCGTCCCAGGACAAGCTGGCCTTCGATGTTGGTCTTCAGGAGCATTCGCAGGGCGAGGCATGCTGGTGGACCCTGCACCCCGCCAGCAAGCAGAGGTAAACTACAGCATACGCTTATCGGCGAAATTTATGTATGTATTCTTCTTCTGAGAGCTTACAGCTAAGCAAAGCGCGCTCCTTATTAGCATGGGGCTTGGTGGGCACGCTCTCCATCCAACAGCAGCATCTCTTACTCTCAGATGAAATAATCAGAGAGCTTCAGATAATACGATGATCTTTAATAAAGGACATTTGGTTTATTCGCAACAGAAGAACAGCAGACCTTCACCCGTACACTGTGGATATTCCTACAGCTCGCACCAAGCGTTTCGCTTCCACATTTATCGTGCGTACAGCAAAAATATGGAATGCACTACCGGTTTCCGTGTTCCCCGAAAGCTAAAACTTGGGAATCTTCAAAAGAAGAGTAAATAGGCACCTTCTAGACCAACACGTAACATCGTCGACCTCATCGTCACTTACCATCAGGTGAGATTGAGGTCAAGTGTTGGTCTATCTTCAATAATAAAAAAATTAAAAACAAACCGTGCAACGCTTTTTCAATTGTTAAAGAAATTGTGCCACTTAAAACTTCCTCCCAAACTCATTTTAGTCTCAAAACTTCCTTAAACCTCACGTAATTTACGAGTATGTAAATGTTTACGTCACAGCTGGGTGGTGGCGAACTTAGGGAATACTTACTGAAGTTGATCTCTGCTTAAAGCGGTCGATTGCTGCTTCTATTGGTGTCAATACACAAAGGCAAAAATTATGATTGTTAGATACAGTACAGACTACATATTATTCATGAATAGTGTAATTGTTCTAGTTTTATTGTTAAGTCAGTATATGTTAGCTTAGTTTAAAGTAGTATTTACAGTTTGGCTATATTTTAACTAAAACCACATGTCTGATAAAATGAGATAAATATTTAAATAATTAACGCGTTCAAAAAGAACTAAAAACCGACTTCAATTGCCTTAAACATTTGTTGATTTTCTCAAAGAGCGATCAAGCAATTTCAATAAACATTATATGGGACCACCTATGAAGAAGAGAAGCCACTTGAGCTTGAATCTTCAAATTTGAAACATAATCTATTTAACAATAAAGAAGGATTTCCTGCGTTGATAAATCTGCGTCTGACTGTGACGTGTGAATAGTCGTTTATAAACCCTAATTATAACCTTTTCCCCACAGATCTGAGGGTGAGAAGGTGCGAGTTGGTGACGACCTGATCCTGGTCTCTGTGGCAACTGAGAGATACTTAGTGAGTATCCAGCGTTTTATGTAGCACCGTAGAGTCACACCACAGTCATTTGAGCTAGCATATTTCGATATTACAATTTATAATTCAACTAGCGACCCGTAGCTTCACACGGGCAGTAGAACATGTTATACCTATGCCTACATTTTTAATGTAACATTTAATATTTGAAAGAAAGAAAGACAATAATTTATTCCAAGCTAAAAATAAATACAACACGTAATGAAACAAAAAAAACACGCACACATGACGCATACAGAAAACTAAAACAAATAATTACAGCAAAATTAACTTAGCTTGGAAAACGGCACCATCTCAGGCCGATGCTGTGACCCAAAGACCGCAGCGCTGATTTTCGGCTGCACCGTGACTTATTTATTCGGCAATATAGCACTACTTGGAGTAGTTTTGGCTGCATCTGTCGATGTGCACCATCCCCGTGTCAACGCTTTATTTACTGGAGTCGAGCATATGTAGTTTCAATTTACGATAATTCCTAAAATTTTCATTTAAATTGGACGATGTAAAGGGCTACGATTACGTTTATTCATCAATCAGGCATCAAAAAATTACAAGAGGACGTAGAACATATAGTATAATATTGTTGTGTTCTTCCCGCGGGTGTCGTAAAAGGCGACTAAGGGAAAAATATTCAAGAGATGGGCAGCATCATCAATGTAACAACACTTTTTCCGCATGTCGCTGTAAATGTATATATAAATACATTTTTCTCTCTCATTCAGCACACAACGAAAGAGAACGAAGTATCGATAGTGAACGCATCGTTCCACGTAACGCACTGGTCGGTGCAGCCATACGGCACGGGGATTTCCCGCATGAAGTACGTGGGCTATGTCTTCGGCGGCGACGTGCTGAGGTTCTTCCACGGTGGAGACGAGTGTCTAACTATACCCAGCACTTGGGCAAAGGAAGGCGGGCTCAAGTGAGTGGAATGGAATTGGTGTTTTTTCATTTATCCTTCACATTAAAGGCAATGGTCGTAAAAGCTTACAGCCATGTCTGTAGTTTTCTTTATGATCTTTTGTTTAGTTTAATGGCAAAGGTTAGTCTTATTTCCATCAGCAATCGAGAAAATCCGTCCTGAGTACTAATCTATATTTGGAATGGTAAATCGTGTCGATTTCAGAGAATTTATCTCATTTTTTAAAAGTGTAATCAAAGTACCCTCCGTGGCATATAGTGCACTACGTCACATTGTTTGTTTTCAAATCCCAAATGTACTGAACGGCAAACGTAAATGGTTATTTCATTGACGCCATCTTTATTTTTAGCCCCCGACGCTAAATGAGGTGTGTTACAATTTTAACGCCAATGTCGGCCTGAGGCATCGTATCTCTCAGATGGAACAATTTTATTGTATTTTTTTACGTTTCTTAGCTATATTTGATATAAATCGATTCAGCAGTTTAGATGATGTCAGGCATTCTCGTCATAAAATAGATTTAAAATAATTGCGTATGATAATTCCGTAGGTTTTTTTTAATAAAAAAAAGATTTAATTTACTTGTTGGTTCAGTGTTACCTACTTTGTTCGTAATGTTTTTGTGCCAATAAAACTAGACTTACACATAAAAATAATTTTATTTGATAATAAAATTATAATTGTACAAAATTCAGGTAGGGCTTCATAAATTCGCGGAATGACGCTTTTCAAATCAAAATATTGGAGCCTTATAATTGTTTTATTTATCCTTGTGAACAGTATCGTGGTGTACGAAGGCGGGTCGGTGATGTCGCAGGCTCGCTCACTGTGGCGTCTTGAACTGGCGCGCACCAAGTGGGCGGGCGGGTTCATCAACTGGTACCATCCAATGAGGATCCGACACATCACTACGGGCAGATATCTCGGAGTCAACGACCAGAACGAGCTGTACTTGGTTAGCAGGTGAGGTTCCGTTCTATGCGAGGTAACGTAATAGAGAAATGATAGCTTTATTTGCATAAAATAGGCTAGTTGACTAAATTTGAAAACTTGGCTAATTATATACTTTAATATCTATTTTATCCCAAAAAAACTATATTTTAAAGAAAAATCAATATTTACATTACGTATTTTGTATTTTGAAAAAGCCATTTAGATTTCCCTCGAAAACGCTGAATAGTGTCATGGCGTCTTGAATGACGTCACAGCTCGCGAAATAACCTGCTCTGTGATATGAAAACGTCAACAACAACAATGATGTTTTGCGAGGAGTGACGTCACACTTTCTTGCGCCGCGTTCTTAGTGTTCGTTGTCACGTGACCTAATGCCTATTTTTTTCGAATTCATTTTCTAAAAATATTAATAATCTTTAACTTTTTTGAGAAATATACTAGTTTTTTCTTATCTTCGTCTCCTCATTTATAATTAGAAACTATAAACCAAGCAATTTGTTATTAGTGGAAACAGGCCTATTATAGCGTAATAAAATTAAACTTCTGTTGTATTACTGTAAAACTCTTATAATTTTATATATATTTCTATGTAAAAACTATGTAAAATGTGTAATAAACTTAAAATAATGTGTAACGCGGAGGAACGGGGCTTCCTCCCACAGGCTATCCTACATTTATATGCTTAACAAGAAAACCTAGTGCAATTTATAATTTTGTAATTGAAACGGGATCCTATTACTGAGACATCGCTGTCCGTCCGTCCGTCTATCCGTCTGTCATCAGGCTGTCTCTCATGAACCGTGATAGACAGTTGAAATTTTCACAGATGATGTATTTCTGTTGCCGCTATAACAACAAATACTAAACACCAGAATAAAATAAATATTTAAGGGAGCTCCAACAAACGTGATTTCTTTTAGACGTGCGATGTAACATACTACTAGCGCCATCTAATGTCGTACTCGTCTACTACTGCTAATGCAAAACTAAATTGATAACGAAAATCAAGGCGCATTCGGTACAGGATTGTTCGGTGCATATCATTATGTATGGTTTTCCGTATTTTAAATATCCATATTCTGTGCACGAGTCCAACTCGCACTTGGCCAATTTTTTATTGTTATATTATGTCCACCTGGTTAGCTATTATTGTCACTTACCATCAGGTGAGATGAAGGCCAAGAGCCAACTCATCATACCTCTACATTAAAGAAAAGTCTATTTCATTGTGTTCAGAAAAGCTAACGTCAAGTTACTATTCCCCAGAGAGGAAGCCACGACAGCGTCTTGTGCCTTCTGCCTTCGCCAAGAGAAGGATGATCAGAAAGTGGTGCTTGAAGACAAAGACCTGGAAGTGATCGGCGCCCCCATCATCAAGTACGGTGACTCAACTGTCATCGTGCAGCATTCTGAGACTGGATTGTGGCTGTCATACAAGGTGTGTGCATTATTTTTACTCCACTTCATACTAAATTTTTGTTGACACAATCTTTTAAAAAGAAATAGCTGACTTTGTGCAGTAATTATCATACAACTATATTGTTATAGTGACTTACAATTTTCATTTTTATACACTTTTTATTATTGTTCAAAGCGCCATCTAGGGACCATTATCTGCGTAACTGCTATTGTAGCTAACAATTAAAGTGTAACTTAATGATATTTATTTCGCGACACTATAATTTCATCTTCTATTTTTAGGTAATTACTTATCAAAGCCAGCTATTCTATTTTAAAAGATTATGGCAACAAAAATTTAGTATAAAATCATTTGGAGAGGGATCCCGTGTCCTAATGGCTACACGTGTAGACTAACAACGCAGAGGTCCAGGGTTCAAGTCCCAGTGTAGGCTTGAACTGTGAAGTCTTCGGAATGCTTTCATTATTGATGTTGATTTACGCGTCCTATCGGTACTTGGTCAAGTTGGTGGTAGAGAATTTACTATGTCTACCTGGCTAGCTACCAACGTGTTATCTAAGTCTGCCGCCAAACAGCGTTAATAGCACTGTTGTGTTCTGGTAATAAAAAACCAGCGCCCCTTTCATTTAAGGTCATTACTTACCAGGCGAGATGAAGGCCAAATTCAAACCAATTACATATTAAAAATGTGTGCGTAAATTACCCAGACATTGTTACAATATCAATTCATATTCCAGTCATATGAGACCAAGAAGAAAGGCTTGGGTAAAGTGGAGGAGAAACAGGCGGTTCTCCATGAAGAGGGCAAGATGGATGACGGACTGGACTTCTCCAGGTCTCAGGAGGAAGAGTCCAGGACCGCCAGGGTCATCAGGAAGTGTTCTTCACTCTTCACCAAGTTTATCAAGTGAGTCATTCTTTAACGACAAGCTAAGATGAAAATGTGAAGGGGTAGAATGACGTTTATTTTGTCGTCATTAAGATTATTTTTAAACTTAGGTTTCATTTTTCAAGTGAGTTTTTTTATACATGCTTTATTTATTAAACTAATACTAAATCCGTGTCATTAGTGGTTGAACAAATAACTGTAACAGATGGACGGACAGACGAATTCGCATTTGGGACTTTCTATAATCTTTTCCTGACGATCCAGAAGGATTTATTCAAAATTTGCAGCAATAGTTTGGATTTTATTATCTGTTAGATTAGGGGATACATTTGAACGCAGAAACTATTATTTATTGACCGCCTAAAATAACAATGCATTAGTACTAATTTTAATAATTGTTTGACTTCCTCAGCGGCCTGGAAACATTACAAGAGAACCGCCGTCACTCGATGTTCTTCGCCTCCGTGAACCTGGGCGAGATGGTCATGTGTCTCGAGGACCTCATCAACTACTTCGCTCAGCCTGACGAGGATATGGGTGAGAATAAAGTTCCATATATACATTGTTCTTATTTATTTTCGATGTGCTTTTCCCATCACACTATTTTTAATATAATTACTACCCCTTACAACCCCATCCGCTATTTACAACTATTTCCGCCTATGTCAACCGCTATTTACACTTTATGTTTACAACCTCATCCGCTACTTACAATATTTATAAAACTTTCCGCCTTTGTCAACCGCTATTTCAATTTTATGTTTACAATCCCATCCGCTATTTACAATATTTATAACACTTTCCGCCTATGTCAATCGCTATTTACACTTTATGTTTACAACCTCATCCGCTATTTACAATATTTATAACACTTTCCGCCTATGTCAACCGCTATTTACACTTTATGTTTACAATCTCATACGCTGTTCACAAGATCTTTTGCATTCGTCAACGGCTATTTAAAATATTTACAGCTCCTTCTGGATATGTCAACCGCTATTTCCAATATTTACAACCTCTTCCGCATATGGCAACTGCTATTTATTATACTAATATTATAAATGTGAAAAATATCTGACACTCGTTTCTATATGGCACAAACAATCCCGATGAAATCTGTCAGCGTAGTTAGTAGTAAATGTGGTTTAATATTTTATATTTTGATTTCAGAACATGAAGAGAAGCAAAACAAGTTCCGCGCCCTCAGGAACCGTCAGGACCTGTTTCAAGAGGAGGGCATCCTCAACCTGATCCTGGAAGCCATCGACAAGATCAACGTCATCACGTCGCAGGGCTTCCTAGCCGGGTTCCTAGCTGGAGACGAGTCCGGCCAGAGCTGGGAGATGATCTCCGGGTATCTCTATCAGCTGTTAGGTAAGTTTTGACCGCAGTCAGGTCTCCAGAATATATTTCTCTTAGTCGCCTTATAGGATGGGTATAAGAATAACTAATAAAAACGTTAGTATAGAAATGAAACTCCCGCTCCGGACGCGTTCAAGGTAGCAATACTAGCCTAACTCTTTGACGGTTTTTAAAAAAAAGCGAGTAAGGGCTTGAACGCGCCGCCTCGCGCTCGCTCGTACATGTTGCGGCCGTTCGTTCCTGTCTTCTTCAGCGGGAACGGGAGCAGAGGTGACGGGGGAAGTAGATGAATCTACGTGTGAGGCACGCTTTACGGATATTCCATTCTATGCGCGTATTAGTATAGTTTCATTATTATTATGGCATTGGTTGGTGTTCTAAAGCCGAGACCACACAACAATCTACTGGCAGTATGCCGAGAGACGTGTGTCGTACCGACCTCATACTAAACTAAATTCACGTAATATTTTTAACTTCTTTGTAATGTATTTTTATCTCTGTTTCCAGCCGCAATAATAAAGGGCAACCATACGAACTGTGCACAGTTTGCCAACTCTAACCGTCTCAACTGGTTGTTCTCTCGTCTGGGCTCGCAGGCGTCGGGCGAGGGCACCGGCATGCTGGACGTGCTGCATTGTGTGCTCATAGACTCGCCCGAGGCGCTAAACATGATGAGGGTCAGTTATTAACAGAACAACTACAACCAGATAATCATTATAGTACAACAAACAGAAAGCTCGTCTCCGCCCCCCACCTCCCCGTGATAGTGTCATAAAATCCGGAATGAGGAATCCTTAGACGAACTAGGGCAAGTCAGTGAGCTGATGTGGCAATGGGCAGGCCACATCGCTCGAAGAACCGATAACCGATGGGGAATAAAAGTTCTCGAGTGGTGACCACGTACCGGGAAACGAGTACCGGGCCGTCGTTCTACTTCGTAGACTTCACATACACCTTTGAAGTTATTCTCAGGAGTGTGCAGGTTTCCTCACGATGTTTTCCTTCACCGAAAAGCCAATGGTGATGATTTATATCATTTGTACATAATGATCGAGGTCTGGGTTCGATCCTGGCTCGTACCAACGAGTTACAATTTGTTATTTGGAATTTATGTACGAATGATGCTCTACCA
This sequence comes from Carcina quercana, assembly GCA_910589575.2. Lineage (NCBI taxonomy): Eukaryota > Metazoa > Arthropoda > Insecta > Lepidoptera > Depressariidae > Carcina > Carcina quercana. The sequence continues at coordinate 2,808,451 of OU342451.1, read as the reverse complement.
GTAATTAACATCAATTTCATTCCAGGACGAACACATTAAAGTCATCATCTCTCTGCTAGAAAAGCACGGGAGAGACCCCAAAGTTCTGGACGTGCTTTGTTCGCTTTGCGTCGGTAACGGGGTGGCAGTGCGCTCCTCACAGAACAACATCTGCGACTACTTGCTGCCGGGGAAGAATCTGCTGCTGCAGACACAGCTGGTCGACCATGTATCCAGGTAAGCAAAGTCAGACACCTTATAAGGGTTCCGTACCTCATAAAGAAAAAGGAGCCGTAATTTTCCAAAGTAAATGTTACAGTTTCGCGATTCAGATCTGCAAAGCTTATAGGCATTTTTTATGTGTGATAGGTTTGCACTTGGCCTACCTGACGGCAAGTGACGATAAGACCATTGGATGCTAAGCGTCTCAACCTAATTAGGCCCTGGCTCTGCTTCCTCTCATACCGAAACTATAGCTATTAACACTGCTGTTTGGTGGTAGACTTAGGTAACATGGTGGTAGCTAGCCAGGCGGGCATCGAAAATGGCTCAACCTCCAACCTCACCGAGTACCGTAGGTACAACTGGGAATCGAACCCGAGACATATAGCAACATTTAGCAATTAGGCCACGGATCCGGCTAAAATCGAATATACGATAGGATGAGTGAATAATAGACAGTATTATAGTTATGTGATAATAGCTTCAATATATTTTTACATTGAACATTTTAAATGATGTATTGAATCGAATCGACTAATCGTTTAAATAATAATTATTATTATTTTTAAATTACAGCGTCCGGCCAAACATATTCGTTGGCCGCGTGGAGGGGTCGGCCGTGTACCAGAAGTGGTACTTCGAAGTAACGATGGACCACATTGAGAAGACCACACACATGATGCCACATTTGCGCATCGGTTGGGCCAACACAACGGGGTGAGTGTTGTTTTTTTAAGGTTACGTTCTTTAAAAGGAAAACCAACCCTTATACGATCAGTTGGTCGTCCTTTTTCTCAGAAATGCGTAGAGGTATCAAATTTAAATTAATTTTAAATATATCTCTAATCCGTTTTATGTGCCAAAAAAAAACTTCAAAGTCCGCGCAATAAAAAGATAATACTGACTTATTTTGACGACTTCCATTGAAAGCGCATCAAAGATGGCGTCAATGAAATGACGTTTGACGTTTTCACTTCACAATAGAATGATTTGGTACAAATAAAAATACTATTTGTCTAGACAACCTTACATTATTACTTGATTTATTAAATAGTGTACAAGTGACTTTTAAAATGATAACATTCGTATAATTGGGTATTTTACTGAGTTTTTTTAATTCGACTGCCAATGTAGAAATATAATTTTTTCGATACTACTAATGCTTTTTGTAGAACAATCTAATAAAAAGTTATTCTAGTCACGCGGTGCTAAACGCTCAAGGTGAGTTTTGTGACGTCACCTACTTGTATTGAAGCGTTAAGTAAAGCTTTATACCTATATGTACTTATATTATAAGCATTTTACTATTCGAGGAAATATTGTTCGACATTTTTGCTTTAAATTCTTGCAAAATCCAAATTAAAAATTATTATGTGTTTTTTTAACATTTTTATGCCCGCTATCGTATAAAATACAATTCAACCCCAATCTAATTTGGTGTCAAGTACCCAATTTAGCTTGCATAATCAAGTAAACATATTTGATCGAATTACAGTTACGTTCCCTACCCTGGGGGCGGTGAGAAATGGGGCGGTAACGGAGTGGGCGACGACCTTTACTCGTTCGGGTTTGACGGCGCGTATCTGTGGTCCGGTGGTCGGAAGACTCCTGTCAACCGCACCCACGAGGAGGAGCCGTTCATCAGGAAAGGTGAGAACAAACTAACATACACATTGGCAAAACCAGAAGCAAAAATAAGTTGCCTCTTTTTCGGGGGTGAAAAATCGGTCTAGATTAGTCTGATGTTTGTAAAAACGCGTGTTTTCGAGTTTTCACGCATATTTCGACGCAAAATATGGTCACTAATTTCACACTGTTGCGCATGATCATTGGGTCAAGCGGTATAGCCGCAAGATTGTCATTCACAGGTGTTCGGATTCGAATCCCGGTCGGATACAAAGTTTTTGATTTTATTTTTATTTGTTTAGTATAGTATAGTCTTTATTTGCATGAAATCATGGTTACAAACGATGGTGGTATAGATAACAGTAATTTGGTTTCACATGATTCGCCGCACAGCAGCGTGCAAAATTTAGTATGTACAATCGTCAGGATATGATCAATAAATAAGTCTAGTATCAACGTTATACAATATCAAAATTAAATACTAAAATAATTACATGTCATTTTTTTGCTTAAAATCTAGATATTCTTTAATACTATAAAAACATCTATCAGACCGCCACTTACATATTTCTTTTCGAAAATATTTTTTTGGCATCTCTCTGAATTCTCAGGGCAGGCTATTTTATTCCTTGATTTAAGTTTTTTGTTTTAAGTCAAACTAAAAAGAAAATTGTACTTTTGGCCAAAACCTCTAATCAAAGCTCGCTCGCCTTGATATTTATTTTAAACACAGATGGTTCCTCATTAATAATTGTGTTGTGTCAGGTGACGTGATCGGGTGCGCGCTTGACCTGACGGTGCCCATCATCAACTTCATGTTCAACGGAGTCCGGGTCACAGGGTCCTTCACAAACTTCAACCTGGAAGGCATGTTCTTTCCAGCCATCAGTTGCTCCAGCAAACTCAGGTACGTTTCTTATGTATGACAGGTCATATCTCACATGATGGTAAGTGTGCGCATCCAGAAGTCTATGAGAATCTAAAGCTAATGAGAACCTGGCTCTGCTACCTTTCATACCGGAACACGACAGTGCTATTAACACTGCTGTTTGGCGGCATACTTAGGTTGCATGGTAGTAGTTACCCAGGCGGACATACAAAATACCACTAATCAAATCGAGTACCAACTAGTACCCCCACTGGGAATCGAACCCGAGGCCTCCGGATGTGTTAACAAAAATTGTAGCAATCAATATACTCTCACTGTTACTGTGATATCTTCAGCAGCAGCAGGGCAACGTCCACTGCTGGACATAGGCCTCCTCCATGGTATGCCACAGTGGCCGGTCCCAAGCCACTTGCACCCAATGACCTCGCCGGCCCGGTACACCTTTCCTGGTACAGGGTCGCCACTCGAGAACTTTTACTCCTTCGGTTATCTATTCGTCGAGCAATGTGGCCTGCACATTGCCACAGCAGTTCACTGACTCGTCGAGCTATGTCGTTACCCTAGTTTTATTAATTTTCTACTGTGATATACCAATCGTTAGCTTGTAATTCCTATTTCAGCTGCCGATTCCTCCTTGGCGGCGAGCACGGACGCCTGCGCTACGCCGCCCCCGAGGGCTACTCCCCGCTCGTGGAATCCTTGCTGCCGCAGCAGATCCTGAGTCTAGAGCCGTGCTTCTACTTCGGCAACCTGTCCAAGCGCGCTTTAGCGGGCCCTCCACTCGTACAGGATGACACGGCCTTCGTGCCCACGCCTGTTGACACAGTGGCGGTTGGTATCGCATAAACTGTGTATATGACAGAATGAACGTTGGTGTGATTGATGAACATTGATGTTTGATGAAAATTGTTATGTTTGATGAACATTGATATGTTTGATGAACATTGATATGTTTGATGAACATTGATATGAGTGATGAACATTGATATGTTTGATGAACATTGATATGTTTGATGGACCATCGCATGTTGTTATGGTGGCGATCAGTACATCGATCGATGGACTTTTGTGGAATAGTTTGTATGGTTTGATGAATGTACCAACGAACGTTTCCATAAGTTGGGTAGATGGTAAAATTAAATGTAAAAGTTACATAACTTAGTGGGTTGGTATGATTGATATCGAATTTACGTAAGAAAATTTAAATATGGTCGAATGATCTGTATATAGAATATATGACATTAAGAATTTGTGGTTGATGGACTTTAATTAAAATTACATAAACGTTTCTATCAATCAAATTTTTTAAATGATTGTTGTAATGACGATAAAAAAATCCAAAAAAGCGGCCATAAAGATAAGCGAAATTGTTTTGAGTGAAGTTTTTGAATATAAATAACTTTGTTTCAGATCACACTGCCGTCTTACGTGGAACAAATCAGAGACAAGTTAGCAGAGAACATTCATGAGATGTGGGCGATGAACAAGGTTCGCACTTTAAGTTTCTTTTTTTAAATACCTTCGGTTACAAAACGGCTGTCTGTAAATTACAATCTCCTTTTGTCTTAAAATAAAAAAAGCTTTTAAAAAAGAAGATAAGTATATAGTGCATATGATGACAGTCAGAATATTGCAGAGGCATGCGAAAATTTGAAATTATGAAACATTTAAACGACATTATTTGAATTAATGTGAATATTTACAGAACGAACATATTTTAGATCAAAGCAACTTTGACAATAGCTTCTTCAATATATCTTGATGATCATTGCTTTTGTCTTGTAATCAATGAATCTTTGTATATTGGCCACCGCGCTTTCAATCATCCAAATTAGCATTATCAATGACTAATGTATATGCTATTTCCATTTGAGTTTGTGAGCTTTATCACCAGCATCTGCCTCTGAGGCCATTGAGCGTAATGTCGTATTTACTAAGCGATCCGTCCTTTTGATGCAATGAATACTGCATCATTGTCTTCGGCAGATTGGTTGGTATTTTGAGGTTAGAAACCAAGTTTGGTCATGTATATTACTGTTTTATTTTCTCTTGGCCAGATCGAAGCTGGCTGGATGTTCGGAGACCAGAGAGAAGACCTGCACAAGATCCACCCTTGCCTCGTGCCGTTTGAGCGTCTGCCGGCCGCTGAGAAGCGATACGACATACAGCTGGCTGTGCAAACGCTCAAGTTAGTCCTCTTGACATTTTTATATGAAACTAGTTGTGGCTGTATCGTATTTTGCCTTTGCCTTTTCCAAGTGGAAAAAAAAAACTTCTCAAAAAATATGAAACTAGCTTTTTGCGCAACTTCATGTTGCATGCAAGCATTAGCATGTACATCAATAGTTCCCTCATGACTGCCGCTCAAAAAATTCAGCGCACACTACACTATGCTCAACCCATACCTAACTGTCATGGGAAACATCATTGGTCTGATTCCCATGACATCTTTCTTTGACACTGATAAGACTTCATCATTATCAATATTTGTTGGTAGCCTCGAGTTCACAACTAGAGAATATACATATTTTGGCACCGCGCTGGCCGCTACCACGTCACACGGACTTTACTGATTTCATCATCAGCACTTTAACCGTTTCTACGCACATCAGAAACGCATATCTGCCTCGTAACCATCTTACTTTCCACTTTCCAGAACAATCCTGGCTCTGGGATACTACATAAGCCTGGACAAGCCGCCAGCTCGCATACGCAATGTTCGACTTCCCAACGAGCCTTTCATGCAGGTATGGCCAGTTTACCTTTCAGAGTGAGACCTATTGTTATGAATAATTAGAGAACCGTTTGGAACTTTTGACGTACAGCAAGCAGCATTATATGTTTTTAACGTGATAAAATCCGGAATGAGTAAAATCGTAGACGAACTCATGTCACTGACAAAGCTCGACGAGTCAGTGGAGCTGAAGTGGCAGTGAGCAGACCACATCGCTATTAGAACGAATAGCTGATGGGGAGTATTTAACTTCCTCCGAGGCCTAATGGATAAAACGATACCGGGTTCGGTTCACAGTGGGTACTCGGTTTGGTTGGGATAGAAGGGGATGGTAGGGTATTTATTATATCCGCCTGGCTAGCTGCCACCATGTTACCTAAGTCTACCACCAAACAACACTGTTGTGTTCGGGTATGAAAGGTAACAGAGACAGCGCATCAATAGCTTGAGGTTTCTGGGCGCGCACACGTACCATCCAATGGCCTTATCGTCACTTACCAAGTGAGATGAAGGCCAAGTGAAGACGCGTTTTACATTAAAAAGAGTAAGAGTTATTGAGTTCTACTGGATAGACCGATGACCAGGTAATGGTCGCGGGAAGCCGCTGCATGCAAGTGGCTTGGAGACTTTTTCCTATCTTTTTCTTCTTCTACATTTTGAGATGGAAATTTACCGAATCCAGTTGAAATGATAGCAACACTTTTTGATCACCAGTCGAACGGCTACAAGCCAGCACCACTAGACCTGAGTGCTGTCACCCTAACACCGAAGATGGACGAGCTAGTCGACCAGTTAGCAGAGAACACTCACAACCTGTGGGCCAGGGAGAGGATCCAGCAAGGGTGGACGTATGGACTTAACGAGGTTAGTGAAACGTATACTGATGTAAGAAGAATACTAACAAGCTATACTACCCAGATTAGCTAGAGGTAAATAGTAGAAATTATTTTTAGGTTTAGGTTTAAAGAATTTTTTTATTTCTCTAAAAAGAAATTTACATTTCACTTATAATTAGAGAAAATACAATTTATATTATAGTAGGTATCTTACAGCTAGTATTGCAGAGTTGTGCAAACTTATGTCTAAACTATTTCTTATTAGGTAAGAGGTGTATATGCTATGTATTGTGTTAGTGAAAATTTAAATTTATTTAAAGAGTCCAGATCTGTTACTTCTTTTATTATTTTAACCAGACTACAGCAAAGCCAAAGCAAGGTTATGGTTTAAGCCACAGTTTATATTTTGACAAATGAGGTATCATTGAAGGCGTCGTGTTTTTTCGCGAGTTATAAGATATATTATGTTGCATAAAATTCAAAATAGCGGCCTATAAGAAACATATAGTGGTAAACAATAGAAGATTATAATATCATGTCTAGTATCTAATGACGGATCTTGATTAGTATAAGTATATTAATATATGGATTTTAATACGATAAAAATACAATAAGAGTCCAGGAGGATCGGCCCTGCTAGCTGAAGCACAGGTTCCACCTAGTTCGGCAGCAGTGGCTCAATTTATGTTACAAACCTAAAAGCCAAACAATTTTCTAACGAAAAAGTATATTTGTCTTTGTTTTATATAATTACATTTACGTCAAAATTTTTAAAGTATTATTTTTTGTGGAAATAAATAAATATTTGATTTGATTTAATTTGTTATATTACTACTATTTTTGTTTTATTATTGTTACCTATTTTTGTATTATTAAGTTCATCGGTTCCATCAACCAGAAGCCATGCCTGCTCTTCACTGGAAGCAATAAATAACTGGGGACTGTCCGAAGTACCAAGGGCCAACTGCTGTGACCTTCACACTTAGTATAAACTGTTTACTATTAGGTGTGAGGGTCACAGCAAGTTGTCCACGGGAAATCCAGCAAGTTGCCCACGGCAACACACGGAATATTGTCCACGGAAAACCTCATCAAGTTTCGCAAGGAATAATTTATCTGCTCTTGGTGTATCGCAACCTTTATTACGGCTGAAGTTGTTTTCGTTATTATTGTGGAAATGTGTTTCTTGTTGTATTTGTGTTTCTTGTATTTTGTAGAATTGGTCATGTATCTTTTAATTTTATTTGTATTTATATGTTAAAGTAAGTTAAATGCTCGTATATCATGGAGTTATAAGTATAATTTACATTTTAAATACAAGAAATATATGTTTAATGATGTTTTATGATATGATTATATCTGTTAATGCTGTAATTTAGATTAGGTATGTTTTTGTTTTGCTTTTGGTTTCACCTACAAATATGGACGACGCTGTCCGCCATTTTGTAACAATATAAACATTTGAACCGCATCCCAGTTGCCCAGTTGGACTCACAATCCAGCGTTCACGAGTTCGATTCCCAGTGGACTCGGTTTAGTATCTATATCTTTTATTACAAGCCGTTTTTAACAAATTAGTATACCAGTTAAAAATGACTGGATTAATTTTAGCCGCCTCCGTGGCCTAATGGATACACGCTTTGAATTACAATCCTGAGTTCCCGGGTTCGATTCCCAGTGGAGGTACCTGTCGGTATCCGGCTTGGTTGGTGGGAGTTTATTTATATCCGCCTAGCTTGCTACCAACACGTTATCTAAGTCTACCGCCAAATAGCACTGTTGTGTTCCGGAATGAAAGGTAGCAGAACCGGCGCCTGCCTTATCGTCACTTACCATCAGGTGAGATGAAGGCCAAGTGCAAATCCATCATACATTTGAAAAATCATCTCCTTAGGACCCTGACATGCACCGCTCCCCCCACCTCGTGCCCTACCCCAAAGTGGACGAGGCCATCAAGAAAGCCAACCGTGACACCGCCTCAGAGACAGTGAGGACCCTGCTGGTGTACGGATACAACCTGGACCCACCCACTGGAGAACAACATGAAGGTATCACACATTTTTGGGTTGCCTCGAAAGATATTACATATCCATTCCGCTGAATAAAATATCCATGTTCTACTGAACACGTATGAAGGCACTAGGTCAGATACTTTCGTTTGTTGT